>JAPHCH010000086.1:0-392070 GCA_030772445.1 Cladosporium sp. MBC 237
AGTCAGCCCTTCCCCCTCCACCTCCCCGCCCTCACCCTCTTGCAAAACAAGCGCGTAATCCTTGCCTCCGCCTCCCCCCGCCGCCGCGCCCTCCTAGCCCAAATAGGCCTAACAGACCTCGAAATAATCCCCTCCACCGCGCCCGAGAACGAATCCCACGCCCTCCCCCCCTTCGAATACGTCCTCGCCACCGCCACCACCAAAGCGCAAAACGTCTACAGCGCCACCATAGATTCGCCCGCCGGGGAGCCAGCCCTCGTGCTCGCGGCCGATACGGTCGTGTGCACGCACCTCGGGCAGATTCTGGAGAAACCGCGGAATGAACGGGAGCACGTTGCGATGCTGAAGGGTTTGCGGGACGGGAACAACGGGTGGCATAAAGTCTACACTGCGGTCGTCGCCATGGCGCCGCTGGAGAGTGCGGTTGATCCCGGCTATGCGATGGAGCATCATGTGGAAGAGACGGCGGTGAAGTTCGATCAGAGCGTGACGGACGAGTTGATTGTGAGTTATGTGCGGACGAGGGAGGGGGTGGATAAGGCGGGGGGGTATGGGATTCAGGGCGTGGGGAGCATTTTGGTCGAGAAGATTGATGGGACGTTTGATAATGTTGTTGGGTTGCCGCTTAGGGCGACGTTGCAGGTTATTGAGGGTGTGGTTGTTGAGCCGGGGGTGAGGGAGGAGGTGGAGGATGTGCTTTGAGGGAATGGGAGGGGAGGGGTTGTGTGAGGGCATGAGAAGGGAGGGGTGGTTAGATGTCCTCTGTGACCAAACAAAGCTTGTCAGAAAGGCGAGAAGAAGGTCATTCGCAATCAAACGCGGCTTAGAAGTAGAAGGGCATCCAACAGGAGAAGATGGATATTAGCATCATATCCGCATGAGTCCAGATGCGTGAAATTTGGAAGCCCAGCAACCAGAAGCTCAATGATCATTGTAGGTAGCTTGACAGTTTCATCAAAATTAAAATTGAATCAGCCGGTATCTGTGGCAGATTGATGCATGTCCGTTTCGAGCTGCAATGGGATGGACATAGGTACCTACCTTACCTAACACTACATCATCATGTCAAAACTCCAAACCCCACCACATCAAAAATCACTAGGACCGAGAAAAAGGGAACGAAGGAACGAGGATAGAATCAAAGAAGATAAACACATTCCATCTCCACATTGCTTGATCTACAAGTCCTAAAAAAACTCTCAGGTACATGTCTCTCCCTAGAAATCAGGCCTCTCGATCGTCGTCATCATATGTTATCCGACAACAAACAAAAAAAAACAGAACAACAGAAAGGCACATCTGTCCAGACAACCGAGTGTGACAAGAGAGAGGGTGAGAGCATCACAGGAGTAAGAAAGAGAGATACTTTAGAAAAACACACACACACAAGGCAAAGCAAGCAAGAAAAAACCGCGCGCGCGCCCTTCCATCCTGCAATGGGTATCATTTCCAAAGAAAAGAGAAAAAAAAAAAGGTCAACCGAGAAAAGAAAGAAAGAAAGAATCAACCAAGCAAAGAGATCAAGAAAGGAAGGGCAGAGATTAGAACCAACCAAACCAGGCCGAGAAAGGTCCAAAAACAATCGCTCAAAACGCCCTCGCTGCGCTTCCATAAAAACAAAAGTAAATTTTTGGGGGGGTCTCCTTGTTGTCCGAGACTTGTCAGAGAGAGAGGAAAGGAAAATCGACAAAAAGACGCCCCACAAGAAAGGGCTTGTTTCGAAGATGTGAGGGAAAGAAAAGATCGGAGGTGAAATAGTGAGTGGGTAAATGGCCGAGGCCACGAAAAAAAGCAGCATGACGCGACATGAATTCACCATCAGAAGACGAAGTCCATGTCAGCGCCGTTGGAGTCGCCGGAGAAATCGAATTGCATGTCCGAGTCGACTTGGCCGGCGAACAGGCTCTCCCATGACATTTCGTTGTCGGCCGACCAGTTGAAGGGATCCTCGACGGCAGCTGTGGGTTTGCTGCTGGCATCGGAACCGTCTTTCTTCTCGTCGGCAGGCTTGTCCTTGTCTTTTTGGTCTTGTTCGCTTTCTTGCTTCTCGGCACTACCAAGACCACCAAGGCCCAGATCACTGACGCCAACGTTGAGCATGTCTGGAACAGCGGTGTCGCCGTTGCCGAAAGCGTCCCACTCAAGGTTGATGCGCAGGCGGTCGTTGATGCTAACATCGCTGCTGCGAGAGCTCTGGCTGTCGGTCTCTGGGGTGGTCTCAGGGGAACTTTGAATGCCTTCAACAGTGCCGTCCTCGGGACGAAGTCCCCAGTCGATGTTCTGCGGGTCGGTCGAGGTGTCAAAATCGAAAGGCTCGAATGTAGATAGGCCAGAGGCGATGGTGGAGCTGATATCGGCCCAGAGTTGGTCTTCGCCAGTGGGCATAGTAGTCGCGTTGCCGTCGTTGGCCGAGGATGTGTCGTAGCCCATCTTCTCAGCCAAGGCGTCTTGCAAAGTCTTAGACTTGTCAGAATCGGTGGTGGTTGCGGCTTGCTTGTCGCCAGCCTTGGCGATAGTAGCCTTGTTACCAGAGCCAGGGGTAGCAGGTGTGATGGTCTGACCAGCTGGGGTACGAGCCTCGGGTTTGACAGACGAGGTAAGTGAAGGATCGCGCTTCATAGCAGCAGCCTTGGGAGGTAGGAGACGTGCGCCAAGTTTTGGCTTGTCCGCAGTCTTGCCTGGCAACGGCTTGCCTTCGAGATCCACATCCAGAACCGATGCTGCACTCTTCAGCAAGAATTCCAGCGGGTCTTCAATCTCCGCGTGAACCGAGTCGAAGTGAGCCTTGAGCTCTTCCTCTGTCTCGAATCCTTCGATCGAAGCCTCACATGCGGCATCCTTGGTGCACTTCCAACGCTTCTTGTCTCTCTCCTCTGCTTCGTTCCTAAGCTGTGCCTTGCGAGCTTGTTCTGGGCTAACAGCTTTGGCGACGGCAACACCGGGACTGGCACCTGCAGGAGTGCCGGCCTGCCCAGCAGGAGTGGAACCTGCGCTTTCTGGCTGGCCGGTCTTGCGTCTCTTGTTAGGAGGAAACTTGAGCTTGTCGGGCGTAAGCTGGGTAGCACCGGACTCGTACTTGGGGATACCATGTGGGCTTGCGACACCCACACCCCAATCGAACGTCTTGTTGTCTGTTGGAGCCGGTGGGGGCTTGGAACTGGAGGCTTTGCGGCCGTGCTTAGAGGCGGTTTTCTCCATGTTCTGAGCCTGAGCAGCAGCGGGCTGCGCAGCTGTCGGCTGTTGCTGTGCCTGGTTCTGCGCCTGCTGTGCAGCTTGTTGATTAAGCTGTCCACGAGCTCTGGCCTCCCTCATGGCTGAGAGATGAGTCTGGACCAGATGCTGCATATATTGAACCTGGCGCAGACTAAGTGAGAGGTATCCTTTGATCCCGTCGGTCGAAGGATCCCAATTGTGAAAGACTTGGATTTTGGCCTTCATCATTTCTTTGATGCGGTTCTCATCAAACTCAGGCAAGCGCAGCGCAGCAGTAAACGTCTTGTCCACCTGCGTGTATGCTGAGTAGATCCTGCGAAGGGTTTGGACAGTGGATTCAGTTGCGGCTGCATCCTGCTGAACCTGCGGGCCCTTAGTTTGCGTTCGGTTGACTTCCTCCAGCATTCTTTGGACGGTTTTTCGCAGCTCGGCCTCGGTCTCGTTAGCTCTCGACTCGGTTTGCTGGGATGCTACTGGGGGTGCTGCAGCAGGAGGCATGCCGGCCTGCGCAGGGCGAGCACCAGCGTTTGCTTGGCGAAGACTCTCATATCGCCTCTTCAACTGCTCGCGCTCTAGGGGTCCTAGCTTAGCAAGTTGTTCCTGCGTAAGGTTTGGCAATTTCATACCACCAAGAGGGCCAGTCGGCCGGGGCTTATTGGCTTGGGCTGCTCCAGCCGTTTGAGCGTTAGGGTTAGGAATCTCCATAACGTCGTCATTCGTCGCCGATGGTTGGGTACGCTTCTGACCAGCCTGCTGCTGGTTCTGCATCTGCTCATTCCCTGACTGTCCAGGAGTACGACTCGGCGGTCTTTGCTGATTGGGAGTCTGGTTCTGCGCGAGCTGGTTTTGCAGTTGGGCCTGTTTCAAAGCGTTGCTCTGCGAAGCCATTGACCTGCGGCGGCTTTGCTCGATGACATTCCGGATTTGATCATCGGACATTGAAGCGCCCTGAGGAACCTTCTGTCTGAACATGGCAATCTCTGTGGGTCCAATGGGATTCTGGGGTGGCATCCTCATCTGGTTCATCGCTGGGTTCATTGGAAGGCCTGCTTGGCCTTGCTGCATCTGGGCGTTGGGTTGCATCTGTGCCGTGGGTGCGCCACCCTGACTGGGGTTCGGCATCATGCCCATGTTGGCATTATTGTTGATGTTGAGCTGTCCGCCTGGGGTGTTGTTTTGGCCTTGCATTTGCTGGTGCTGCTGCTGCTGTTGCTGACGTTGCATGATGATCATCCTCACGCCCGCTTCGAGCTCTTCAGGGTGTTCATGAAACCACTTGCTGATCATAGCCGAAAATCGCTGGATGGTGTTTGGCGGTAACGATGCCTGGTTCTGCTCGATATGAAGCTTCAAGTGACCCCAGATACGGACTTGAGGTGGAACGTTCAACCCCATCTGTTGGGCGGCTGCAG
Source organism: Cladosporium sp. MBC 237 (assembly GCA_030772445.1). NCBI lineage: Eukaryota > Fungi > Ascomycota > Dothideomycetes > Cladosporiales > Cladosporiaceae > Cladosporium > Cladosporium sp. MBC 237. The sequence continues at coordinate 4,626 of JAPHCH010000086.1, forward strand.
GGGGGAATGGCCGTGACAGCATAGCCTGTGTTTTCATCGGCGGAGGCAGGCGATCCATCATGTTTGGTGGCAATTGAGGTTGCTGCTGTAGTTGACCTTGACCCTGCTGCTGCGGCTGATGCTGGTTTTGTTGTGGCTGCTGCTGTTGCTGTTGCTGCTGCTGTTGTTGCTGCTGTTGTTGTTGCTGTTGCTGCTGCTGCTGTTGCTGCTGCTGCATACGAGCCTGATACTGGGCAGGATCCATACCCTGAGGCACTTGCGGTTGGCCTTGGGGCATCATTGCCTGCTGCATGTTGATGTCTTGCATCCCAGCAGACATGCCATTCACCCCACCTTGGTTACCCATCTGCGCATTTGGCTGTTTGCGCGCCTGAGTCATTGCCCACTGCTTGATCAAGGCCGGGAGGTCATCTGGGTTTGTTTGAGCTACAGTCCGCATCCTGTCGATCACCTGGGGAGGCATGGTACGGATGATGTTCATAGCCTGCAGGTTCTCGAAGATCGGGTGATGAGGCAAGCCAGCCAGAGGCCCTTGACCTTGCATCATGTTGCCGCCAGCGTTGTTGCGATTGACCATGTTCTGGTGGTGCTGCATGATGGCGTTATTGCCGTTCACAGGTGTCTGGCCGTGCTGGTTGGGCTGCTGCATGTTGGGCGCCCTATTGGGTTGTGCAGGTGTGTTCGGGGTCTGACTTCCTGGTGGTTGCATGGGCCTGTTGAGCATTGGCATAGCCGGGCTGCCTCCTGCAGCGCCGTTAAGCGCGTTCTGGGTGCCCATGCCTTGTCCGTGCATCTGAGCCTGCTGCATAGCCTGGTTCCTCGCGGCGTTGTTGCGCATCTGCTCTTGGCGCTGCTTTTCTCTTTGAAGCACGATCATCTGCTGCATTTGCTGCTGGGTCATGTTGTTCGGCATCTGCGGTCCTCCCTGGCCGTTCCCATTGCCCAGCATGGCAGGGTTGATGTTGCCACCTTGGGCGTTTTGCTGGTTCATCGAAGCCTTGAACTGTGCGTTGGGATTGTTGCTTGCAGGAACCACTTCGTTGCCTGACTCTTGAAGCTTGAGGGCGTTGGCCTGCTGGCCCATGATAGCCGTGAAATCGAAGTTGTTGCCTTGCTGGGATCCAGCCTGAGCCATGTTGGCGCCGCCAGCGTTGCCCATCATGTTCTGCGGTGCCTGACCGCCGTTGGCTTGCGCGACTTTTGATTTCATAAGCTCGTTCCTCGCTTGCCTGAAAACCCACTGGATTAGAGGGTCCCTCTTTGCAGCAGACGCTTGTTGACGATCCTGCTCTGACATGCTTCGCATGATGTTGTTGCGTAGACCTGCCTTCTTATCGTCTGGTATTTGCGCCATCAGCTTCGCAGCGTGCTCCTGGACTTCTTGGTTCGTGATTTGAATGCCTAGTTGCGGGTTCGGAGTGTTGTTCATGTGCTGCTGGGGTTGATGCGAGCTCTGAGACATGGATGGCTGCATCCCAGGAGCGCCTAGTTGGTTCATCGCATTGTTAGGCATTTGAGGTTGCTGCATGCCCATGTTCGGTGGCTGCTGAGGGCGCTGGCCCATTTGTGCGCCAGCGGGGTTCATCGTAGCGTCGCCTTGCATCTGACCGGGTGCCATTTGCGCGCCGTTGCCATTCATCATTCCGCCCATGTTTTGGTTGCGCTTGTTAGAGATTTCGGCCAGCTTCCTCATCATGGCCTGGTTGTATAGTTCGGCGTTTGGAGCGCGAGTGATGGTCTCGTTCTCAAATTGTATGGCTGTACGAAGGCATTTGCCCATGTCTGGCTCGAGGAAACGAAGCTGAGTGAATCTGGAAGGTGAATGTCAGTAAGTGTGCTGGAGTCTTCACATGCTCACATGTGTACTAACAATTGCATGATTCTGGTGGATCTATGGTTCAAGTTGAAAGTCGACTGCCACTGGCCTGCGAATCTGTGTAGGTCGTTCTGTAGGGTGGCCAGGATCTGTGGATGCGGTTGTTGGTTGACATTGCCCTGCTGAGGTCTTTGCATGCTGTTGGGCTGGCCTTGGGGCATGCCGTTGCCCATCATGTTCATTTGCGCCATGTTTTCTTATGCTCGATGCGCGTGAACGGTTGTAGTTGAAAGTGCGTACTGCCTAAGGCCTAGCGGCAGCGCCCTGAATGTGTTGCTCGGGGTTCCGGTGGTGTCACGCATGCATCGACAAGGCCGGCGTGCAATGTTGCGCGGTGTGGAGGATGCTGGATGGAATAGTGTCGGCGGGTTGGTACAAGAGTGCTCGGTCGCAACAGAGAGACGGCGAGAGAGGTGAAGGTGATCGGAGCAGGTGGAGAATCGCGAGGGTGGGTGTGAAGGTGTTGGCGTGGGCGCACAAGGAGCGGATGGCAGCAGTAGACAAAGCTCGTGCTCGTGCGCTTCAGGCTGAGTATCCGGGCGGAGGTGTGACGGTGGCCGAAAGAAAGCGGCAATGTGCGCGCAAAGTAGCGGATAGCGGGAACAATAGAGTGGTGGTGGTCGTCGTCGTCGTCGTCGTCGTCGCGAGGATAGACAGGTGTTGGCGAAGATACAAGAGCGAGAGAGTTGAGAAGGTGTGTGTGAGAGAGCGTAAGCGGCGTGAAGGTGAGTGGTGAGTAGTGTGGATGTGAGTAGTGTGGATGGATGGATGGATGGATGGGTGACGGTCGAGTCCAGCGGGCGGCGGTAGAGTTGGTAGATCACGCAGGACAGCGCGCTAAGCAAGCGGTGGGTGGGGGACAACTGCCTGTGGCCTTGTCTTTCTATCTCTCTGTGGCTCAGCTAGGCCTTGCTGCGACGGCCGCCAACACTACTGCTATGAGTGTAGTAGGGCTGGCTTGCTGGAGTGGCGGTCACAGAAGACAGAGCCTCGAGAGCCTACCTTGGTGATGGTGGTGGAGGAGAGTCGTGTGGTGTAGGAAGTGAGTAAGATGATGTGCGTTATTGTGAGGAGAGAGAGCAGAGAGTCTGTGTTGCCGTGCAGGCGAAACCGCCGGTTCGCTTTTCCTTGGGGGATCAGGTAAGCTTGGTGCACGTGCTCACACGCCCGCCGAGTTTGGTGGTCGTATGTATGAGACAAGAGGTGTATTCAATCATTGATCCTGAGGTAGTGGAGTCCTGCAATAATTACTACCCATCTCACAAAGAAGTGAATCAAGAACTGCGTAGACAAGAATAAGGTACACAGTTGGGATAACTCGTGCGTTGTCTAGCTGCCACTGCCACTGCCAGGCGCTTGCTAGTCATCCCGACCGTTCACTGGCACTAGCAATTTTAGGTGAGTTTAAGTGGAGGACCATGTAGGAGAGGTCTCCGTCTGCCACGTCGTGGGCAGTCATCAGTCAGCCAGATCGAATTCAACTAAAATGCCCTTGTTGATATATGACAAGACTCTTATGCTCATCGCTGGTCCACTTCATTGTCCCGTGGAGAGTGTAAGTGTGAACTAAATCACCCCTGACCCAGTAGATACCTCCTATACAGACAAGGCGGCGGCCTGCAGACGTGAAGGAGGATTTCAGCCAGTCGAGAGGCAGGCCGCTTCGTAGGATCGCCCATCACCGCCGCCGCCGATCCTTTCACTTTCCCCAGGGTTCGATCCTTGACATCCATTCTCTCCAATCAGCGATGAGGTCCACTTTAACAACATGATGATCGGTGTATTGTATGTCAATAAATAAATACATTCATCTATGATTGAATATTTACTTGATCTTGAGGGAAACCTGTTAGATCGCGTTTGAGATTCTTACAAATACCTACACATACAATACCTATGAACATCAGGTAACCGCACGAACCACAGGTGCTGTACTCCAGCACGCGTACGAAACAAATCGAAGCAATCTTGTTATATTAAAAGGACTATAAGTACCACCACCAAGGCCTCTGGCCTTCACATCTTCCCCAAGTGTCTCCCAGTCGCAAAGGATCTATAAACCTTCCGAAGCCGGCGGGCCATGATAAGCTATTGAATCTCATTAGCTGAATGCTCATCTCCCATCTCAAACCCAAAAACAAAACAAAAAAAAACAAAAAAACTCACATTTCCTCGAATGCACCGCATACCACCCCGCAGCAATAACCCCAAACCCGACCAGCACCACACTAGCATAATTCATACTAACCGGCGTAACCGGCAACGCAGTCGGCATACTGAACAACACCAGCTCAAACGAAATCCAACACAACGCCACAACATTCACAAAATAGCCCAGCTTATGGCCCAAATTCCAGCGCGCTTTGCTGACTTGCTCGCGCTTGTTGAGCAGGCTGACGGCGATGGGGATGCTGTACGCGAGGGCGAGGGCTTGCACGCCCACGGAGACGAAGGCTGTGAATGCGCTGGTGCTGCCGAGGTTTATGAGGCCGAGCAGCATTTGCACGAGGGTTACGAGGAGGAGGGCGTTGAGGGGTATGTTGAGGGTGGGGTGGACTTGGGCCCTGTGTAAGATAGGAAGGCGATTAGTTTTTTTCTTGAACGAAGAGGGGTTTGTGATTTTGGTTTCGAATGGGGACGAACTGGAAGACATGTTAGCTCAACTCCCACTACGCATCTGTCACGCCGCAAGAAACCAACATACCCAAAGTTTCGCACCAGGAATAGCATTATCCCTCGCCATGGCCCAAGTACACCTCGAAGCCGCATTGGTGATGGAAATGCTGCACCCGAGCGTAATGACCAGAATCAAAAACATCAGCCCCAACCCGCCACCGGGCGAGCCCATGACGACGTGGAAAATGTATGGCAAGGCCTGCGCGGCCGGCGCGGCGATGATGTCTTCCAGCGGCGGCAGCGTGACGCAGATGGGGATGATGAAGAAGAGGCCCGCGATGCCGCCTACGGGGACGCATAGGCTGATGGCGTTGGGGACCTGAGAAGAGCTGTCAGCGAGCAGGGGGGAGATTTGGAAAGATGAGACGGCCTCTGCGTACCTTGACAGTGGCATCATGGCATTCCTCAGCCATGCTAGAAATCATCCCAATCGCCGAAAAGCAATACGCCACAGGCAAAAGCCCAATAAAAAACGTAAACCCACCCCACCCCGCCAGCGAAGTATCATAATGCCCCAGCGCATACCCGGCCGGATGGCGTCCCACATCCGCCACAACCGACAAAGCAATCATGATAACGACAATCGACACCGCCGTCCAAGCGGCCGTGGCCGTATCAACAGCGGGTAACCACTTATTGCCGAGCGCGCAGATGACGCAGGCGCCGATGCAGCAGGCGTAGAAGATCAGGAGGAGCTGCCAGGAGCTGAGGGCGAAGTCCGGGTGGTACATGGAGACTGTGCCGGAGATGAGGCTGGCGAAGCCGAAATTGACGGAGAGGGTTATGGTCCAGTTGCCTATCAGCCAGATCCAGCCGGTGATGTAGGCGAGGGTTACTTTGCCTTTGCCGGCGAGTTCTGGGGGGAGGGAGATGGGGTTAGCTTGGGGGATGGTGGGTTGGGTTTGCACGATTTGATGGGGGGGCGAGAGACGTACGGAAAACCCAGTAACTCGGTCCTCCAGAAGTGGGATATCTCGACGCAAATTCACCCAGAGACAAAGCAATGCACTCGTCCAGAATCAGAACAACGATCCAGCCCAGGAAGATAGAAAGCTGGCCGCCGCCGTAGATAGCCGACATCAAAGGTCCGCCTTCGCCATAGGGAATTGCTGCGATGGCAAGCGATTGGAAAAGCAGTGTATACAAGCTGCGGTTTCGCGTGAGCTCTTCCTTGTATCCTAGCACGGCGAGTTCGCCTTCTTGGACGCTGTCTTTGCGTCCATCTGGGCTTGCATTATCGAGCTTTTCGTCGACGACGGATTTCGAGTCGTTTCGTGTGTGGTGCATGGTAAGGTCTTCTAGTAGTACGAAATGGAGACTTGTCCCTCAGAGTTGATGTATTTGTTCGTTCAGCGTTGAGAGCGTTGCAGTCAATCGGATGTTAAGATTCAGTAAACGCTTGCTAATAGCAACCGTCCACAATCAGATGGAAGGAAAAAACACCAACCTTCCAACGAGCAAACCGACACATTCATGTACTCCTTCGCATCTCATCAGCAAGATAACTCCCCTCCCAGCTCAATCAGCCCATTCACCGCGACCGCCCTCAAAACCATCAGCTCCAACACACATGATACGCCAGAACGACATCAGCAGGCCAACAGATAGCAGCACGGCAAGTCAAGCAACGAAGCTTATCGCCTTGTTCCTGCGCACAACGCTGCTGCATGCGGCAACCGTCGTGCGATAACACTCGATAAGATAGCATGGATGAGTGGTGTGGCAAAGCTTGTTGGTGCGAGACGGGGTTCCAGTGCCCGAATTCGACTAGGTCCCGCGCCTTCTCCGCACTCCTGCGATGCGGAGAAGTGAAAGTATGCGAGGCCGTTTTGCATACTTGATATGGACGTTGTCCTGATAATGTATCAGGGAATGCCACTCGTGGCGCTGGCGAGACACGGGTGTTGGCTCTGGACCGCGCGGGTTCCACGTGGTGGGCTCGCGAGGTTCAGAGTCTCGCGTGAGAGCCTCAACTTAGCATTCTGGCAGTTTGCACTGCCCTTGTTGGTGGTGGGGTGGTTCGAGATGGCGGTGTCCTACAGCTCCAACACAAGGGAGAATGGGATAGCCCATGTGCCTGGTGCTCAGACCCAATCGACCGCGCGTAGGATCTGCATGAAGGTGTGAGGGTGGTCGTCGACCTCGCATTCGCTCGGCAACACAAACGAATGCGATAAAATACAGAGATCTCTTGAATTGTCTGTAGTATCTACGACCATCTCGAGTATTCCGCTGCTGCTGCTGATAAACAAAGATTGACGTACCGTTATCCCTGTCATAATCCAAGAATGAATATCGCTATTCCCAAAGCCATGCGCCAGAAATAGACAGCTTCGCTAACTCCCCGCTGTACCCAAAAGATTTCCGCGATATAACAAGGAAAAATGGTCACAGTAAAATATCAAGACCGCGCTCACGGTCTTTTCCTGCCATGCGTTTCCGCAAATGCATACTTCCATCATCGAAGCACGCTTCAGGCCTTGCGAATCATAAGTTTGGTACACAGAAAAAGGCGCTGCATCCAAGCATACGACATTGGCGTTTCACTACGGCTCGGCCTTCAATAGTCAGGCACTTCAATACCGATAGCGGCCAACATTTTAATCAGCTCCTTCTTCTCGCCCGGCCTCCTCGACCTCTTAGCCCGGCGCTTCATCTCATACGAAGTCTTGTAATCGGGACGAGGGCCCGAATACACCCAGTTGGGCTGAGGGCGATAAGGGTCCGCTCTAAGGTGCAGCCAACGCCTGAGACTGGGCGAGTTCTTCATGGAATTGCACACCCTTTCCTTCTTGACGATGCTGCTGCTGCTGGTGGTGCAGAGCTCGATTCGGAGCTGGTTGTTCTTGCGCAGGTTGGCTTCCTGGTCGGGCGGCATGCGTGCCATCCAGGCCAGGAGGCCGTCGAAGTTGAAGTCGGTGATGTCGATGCGGATGGGGCAGGAATTGTGGATTAGAGGTAGGACTTCGTTGCGCACTTGGCGGCTTGTTAGGACGAGGCTGTGCGGGTTGCTGCGCTCTCGCGTGTTGGGTGGTAGGATGTGGATTCGCACGGAGGAGAGAGCGAGTCTGTAGATTTCGATGCGTAGTTCGGCGGGCAGGTCGTAGAAGCATGTGCCTCCGTGTTGTGCTGGAGGTGGGCGGCGAGCGAGTGCGGGGAGCAGTCGCCGGGGTGGAGGACGTGCTGACAAGGCTGGCTGTTGAGCCATCTTTTGTGTGTGCAGCGTGGTGTGGTACGTATGGTGGAGTGGGTGATATAGAGGTGATGGAGGCAATAGAGATGGGGTTTCCTCAAGACAGTGGTCTGGAGTTGTTGAGGCGCTTTAGAGTGCAGGTAGTAGTGTTGACCGACATGATCGCTTCAGTTCCAGACATGTGGTACGGTGGCTCAACCGTCACACGCAGGAGCCAGACTTCATGTCGGCATTGGCGCAGGTGAATTGCAGGTAATAGTAAGAACACGGGCCGAATAAATGACCAGATCGTATGAAGAAGGGAGTGACAAGTGCAGGTAATCAATACCAGTCTAAGTGATATCGGTACCTTATGTTCAAGAGCTGAACACGATGATGCCACTAGGTGATTGCGTATACCTCCAGAGGTGGAGGTGACGGGGCTCGAACGGCTGGACCCACACAACCTTCCGTGAAATCGCGGAGAATGGCGCCCTTGCACCCATTCTCAAAGGTATATCTCCTACCTCATGAACATAACACCGGGAAAGAGGTGCATGCAAAAAATCATCAATTCTCGAACATTTCGTGTTATGCTGACACCATCTAGCTTGGTATCCTCTCACAAGCACTCTCCCACTTGGCCCATGCTTAGGAGAGAATCTACATAAGAAACACCACATACAACGCCCACATCAATAAAAGCCCAATATTGTTCCAGTTCAGCCGCCCTTCAATACGGTATACTTCGATGGTCTTGAGACGCTACGCTACCAACCCAGGAAAACAAAACGCCATCTGTATCGCGGCCGCCAAAGCTTTCTATCACTCCATGAGCTAATCACACGCAAAATCAAACAAGCAAGCAGCAGATGTCCACGAGAGCCCAAACGCCATCGCTCAAATAACACATAGAAAATAATGATACACGCTCGCACTTTCGCTCAACCCCGCCGCTTCCATCACATCCACCCCTCCCCATCCCCTCACAAAACCTCCGCAATACTCTGCCTCTCAATCATGCTCTTCTGGCGATCACTCCTGGAAACCCTCCAGTAATTGTCCGCGAAATCGCCACACTGCATGGCGCGCAAAAAGTCCTCGTCGTGCGTGATGACGATCAGCTGGAAATTCTTCTGCGCCCGGCGCACGCGGATGATCTCCGACAGACTCTCCGCCAGCGCGCGGATGTTGTCGCGGTCGAGGTTCGTCGTCGGCTCGTCCAGAGCGATCAAGCCGCAGCTTACCCCGAAGCACTCCGCGAGCGCGAGGCGGATGATGATGCAGGCCAGCACTCTTTGGCCGGCAGAGCAGCGGCCGCGCATGTCCATTTCGGCGTCGGATTTGATCATGCATACGCGGTAGTTGTAGCTTTTGTTGGCTCGGGCGTTCTCGTTCTCGGATTTGATGAGGATGGTGTCGACGTCGGTGCCTTGGTAGGTTTTGCGCCAGAGCTCGTCGATGATGCGGTTGATTTCCTCCATTTTCAATGTGTGGTATTTCATCACGGCTTTGTCAAGGGCACCGATGTAGCGGCCGAGGTCCTCGATGCAAGCCTTGGTGGTTTCTACCTGGATATGCGCGAGCTTGTACAGTCGCGCGGCGTCCTTGTACTCAATTTCGTAGTCGTCGAGGAGCTGTTTGAGCTGCAAGTCCTTGGTCTTCATCTCGCCGACAATCGTTGCTTGCTCTCCCGAAAGCTTACTGCGACGTAAGTGCCAATGCGTGCCTTCACGCTCGTTGCGAGCCTTGTCCGCCTCTGCGTTCGTTTGCTCAAGCTCTTTAATCTGAGAGCGGACGGTATTGAGTCCACGGAGATCACGCCGGTAGCGCTGGTTGTCGGAGATTTGTCGCTTTGTGTCGTCAACGTTGCGCAGGGCGTTTTCGTGACGCTTGGCTTCGCGGCCAACATGCTGCTGGTCTTGCTCGAGACGATCGACCTCCCCCTTCAGACCTTCGATCTCACGCTGGGCACGCTTCAACTGGTTTGCGCCACCACGTTCAATGTAGGAGTGGATCTCTTGACTCGCCATCTTGAGCTGGTTGAGGCTATTGTTGAGCTTGCTGGTTTCTGCTTGTAGCTCACGATCCTTCTCTGCGCCACGGCTTGACACATCGTCATACTTCGCTTGAGCTTGCGAAAGCTGCGGCGCAAGGCCCTGAATCTCCTCATCGATCGAACGGATCGAGGTGCGCTGTCCATTATTGGCATCCTTGAGATCCTCCATCTGGCTTTCGAGTGACAGCTTCTCTTTGAGCTGATAGTCGGCGGTACTGAGATTGCTCTTGATATCGCGGACTTCAAGCTCCAATGTGTTGATCAGGCTTTTCGTTCGGTCCTTTTCACTGGTGAGTTTTGCCAGTTGGGTCTTTACCTGTCTTGACTCATCGTTCACTCTTTTGATGTCGTCCTGGACAGCCTCCAAACCTCGAGATCCGCCAGAGGCCTGCTGTTTAGCAAGAAGATCCTGGATCTGCACTTGAAAGTTTCCGATCTCAGAGTTGTACTTGGAGATATTCTGCACTGTGCGTGACAGACCATCAACGTCACGCTTCGATGCGCGGCGCTCATCGACCTCGCTATCCTGCTGCTCCAATTGCATGTTCAATTTCTCTCTCCTGTCGGTAAGCTTGCTTTCCTCCGTCTCAAGAGCAGTTATGTCTTTCTGCGTGAGCCTCTCCCATGTATCGAATTCCGACCCAACAGCCCTGGCAGATTTGAGTTGCTCTTCAAGCTCTTCAAGGTATTTGGTATCGACATCCTCTACGCGACTGAGCTGTTTCTCGACCGCAGCGCGCATGTTGTCTCTTTCCTTGTCAGATTTGAACCCTCGCTTACACGTGTTGCAAGCCTTGTGCTCTTTGGCAACCGCCAAGCACTCTTGGAAGTACGTTCGGATGAGCTTTGCAGAGTCTGAGTCGGATTTTGAGATGCTGTGGCTGCGCTCAATCTCACTCAATACCTCGGTGTAGTCTTCTGGCTCACAGTCGACAGCTTCCCTGATTGCCTTGGTTGCTGATTCCACCTCTGCGCGCTTGGCTTTAAGGTCTGCACGAAGATTGTTGAGCTTGTAGTCAAGCTGTTCGAGCTCTCTGCCGGTGCCGTCGCGCTGCTTTTCTGCTTCAGTCACACGGCCAAGTTTCTCCTCAACACAGCGCTGGAAAGCGCTTTCGACAGAAGAAGGCTCCCACTGTGGGCCGATGATAGCGGTGATCTTCTCACCATGAGCTCCAGACATGGTATCCAGGCTTTGCTGGCGATCCTTCAATTCTTTCTGCACAAAGTCCAGGCGTGCGGAATCTCCAGCTTGGCGAGTGCCTTGAACAAGTTCAGCATCAAGCTTCTCTTTGTTATCTTCGAGAGCACGGAGGTTAGCGTCGACCTTCTTGATCTGTTCATCCCAGTTGGCGTTCTCAAAAGCTGTTTTGTTTGAGCTCAGTCGACCTTCCGTATCCCGCAGATTGGACTCCATCGCCGCTTTTCCACCTTCATCCACCGTGATCTGGTCCAACTGACTCTGCAGTCCGGTAATTTTACGGTCGTTGGTCGCCATCGATTGTCTTGCGCTCTCTTTGCGCGAAGTCAAAGCTGACCTCTGCTCGTTCAGCTGGGTGATGGCTCTCTGGGCATTCTGTAGTTGTTCGGAAGTCTCGCGGCGCGCACGCTCGAAGGCAGCATTCTGATCACGAGCCATCTTGGAGATGCGTTCCATAAAGGCTTCCACTTGATCGTCGTTGATCTCGAGATCAAAGCCACGGATGTTGTGGCTACGCGCTGTCTCTTTCACCAGGGCCTCGCGGTTCTCCAATTGGCGCTCGTAGCTTTGCTGCTGTGCCTCGTACGAGCCGAACTCTCGCTCTTTTGATGCAACTTGGCTGCGCATGTCGTTGATTTCTTGACTGAGCTCACCATAACGGAGTTTGCTCGATTCGAGCTCGTCTTGATAGCTGCGGACACGCGCCTCGTAGTCGTCAAGCATCTGCGTCAGCTCATCGTCAGACTCTGACATCTCCACCAGGTTCATCCTCAAAGACTGAACGCTCTCTTCCTTGGTGCGCTCCTCGATTCGCCTACCAGTGAGCTCACCGACGATCTTACCAGCCTGCTCTGCAAGACCCCAAGCATATTCGCCTTTTTCGACAGCTTCTCGAATCTGTCTACCAAGCTCTTCACTCTTCTCACGGTCCACATCGAGTTCAGCAGAAAGGGCTTCGCTTCTCTTCTGCGCTTTGTCGGCTTTGTCCTTATCAGACTTGCTATGTTCGTAATCTTTCTTAAAGCCGATGAGCTTCTCGTTCTGGTTCTTGCGCATGACTTTGATGTTGTCAATGGCTTGAGAGTATTTCTGGGCTTCGAAGATCTTGTCGAATCTCTCTTTGAGATCTTTTGGTGTTGACAGTGGCCATAGCGATTCGTCTTGGTGGCAGAAAATAACGCTGTCGAGGACAGCCTTGCTAGCACCGAGATACTTTGGCATGATCTCATTGACCTCGGCGACTCTGGAGCTGATCGAGGTGGTCTCTCCGTTACGAGACATTTTGATGTTAGACTCGAGAGCCTTGACGCTGCGTGCATTTTTCTTGACGGTGAGTTGCAGGTTTCTCGAGCAGACCATTCTGTGGCCTTCTGTGTTTTTGAAGCTGACTTTGACTTGAGCCATGACTTCCTTGTCCTGAGCAAGATTGGGATCATGGATGAAAGCGCCACCCTTGCTATTGGGCGGAAGGTCGCCAGTGGTGGCAAATTTCAAAGATTCGATGATTGTCGTCTTTCCAGATCCATTGGTGCCAACGATGAGCGTGAGTGGCGGGGTGAAATGAATGCTCTCAGCACGGGTGTTATCGAAGGAGCGCACTCCCAGAATCTGGAGCTTCTCGATGCGAGACATGGCGGATGTCAAGTGAGGCTGCTGCCTCCGAAACAATCTTTAGTGTTGCAATCAGGCAGTGATGTAGATGCAGTTGGGTGGATATAGGAGAAGTGGAAGGAACGCAGTGTTCTCGGGTGGTGGTGGTGTTAGTGGGTGGCACGCAAATCTTGCTGTGGTGTTGAGGACGTCAAGATATTCTTTCACGGGTAAGTGAAAGCTATCTACAGGCAAGTGGCATTATTAAGTGAAGTAAACATCAGCACCACTGTTAATTGCCTACCTAGTCTGGCCCAGTGCAGGCAGCAAACGCGAGATGGGTGGCGTTGATTGGTTTGAGCTTTTATGGCTGTCGGCAGCGGACCGTCCCTCGCACCAGCTTGTCATCCCTCTGTGACGCAAGCTAAGGGTTAGAACAGACGGCGCGGTGTGAGAGTCTGTCTGTGTGAGAGGAGTGGGAGTGGCAGTGGGAGTGGGAGGCGGTTGGTCGCCCGTCGCAGGAGACTACTGACCGGACTGATCACCATGCTACTTCACCTTCTCCCCTCACAAATTCCATAACGTGCCTTCTCCTACCCATATATTATTCTTCGTTCCCCATCTTTCTACACGCCGCACCCTTAGGAGGGTACTTTCGTACATATTTAAATACTATAAGTCAGACGTCGGCCCGTTTTCTGACTTCTCCGCGTGGCGCGTCGCCAGCCCTCGCTACAACTTGATCGGACTTCATCATCGTCGATGCGCGCCGTGGCCTGACCTGACTAGGCAAGCCGGACGCACCGAGCCAGGACACCACACGAAGCATGTCCATATATCAGCATGGCGTGCCGCAGCAGGGCAGCGCCGCGCTCGGCCAGAACCAGCTCCCCGGGCCCGCACCCGACCTGTCACTTCTGAACCAGAACGACTTGATGGGAGGGCCTCTCGACCTGGACATGTCCCTGCCTATGGATCTGGATATGGATCTGAGCGTCACGGGCGCAGACCCGAATGCCTTCAACAACCCCAGCATGCCGCCGGTGGACAACGCGATCAGCACACAACCGCAGGACCCCCAGATGCTAGGAAATGCTGCAGGAGACGCGAACAATGGCTTTGGAGCGCAGGACAACGGGCAAGCTCTGCAGCATCAAAGCATGCAGCAGCAACAACAGCAGATGCAGCAACAAGATGAGACGCCCATGACAGGAGCTGGCGCTGGGCCGTTGCCGACCACGCATGGCATGCAACAAGCACCCCAGAGCACCTTGACCGAGTTTACCAAAAGAAGGAATTGGTCGCAGCGCATTATTGAAGAGTTGAGGGATTTCCTGCACATCCTCACACCAGATGGCCGAATATTGTATGTGTCGCCGTCTTGTCGCGCCATCACCGGATACGAGCCCTCGCAAATCATTGGTAAATTCATCGGAGAGTATGTACATCCGGACGATACTGGAATCTTCATGCGCGAGTTCAACGAAAGCATCGCGAGCGGAAACTCCCTTCGCTTTTTCTATCGGTTCAAGAAAGAGGAAGGAACTTACATGATTTTCGAATGCCACGGACACCCACATATCAGCCCTCCAGATCCCAACACCCAACAATCATTCAGCAACGGTGCTTCAGAAAAGGGTCAAATTGCTGGAATTTGCAGGGGTTTCTTCATGATGGCAAGGCCATATCCCACGAAGAATGCAGCTCTGCTTGATTCTTTCCTGGAACACAAGATCGAGAACGAGCGACTCCTGAAGCGAATCGACGAGCTCAAGCGCGAAGAACTCGAAGAAACTGCCGAGCAGGATAGGATTTATCGCGACCAGCTATCATCCACCCCTGCAGGCACGTCAATTTCAGAAACACCAGGCAACAAATCGCAGAGATTGCACGGCGATGCAACGCCCGACGAAGGCCGGAAAGAGCCAACACCAAACTATCAAGGCATGCCGCCTCCTGCTAAGCCCACCATCTCAAATACGGCTCTCACCCGCCAGAACCTCAGCGAAGCCCTCCATGGGCAGAAAACCGACTCTATCGCAGACAAAATGTCCCGCTACGAGTCTTCCTCAACGCATCTCGAATCCATCGAGCTTCTCACTGGTCTGCGCTACCGTGATGGCGAGCGCAGCCACGGCATCTCCACTGGCGACACCTCGCCCGCTCTCATTCGCGGCGACGCCGGCATCGCCATTCTCTTGGACCGCGACCGCGACCGTGATGGCGGTAAGAAGAAGGAGAAGAAGCAAAAGGTCGCCGATGAGTATGTATGCGCTGATTGCGGTACATTGGACTCACCCGAATGGCGCAAAGGCCCCAAAGGACCCAAGACACTATGTAACGCTTGCGGTCTGCGTTGGGCGAAGAAGGAGAAAAAGCGAACGGGTGTCGACGTTGGTCAGGGCGAAAGTCCCATAGGAACGCACGGCAGCGCGGGACTGGCTGTGCCATCTGGCATGCCAATGGGCAACTCCGGTGGCAGTGATTGAGGAGAGCTAGGGTGGAGCTAGCCCAATCACTCCGAATCAAGGAAACAGCTGCTTTCCAATAGCAGTCTGACGAAGGAGCAAGGCGTTTTGCGATGAGAGGCTCATATCTCACAGCCTTGGATATTGGTATTTTTTGGAGTTTATTTCGCGGTTATATCTGGTCACTGGTCTGGGGTTCCTTGGGATCATGTGCATATTTTCGTTTCGATTGAGCGACCCACGCGTCGTGGAAGGTCGCATTCATGAGGTGACTAGGCCGGGAGAGGGAAATAGAGAATTGGGGCTTTGATACCCTAGATGTTCAAGGAAATGGCGCATAGCTCGGTTTTCGTCTGTCTGAGGTCTTTGTATGGTGAGGTAGGATCGATAGGTTTGAGTATGTATTGAATGCGTCGCTAAGTCCGAACGACTTGTTTATTTCTGTTGGTGGATCAGTGGCTAAGCCTACTCTTCTTTTGAATATCCAGAGATGTCAACGACAAAGTCAATTAGTTACTGTGGCCAGGGTACACGAATCTGCTCTTCCATGTCTCGCCTTGATTCATCAGCCTGGAGTTGAACTCCGCCCTCGGCGCTTCGAAACGCCGACTTCGCGGCCTCCCACATCAAATTTCCTCTCGTGGCGAAAACAGTCACTGGGGAAAAATACCGGGGAAGAGAAAGAGGGATTGCATTCTCCTAAGACGCATTGGTAGATGGCCTCGCTTCTCATTGGAAGAGCAACATCCGCCGCATTCTGGTGCAGTACTCGAACTCCTTCACTTCGCCCTAGCTCGCTCCTTCCCAAAGCAGCCTCCTGCGCGGCGATCAGTTCTTCTTTCTTATCACCACCATCAACCCGACAACGAGCCGGATTCGCTACTAAGAAGATCTCCCCCAAAACCGCCTCCTTCCCCGAGAAGAAGATGATTAACGACCACATCCTCACGCTGTCCTGCCCGGACAAGCCTGGCATCGTCCACAATGTCACCGGCCTCCTGGCCAAGCAGGGCCTCAACATCCTCGACCTGCAGCAATTTTCCGACCCAGCCTCTGAGCGTTTCTTCATGAGAGTCCACTTCGGCCATGCAGAGAACACCGAATCCCTCAAAGAGCCCTTCGCCGGCCTGGCCAAAGACCTCCAAATGGACTACGAAATCCACCCCGTGGCGCAGAAGCCTCGCGTCCTAATCATGGTCTCGAAAATCGGCCACTGCCTGAACGACCTCCTCTTCCGCTTCAAGACCCAGCAGCTCGCCATCGACATCCCCGTCATCGTCTCCAACCACCCGGAATACAAAGCCCTGGCCGAAAGCTACGGCATCGAATTCCACCACCTGCCCGTCACCAAGGACACGAAGGAGCAGCAGGAGTCCCAAATCCTGGCCCTGATCGAGCAGCAGAAAATTGAACTCGTCGTCCTCGCCCGCTACATGCAGGTCCTGTCCCCCAAACTCTGCGAGGTCATGTCCGGCAAGATCATCAACATCCACCACTCTTTCTTGCCTTCTTTCAAGGGCGCTAAGCCTTACCACCAGGCTTTCGAGCGTGGTGTCAAGATTATCGGTGCTACTGCTCACTTCGTCACGGCGGATCTTGACGAGGGCCCGATTATTGAGCAGCGTGTCGCTAGAGTCGACCACGCTATGAGCCCCAAGGAGCTTGTTGATGAGGGCAGCAATGTCGAGAGCCAGGTTCTTGCTGCTGCTGTTAAGTGGTGGAGTGAGAAGCGTGTCTTTCTTAACGGCACCAAGACTGTTGTTTTCAACTAGGTCTTGTACGATATAAACAAAAGCATATACAGCACCATGAAAGACTTCCAGCGTCTCTCACTTCGTTGCCTCGTTTTTCTTGTCTGGTCGGTTTCGGTCTCCTTCGATCCTCTTTTTGCAACACTTTCCGTCTCGGTCTCATTCTGTCTCCCTTCCTCTCCCCTGTTGGCTCCCCTTGTCTCCATGGTTCCTTCCACCCAACCCTTATATCTGCACCATGTCGGCATTGTGAGACGCTTCGTGTCTCCCGTATCAGCCCACTTCCTTCTCCCTTCTGATCCCTGCATGAATGATTTGTGCCTACGCTTGTCATTCTGGTTCCTCGCCTTTGCTCCGTTCCGTCCCCTTATGCTCTGTCTTGGATCACTTTGATGCTTCCTTTCTCTTTTTGTGTCAAGCACTCGTAAGCATTATGGGGTAAGTGTCCTGGATGGCCTTAACAGGCTTGCAGACTATTCGTTGTGCGCTTCATTATCTCATCATATAATCTTAGAAAAAAATTGCGTAAACTAGTTGGTGATTCCATCGTGGTGTCAACGGCTCCCTGCAGCTTTGTGCTCATTATTATTTGGCGTGATGTTCAGGTGTGCAACAATGCGCGCTGTTTCTTTTGGCGTAGCACTCGGGCGTGTGATACCCGTCAACTTCATGTTAGGAACGGTTGCAGGATGTAGAGTCATGAAACTGACTGTGGCATTATCGTTGCTGTCGACTCGCTAACATATTTTAGCCGACTTGTTGGTATAGATGTTCACAGGTGTCGTTGCCCAATTGCCGGTGCGAATGAGATACCCCAACCCTAACCCTACCAACAGGGAGTTGATCCACATCACCCATCATGTATCTACTTACGAGGGTTTAAGACGCACACAACTTACTTGCATTTACTTCAATCAATCTCAACCAGTCGGGATATCCACTCAGGCCGATTCGATCAATCCGGGCATATCTTACACGGGAACCTACAAGTTGGCGCACGCCCAAAGCACATGTGAGCCATGATGAAGGACTTCGTGAAGTTCTTGGATGATAGCGAATGGAGATTTAACGTCGTCAATGCATAAATGTTATTAATGACTAAGGAATACAGCTAGTAGGCATAGCTGAAAATGCTAGTACAGTCGCTCCTTTTTTCACACAAGGCTCATTCAAGATCCGCCTTATTTTCATCGTCTCGAGTTTTTCAGACAAACCACCCTATGCAATAAGAGAATCCAGACTTGGGATGAATATTAATAGGAAATAAGAGAAGGTGGAACACGTCGTGGAATGAAGACCGAAAACGTCCATCCATGTCTACAACTTGATAGCAGTAGGGAGGGTGAACTTGACGGCGGAGCCGGACATGGTGGCCCACATGATGACGGGCTCGGAGCCGACCTTGTCCCTGGTGGCCGTGCCGCTGCTGGTGGGGGCGTTGCCAGGGAAGGTGACGGGGATGGTGGTGCCGCAGCGGTTGCCCTCGGTGGTGACAGTGACGGCAGTGATGGACTTGCCGTCGTTGGAGTAGGAGTAGGAGAGCTTAGGCTTGCACTGGTCACGAGCCATGCGGTCGATGAACTTCTGGGCAAGATCGTCCTGCTTCTGGGAGAGGATGGGCCAGTTGGTCAAGCGAGTCATCTCCTGGACGATGGTCTCAGTCCAGGCCTGGAGGAGAGAGAGCTTGCCGGATTGGGAGCCAACGGTCAGGCTGGCAACGTCGGTCTGACGAAGGTTGGCCTGGTGGAACATGAAACCATCCTTGCGAAGACCAAGGAGGTAGCGAGTGGCAGTGTTGCGCTCGAAGGTCAGAAGATCCTGGAAGGTGCCCTTGCCGGAAGCGGTGTCCTTCCACTCCTGCAGGGTGCAGTCGGGAAGGTCGCAGTTCCAGTAGATGGTCGTGGGCCAGCGAGGGACGATGGTCACGCCGGCATAACCGTTGTTGGCGACGGTGGAGACCAGAGGCCAGTGCTGGTTGTAAGGGCTGAGAAGGACAGGGCGAGAGTTGTCACCAACAGCGTTGGTAATTCCGTTGGTCATCCAGGCGCGCAGGGCATCACCGTTGTGAAGACCGGTGATCGCAGGGGGGATTAAGCCCTTAGAAGAAAACTTGTTACCCTTATCGATGTTGGTCTGGCGGAGCCAAGCCTGGTTGAAGGTGATCTCCTTGTTCGCATCACTGTAGGTGATGTTGTTCTGCGGCAAGTGGGTGAAAGTGTGCGAAACGTGGGCAAAAGCGTCACGGTTAGCAGCAGTCATGAGCCAAGTAGCCAGAGGATCACGCTTCGCGCAGGCCACACTCCAGGAGTATTGGGCAGGGGATGTCGGCCAGTTGTCCACACCTGTGCCCAGAGGCTTCTGGAACTCCTGGGGAGTGGCAGGAGGGTAGTCGTACCAAATGGCGTCATCAGGGTTGCAGACGGTGTTCTCAGTGGAGACAGCCTGAATGATATCACCATTGCCGTTGTGACCAAGCTCGACAAAGTAGTTCGATCCGGAAGGCATGCGGCTGTTGATGTTCCTGGTCCAGGTCACGTGGGCCTGAAGATCGGCAGGCCTCAGACGGAAGTTCTTGCCCTCTGGGACGTACATGTCGGTAGAAAGGTGCACATCGTCGATCTGGGTGCTGAGGTAGGTCTTGCGAGCACCAAGGAACAGACCACGGGTCATCCAGTGGATGTAGGAGTGCTGCAGGAAGTTGGATGTGGGAGACCATTCGGTGGCCCAGCTGCCAAACCAGACCATCTGCTGGCGACCGGCGAAGTTGTTGATGACGGCAGCGGTGGTATCGCTAGTGAAGGGACCACCAGGAGCGTATTTGGCAACCTCCCAGGTAGTCGACCTGTCAGTGATCGACGCGGGGTAGTGGAACATGTTCTTGGTGCTCATGGTGGCACCAGTCTTGATGTTCGCAGTTGGGAAACCAGTGGCATTGGTGATGCTGATCAGCTGTTCGACGTCGGTATCGCAGCATCCAACACCCTGAGCAGCAGGCGTGGTGCCAAAAGCAGGCTGAGGGAAGGCATCGATACGGACGAAACGAACGCCAAAAGCGAGTTGGTAGGCGTAGATGCTGTTGTACTGTTCGGTGCTAATACCGCTGTTCCAGACACCGCCATCGTACTCGTAGGCAAGCTCGCTGAGAGAGATAATGCCGCCGTACTTGCCCTGAGAGGCGGAAGTGCTCAGAGTAGGAAGCTGGAAGCCAGTCTTAGGCACAGTGGCAATCTCGTAGGGAATGCCGTAGCCGTCCAGACCAGATGTAACCGAGTAGGTGCTGTCTCCTTGTCTCACGAGAATGAGAATCGTGGAGTCGACCGTCGCGGCGGCGGCAGCGGCGACAGACGAGGAGGGAGTAACGACAACCGAGCTGGCACCATCGCTGGTGGCGGCCGCGGGAGGTGGTGCAGCGGAGGTGGTACCCGTCGCCGTCGAGACGGCTGGAGCAGTCTCGGTCAAGGAGATGGTTTGCTCGCCAGCATCGGAAGAGGCAGAAGAGGCAGAACTGGCGCCGCTAGAGGCGCTGTTCGTTGAGACGGACAATGCAGTGCTGCTCGCTTGGTCCACAGCGCTGGTAGTGACCGACGAGACCGGAGTAGTACTTTGGGAATTGCCTGATTGGCATGTAGCCAGAGCTATGCCAAGGGCGGCAGCAAGCCTGCAGGTGGCACGAGAGGACCAGATCATGGTAGAAAGAGGCGACCGGGGTCGAAGAAAAGAAAAGAGACGTGAATGAAACGATGAAGGACAAAACTCCGTAGTGGGCAACGCAAGGCAGATAGATATATCACTCTCGAAGGGTTTCTGGGGCCGTATTGGCAAGTGACAACCTCCCGATCTCGGGTCAGCCGTGGAAGGCTCGACGCCATATCTCTGGGAACGGAAACAATGGGAACAGCTAAGACACGCGCCATACCATTGGCAACGTACATGGGGGTCTCGCCGCCTCCATCACCCGCATGCCTTGCCTGCTATTGTCTGCCCACCCTGCCGAGAGGCCGAGCAGTGGGAGGGCGCCGGCGGTTTCCACGAGCGAGGAGGCGTCCGATTACGAACCATCAATCGCTGGGCTTGCCCCATCGAGAGCCAGACAATAGACGGTCCTTGCCGGAGCCCTGAGAGGCTCGAGGCAGGCGAAGCAGGGAATTCCAGAACCCCAGACGCGCGCGGATCATTTCCAGTCGGTTGTTGGGCCGTTTTGGTTTGATGGATCACCAGATGCGGCAGAGTCGCCTGGAGTATAGCTGGCGACCACGCTACTGTGACGAGGGAGGTAGTGAAGATTTGCAATTAGCTCCCGCCAAATCGAGCCTAGGGGCGGGTGAATTTAGTGTGTAAATTTAGTGCTTGCCAAAGGGTGGCCCTTGGGCGCTTGGCAAACTCCCAGCGACGTTAAGCTTAGAGAAGCCCACCAGGTACAGGCGAGCCGCCACACGCACGCCCTGACGCCCAAAAGCAAATCATCCACCACCGACGCACCAGTGACACCACTGGCAGCACACCGTACGTACTTGTGGCACTATTGCCAGCATGCAGGGCCGTCAACACTACGCACAAAATACATGCAATTACCTGCAAGGATAGGTCGTCCACGTGGGTCTTCCTGGTTGACTCGCCGTCTGGGGCTCAGCCTCACTGCAACCCGTGGCCCTCCAATGACCACAACAACTCTAGGTTGGCACTATAGGAACGCCTCCTCGAATTCTCGTATTATCCCAGGTTGTCAGTCAATCGTGGTATGCAGTTCTGCGTAGGTCGGTCTGGACTAAAGCAATTCGCTGTGGCTACTCATCAAGCTCTCATCTGAGCTATTTCCAGCGTCATCTCTCTCCCTCAAAGTACGGTAACATTGCTTCTGGCGGCCACTCTCTGCGGTTCCGTGATCTCACTAAAGGGGCTTCGCGAACTTACTAGGAGGTATTCAGGCCTTAATTCTGCGGTGGTGTACCTTTGATTCGCCAGCCGCCTTGATTATTAGGCCGCGCGGATCCAGACTGAGGCTTGAGCTACTCTTGATCTCCCTCGTATGAGTCCCGCGGCAGTCGCCGTGGCGTGTGGATCTACGCAGAAGCCTGGCCGTAGGCGAAAGTCCCACCCAAGCGAAGATAATTCCATGCAAGGTCCCCGGTAAACGATCGACTCTTTGATGTCAGCCCACAAAGCGTACTGATTCTAGTCTGTGGGGATAACGCCCGCCCTCGCAGATCACACATCCACTGGCACACCAGGCTCCACCACATCATCACGCCGAGACCTCGCAAGAAATAAGACGGCTCAGCTCGGAGATATTTACCCCGAAATCTATTTGGAACGCACGGCAAGATCAATAATGTCGAGTCGTGAGGAATATGCCACGATGAAAGCCCCTCGAGAAACTGCCATGCCGTTGCAAGCCCGAACTCGCTTCTCCCGACGAACGATAATCTCCATTGGTATTGCAGCGGCACTCATCGTCATAGGGCTCGCTGTTGGTCTAGGAGTGGGCCTTGGCCTTAAACACAACAATAATGGCAACGATGAATCCGAAAGCCCTCCTATTTCGACATTGCCTCCCACCGTGAACGGCACAGTATGGCAGCCGGCAGTCAACAGTACATGGCAAATTGTTCTGGAGGAGCCGATCAAAATCTCATCGCAAAATAAGACCACGGAGCCTGATGTCGATATCTTTGATATCGACCTCTTCTCTAACTCCAATGAGACGATCCACCTTCTCAAAGATTTGAACAAGAAGGTCGTATGTTACTTCAGCGCAGGAAGCTACGAGCCATACAGACCCGACTCAGCCCAGTTCCAGCAATCGATCATGGGAAAGCCTCTCGATGGCTGGGATGACGAGAAGTGGATCGACATTCGCAGCGAGAGTGTTCGAAAAATCATGGTTGAGAGGATAAAGCTCGCCAAAGAGAAAGGATGTGATGCCGTCGATCCGGATAACGTGGATGCCTATGTAAGACAATAACCCAATGTGTGGCTCTCGCACTTGAAGCTGACCTTCGTGGGACAGAACAACGACAATGGACTGGATCTCACTCAGGAGGACACGATTGATTTCATGGAGTTTCTTGCCAATGTGACCAACACGTATGACCTCGCAATCGGGCTCAAAAACGCTGGCGAGGTCTTGCCAAACCTTACATCCGTCGTCCATTTCTCCGTCAACGAACAATGCGTCGAATACAAGGAATGTGAAACATTCGCACCGATGGTACAAGCCGGGAAGCCTGTTTTTGTAAGTGTCAAGTGGTTAAGCGGTCTGAAACAATCTGCTGACTTCTTTCTTCACTATCAACAGCATATTGAGTATCCCCGCGGTGCCCCCGGAGCCATATCCGGAAAGACTGCTGCACACTCTTGTTCGAGATCCGGTGATGGAAAGGGCAGTGATGGCTTTAGCTCCCTGCTAAAGGGCATGAAGCTGGATGGGTGGGTCGAGTTCTGCGATCGTTCCACGGCAAACACAACTATGGTTCTTGCGGACAGCTGATTCAGAGGCGTGGGCTGGGTCGTCATGTTTACGACGCAAAGTATGATGTAAGATACGATGATTTACGAAACTGCAAACCGCGGGAACAGGAGCTCTTCTTCTCCAAAGTATGTAGGGTGATCTTGCGTCCAGAGCCATAGGCATGGGCATGATATTGACTCCAAAGCTACCCGAAGTCTATGTTTGCTCTCTCCAAAGCTCACGGTGTTGCGAATATTACCAGAGTCGATAAAACATGCGCAAGAACAGAGATCTCTGTACGAAGAAACGAGGGGTTCCTTTACGTGTCGTCTGGTAACAGTGAGACATTCTCGAACAGGGCGAGATCGTCGGGAAAGCTTCGCGCGGTACTTGACTACCAAAAGAGGGATTGCACGCGGCCATCGCACGCGTTTGGAATCGTGGTTCGAGTGAGACATTGCCAGCCTACTGGAATTTGTGAAGACATGCCACGCTCCGCGGTACTAAACTGTACCACTCTTCGTGGCCGAGGGTACGCCGCGTTGTCGGGAGTCTGTTGTGTGGCGATAAATGCAATTATTTTTCCTGGCGGTGGTAGTACATCGATGTAACGTGCGAGGAACTTGACAGCCGCATGTCATGAGAAGCCTGTTCTAAGAGTAGCATTTCCTGCAGGATACGTATTCTGCACAGGCAGGGCATCCTCGAGACGTCCATCACCACACGCGCTCAGGAACCACGCCAAGGTTTCTTCATGGTTTGGTGGCTCAAACTGTTCCTGAACCTTGCTAGGTTTCTCGTCTACACCGCCCGGCCGCTTTGATCTCACGGGTAAACGGGCTCGATGCACAGCACCGTCACGGCGGCTCAGGGCGGGATGGGACGTTGACCACGCGCGGTTCCTTGGCTGCCGCCAACGTCACATCGTGAAAGGATTTCCTCCTCTTACGCCTCACATCCAGACCAGCCCGGCAGATCCTCCACCACACATCCTTGTACACTACCCGCGGGACTTGAACTTCACCCCTACTACCCAGGCCTTGCTTTCTTATGGACGACGCTATTTCCAGCTCCCCGCAGTCTTCGCTGGGGAGGCTCGCGTGGCCGACGCTCTGCGTACAGGGGTTACTCTCGTGTCGTTACAGGACATGCTTTCCCACCGCGTATTGCCTTCTTTCCAAGACGCCACAGGCCGTGTGGGGCCCTCACTGGACCTTCTGCCTTTGCTCTGGCGTACTTTGCCTGGCGTAGCGTAATTTGCACATTCGCCTCATATGCATACTGAGGCATCTAATATGCTGCTGTGACCAATGACTCGCCGACAAGGCGCCTGAGCCGCGGACCCGGCCGTTCCCAAACCATTCAACGAAGCTCGTGCCTGGATACCAGAGGCATGGCTATCCGATCGGGGTACACTACCGAGGTAGGGGGAATTCTAATTGCTAATTTGGATGGCTTGGTGAAGATTTGACAAGCTTCGCAGTACGGCGAATTACGATGGCGTGAACCATACACCTTGCGGAGATCGTTCGCTTCAATAATACTGGCTACGATCAGGGTCGAGGCTCAGGACCCCACGTGTCGACAAATGATGTCCTCATTACCGCCCAAGTGCTGACGAAAGACACGGCATAACTCGATTCCGTGGCTCTCTCTGGGCGCCCAAAAGCAGAAAAAATAGCATGAAACGATAGTAGGCATCGGCGTCTGCCGGTGTGATGGACTGACTGATCAGAAACGCTCGAAGCGTCACATTCACGATCTGTCCGCACCTCAGAGAGAGGACAGTCGAGTCGGGACCTACCTCACGATCGTAGCGGGCTGTGTCTGCACGTACCATCGGATGGGGAGCCTCTCGATCACCAAGCATGAGGCAGGGATCACTGACCGGGCTGTTTCCTAATTGTCATCCCATCGCACGATTTGGGTGACCCGTCTGCCCTTTTTGGATTTGTCCAAGGTTCGACTGCAGCTATAGTCGTTCTGCGGCACCAATCTGCAGCACACGGGCAGTCGGACCGGGTCTTCTTTGGCGTCCTGGTCGATTTCCGCCATCTCGACGCTCTACGCGAGTGAGAGGAAGTCTCGCTCGTTCATTGCCTGGTGGCCTAGTCGGTCCAGATCTCTCCGCTGAAATCTTCAGACGATGGCGTGCCGGCTCGGTAGACAGTGGCATCACCTTATTGTTTCCGCTGGGAGTTAGGCTTGCATTGTCCCCATCGATCTCGGCTCCTTGCTTGGATAATCATTGTCTATATCAACAAGACATTCTTGCCCTTTCCCTGCTCAGATCCTTCTCACGCCACTATTGCTTAGCATCAACAGTATCTTGAACTTGTACTCTTTCCCTCCTACAAGCCGAGACTACATCTCTACCTCCGTTCGATCAGCTACCTCATCACAATGCCTCACTCCATTCGGTCTGTGGCCTCCACGGCATCTCTCTCTGTCGAGAGCTCTGCACCGACTAGCCCCAGTTCCTCGCAGCTCATCGACGACTCTTACGTACTAGCGAACGATGTACTGCCTGCGGACGATGGCAAGCACTACGTTATGGTTCTCGGTGGTCTGGGTTACATTGGATCACACACCACACTGGAACTCCTCAAGGATGGATACAACGTCATCGTTGTCGACGACTTGAGCAACTGCTTCGAAGAGGTACTCAACCCCATCAGGATCCTCGCCGAAGACTACTGCAGGGAACAAGGCCTCATCATGCCTACACTCCGATTCCACAGGATGGACTACAGGTCCGCAGAGATGCGTGAACTGTTCCCCAGGTACGCAGCAGCACGCTCTGCTATTACCGGCGTCATCCACTTTGCTGCGTTCAAGTCTGTCGCGGAGAGCATTGAACGCCCGCTCGCCTACTACCAGAACAACATTTGCGGTCTCGTTGACCTTCTCGTCACTCTGCAAGAGAACGGCATCAAGAACTTTGTGTTCTCGTCATCTGCCACCGTCTACGGCGCCAAAGCAAACGAAGGCAAGCCCCTTCGTGAGGACGATCTCGTTCACTTCGATGAGACCTACATCGACGAGATGGGCCAGGAGTGCCTTCGCATCAATGGCTCCAAGGGTCTCACCTGCCCTTACGGCCGTTCCAAGTACTTTGCCGAAGCCATCCTCGCCGACTTAGCTAAAGCAGACCCATCGATGCGCATCACAGCCCTTCGCTACTTCAACCCAGTTGGCTGCCACCCTTCGGGAATTCTCCGTGAAGACCCCCGTCAGAAGCCTACCAACCTTTTCCCCGTCATCGCCTCGGTCATGAAGGGCAAGAAGTCACAGCTTGAGGTCTTCGGCTCGGACTGGGAGACCAGGGATGGCACTGCCATCCGCGACTTCATCCACGTTATGGATCTCGCCCAGGGCCACGTCGCAGCACTTGCCGCCGCAAAGGCCAACCCTGCCCGTGACTCTTTCAGGGCTTACAACCTTGGAACGGGTCGTGGCATGACTGTGGCCGAAGTCATTTCCAGCTTTGAGAAGGCATCCAACCAGACAGTCCCTGCCGTCCTCGCTCCCCGACGCGCTGGCGACGTTGGCGCCTGCGTGGCAGCCACACAGCGTGCCGAGACGGAGCTTGGCTGGAGTACCGCAAAGGGCGTTGACGAGTGCGCCAGAGACACCTGGAATGCCCTCAACATGCCGGCAGAGTGCTAGGCGCATGGGAGACATGGTTGAGCTTCCTTCTAATACGTGCACAACGAATCGGCGTTTTTCGAGGCTTGGGATAATTTGTTTACTTTCTACTTTGGGGTTTGTCTTCTATGACTCGGGGTTTACGAAACGGGACGGGATAAAAGCGGGCGATTTCATTTCAAAATAACCTCTCCTCTTGGGCAGGATTCTTCCTTACTTTGACCATAATATAATGGATAAATACTTCTTGATTGCCAATATCAAAGCTGACACTTTCGTTCACAATTTTTCCGAGCCTCCACATTCCCACAAGCCTACGGACATAGCGATATTGATTTCTCAGCCGCAGGACACCGATTTCGATCTATTATGCCTCCTGGTACTAGCACGCGAGGCACGAAGGAAGCGGAGGTGCCATGTCCAAGGCACTACTCTCGTCCCGCTGGTGCATTGCCCGTTCTGATATGCCGCAGCATGATGGCTCCGGCATTTGCGTTAGCATATTCTTGGGCATTCTGGAGCCTCAGCTCGTCTGTTTCGACGGGTTGTGCCAATATTCAAACTCGCTTGCCGTTCAAGTCTTGCCCTGACGTCCGTTCACAGAGGTACCTGCCAAGCCCTGCAAGCATGCAAGCTCTACGTGGCACGCGAGGCACATCATTGTGGCGTAAAGAGGATTTCGCCGCCCAAGTTCTTTTTGCCGCCTTGCGAATTCTTTGCTGTGGCTGACGCCTTGAGTGCGGCACACACGGCGTGAAGACCCGGCTTGGGGGATGGTACACTGCAGCATCATAATGTTCGGCAGCCGTCCAGCAGGCCGGGTGCATTGCTTGTGACTGCCACACTGCATTCCATCTATCGTGTCATGCGGTGCGAAGCAAGATGCAAGTATAGCAGTATTGTTGTATTCAAGTCTGGTACAGGGATAATTATAGAGCATTTTGCGTTTACGACACCCCATAGGTTACAAGGACAGGCAGCAGAGCGAGCGACATGGATATGAACGTATGAGCTGGCGAAAGCAGCACTAGGGCATGCTACACTATACGTCCGATCTTGGCTTTCTAAAAGCAGTGAAGGGTTAATGCACGGTGTCAATTGCGAGTGCAGTACCATTGTACCGCCCATGAGGATATTGTTTCTGGGTTTTCGTGGCGCATACCATCGTTTGGGATGACGCGGGAATCCTCTACGGTTTGTGATTAGGCTCACGAAACTGCAAGGACTTTGCGCTGAGCACGAGAATAGACACGAGACGTGTGATCGCTTGTTTGATGAGAGCGCCAAGCAACTACATACCTAGGTGGTACATAGGTCCGTATAGTTGTGCAACCGAGGGCATAGCTTGAGGGCACAGAGGTGATGAGCACACACTTGCGTTCAACCGCATTCCTGGGTTGTAATAGGCGTCTTGGTATAGAGGCTATTGTTTGGTCTCGCGAAACTCGCAGAAGCGACGATTTCGCCTGTGTTCTTTCGTGCTGGCTGCATAACGCTACGTTATTAGTATTTCCCCACCTGGCTGAGCCTGGTAAAACTTGCTGATGTCAAAGCGTTGTTGCATCGCTGGGCATGCAGCCTGGCATGTCCCCCAGTCCCTTGAATCGGTTGCGTGCTTTTTCTCCACGCTCACTTTGTCGGTGCAGTTGGTCAAGGCGAGCAAGGGCGAGATCTCAAATTCTTTGGGGTCTATTCGCGGAGCCAGTTACGCCAGCAGGCTTTCTCCGCGCCACTAACGGCAGATCACATTGCGTTTCAGAGACGGGCCTATTGCTAGTCATGAACGCGGCGTGAACGATCTGAGCTCAACGGCGGCTCCACTATGATGGGTACATTGTCATCTGGCTCAAGCCGGATTGCGGCCTCGCGCGCATGGAGCCACAGCGGCTAGACGCTGGACTCAGGTGGAGATGATCCAGGCCGCCAGACAATCGTGAAAAATCTGGTGGGAATCACAGCAGTGTGCGAGCGCTCGAGCGAAATGTCGTGTCAAGTCATCAAAAAGTCGAGCCAGGCGGCAGTGCACCAGAATGTCAAAGGCGAAGCTCCACAGGTGACAAATTATGGCACTCTCCGTACCATCTGACAATTGACCAAGTGTGGCTCTGAAAAGGTGGAAATGAGATCGCCTGAGGACTTGTTTGGAAACGGAGGCTGTCGAGGCTTTGGACGCATGCCGCGGCGTGCGAAGAATTTGATAGTAGTGAGCCAACTTGTGTTGAAAATCGGAAGCCACGTTATTACCATTACTGCCACAGTACGTCTAACTTTCCACACAGCCTACCCTAGGAACCAAAATGATGTAAAGCTCACCCACTTGTCTATGTAGCCGAAATGTGCCCAAGGATCTTCGCTCACGACGCCGCCACATTTCGTCACGAACGGGACGCTGGGCCGTGTGAATGTGAAACATCTGTCGCTTGAACCGCCGTCGTGCCCATAATCCCATCATCATCATGGATATCTAAGCGCCTCTGAGATTTCACTCTCCCATCGCTCTGATGAAGTCGCCCCAGCTTTCTCCAAAGCCTTCGTAAAACTTGCTTCGTCGATCTGTGACGAAGATGTACTCTGCCCGAGGACGCAGCTCACGGACGAGCGGCTTGATCTGATCGTGGGGCACAGAATGCAAGATGTAACATGCTCCAGATCGATTGTAGACATCGAGAGCCTGTTGCTCATTCTTGCCGCACGCGCGGTAGCGGGAGAAGCTCTCCTCGAAGACTGCAGTCACATCGGGTCGTGTCCTGGTAAGTTCGTCATCGGGAATTGTGCCTGGATTGTGGATGACCTTGAAACCGGTCAGTAAAATGTGATATGCTTTACAGAACAACAGTATTGATCTCACCAATTTCTTCCCCAGGATGCCTGGAGTTGATTTAATCTTCTCACTCGCAGAGTTGAGGAATTTTCCGATTTCATCGGAATACTCGTTCGGGGACTCGTCCAGGAAAATGCCTTCCACGTAGATCCCGTTGCTCTCGTGATTTTTTGACCAGCCCGCGTAAATGTCTACATCCTCGTAGACCTTGGCGAGCGAGCGTTTGCAATACTGCAGTCGTACATACCCGACGGTTGTGACATTCTCCTTGGCATTGAATAGCGGCAATTCATGCGAATACCTGGCATCTGGATTGGGAGGCTCTCCGGGTCCCGAATTGGGGTTTATTACAATCAGGAAATGCAAGTCCGGGTTATTGTCGATACTATTGTGGCGTTGCCATGTCAGTCTCAGTGGTCTGATATTGCAGGCGGTGAGCTTACGCAGAATGCAGCGGCTCCCATGTACTCTCGTCCAGCGGGTACATGTACAAAGGCACAATAACGGCGGATTTCGGCGGCATTTCTGAGATTACTGACACAGGTCGTGAGGCGTTTGGCGTCAATCCAGGTGTCGAGGGCTGCGGGTTTTTGTTGGCGAGAATGCGCAGGAACTCCTTGAGCCTGCCCATTTTTGTGGGTCCTAACGTTCGGTGGGGACGAAGAGGAACACGAAGGAACACGAACTTCGATGGCGGAGTTTTTGTTCGGTGCGGTACAGGTTCTCTTTAGTTGTTAGCTTTCCGAATGTCTCGTCGTCGCTCTATCTTCTTCACGTCTTTTCTTTCAGGAGGTCTAATGCTTGTCGGCATACGCGGTCCACGCCGGCGACGCCACCAGCCGCTTCTGGGGTCGACCCATGGGTCTAGATGCGAGCTAATATAAAGTGAATAATTATTGTTTTGAAATTCGATAGACGACAAAATTTGCCCGACAACGCAAGATCAATTAATGTTTCTATATGTGATGTATACAGTAAGGTATTCGCAAGGTTTGCGAGTCTCAAGTTGGCACAGCTTCGGTGAACTCTTTCCAGCTTGAGCTAAAAGACTCGTAGTAACCCGAGTCGGCAGTAGTAACAAACAGATACTCCGCGTGATGACTGAGACTGTCCACGAACTTCTGCATATTGGTTTTCGATGGCACTGAATGCACCATAAAACTGTACTCTGACCGTTCTCCGGAAAGCGAGTTCAAATCGTCTTCCAGCGACCTATATTCCTCGTACGATTGCTCAAAGACTACCGTGATGTCAGTCGTATCGAGAGCGAATCTACTGTCAGGAACGACTCCAGGGTTGTGGATTATCTGAAAGCTCGTTAGCCACGATCCTATCATCGAACATGTGGCGTCTGGTACTCACGGTCTTTTCGCCCTGGATCCCAAGAGCATCCCGTACGGCATTGTTGGCGTCCTGCATGTACTGTACATGGTCGGCCGAATACTCGTGAGGTGCTTCGTCGAAGAAAATGCCGTGCATCTCAATGCCTTGCGAGCTGTTGGCCCAGCCGGAATACGTTTCTATGTCCTGAAGGACGTCGCTCAGAGTGCGGTTGCCATAGCCAGTTCTCACGTAGCCAACAGTTCGCGCATTGGGAAACGCATTTAGTCTCTGTATCGCTGGAAGGTAGTCTTCGTTGGGCAAAGAAGAATCCCCAGGCCCGCTGTCTGGGTTCACGATGATCGTATAATTGAGATCAGACGTCTGGTTTAAGCTACTATAATTTTAGACACTGATCGTATTACCGGATGTGAGTTTATTACATACGCGTTGTATAGAGGCTCCCAGGCATCTCCGAGTGGGTAAATGTAAAGTGGTAAAATGAGAGACGAAGCCAAGCCCTTCGACTTATGCCGTCCAGACAAGATCACTGCAGGCGGAACGATGGCAACAATGAGCACCACCAGAACAATGAGAGAGACGATTATCCAAAACCGGCGTGATCGTTGTTTCTGCCGGTTGGCAGCCCGTCGAGGTGCCTCCATAGTCGAGAATGTAGCTTGGGCCTTAGTCGAGGGAGTCTTTTGCTCTTCGAGGATATGTGCATGGGATTTGGCTGCTCTCAAACGCACTCACTGCAAGGCGCTGCGCCGCCTCGGCCGTGTGCGAGCCAGCGAGCCAGTGGGGATTACGAGTAAAGGCAATAATGAGCGCATGCACACCGTTCCCACTGAAAGCAGCTCGCTCTCTCGCTGCGGCGGTGTTTGGGGCTATTCCAAGAACATGCGATCTCCGTCTAGGCGAGCCGCTGGCACCTTCGTTCGAGAAGCTCGTATGTGAGGTACCAGTGGTGTCACCACTTTGATCGTGGAAAGGCCCGATCTTGGGATGGCGAGGCTGCAGACGGGTGGCCAGGGGCCCTCTCATGCCTTGGCAAGCATTGCCCGATTGAGGGCGCCCGAGGCATCCTGGTATGAGTAGTGGATCAGGCGTGCTCGCAACTGTGCCAGTGTCAAGGCGGCAGGGCGGCAGCAGTGCCAGCGACATCCCCAGTGGACGCTCGGTGCATCAGCATGCGATGGACAGGGGCGTGGGTGCAGAGCGAAGCGGCAGAAAAATAGGGTTCGGCGCTAGGTATTAGACTCCACGAAAGTAGCTTTCTATTTCGACCGTCGAATTCGTGCGAGTCCCCGTCAGGTTTTACCGTCACCATACCCTTGTTCCGCTAGCGCGTGGCACTGATCCTCCCGTTGCTGCATCTTCAACACGCCTCACACGCAAAACGTGTAGCCTGTACCTTGGGTGCATGCCTGCTAGTGCACACAGCCTGCAGAGATCGCACCAGCACACGACCGCTGGGGACAAGGGCCATGGTCGCTCGCTTCAACCGAGCCAACTTTAGCCCAAGAGAGCCAGCCAGTCTACTGTTTCGGGCCATCACTCCATCGTAACAGGGCCCGAAGACGACAATCGATTCTCAAGGGCCCCTATAGCACCACTGTGCCACCAAGCCCGTGCTCCATAGCTTGGGGCGACTAGCCTGGCCTTCTAAAGGTTTGTCATGCTTGCCAGCCATATTACTTTGTCTGTGTCTAATGCATCATATCGCCGCTGGCGATCGCTGCAACACTCACGCGGACACTGTCCTTCCTTTCATACCCCCATCTAATCTCTAATCTTCTTTCCTTGTGTTATTCTTTCCTTGTCACTATCCGACTTCACACTACACTCCGCCATGGCGAAGCCGGTTTACCTTGGCCTGTCGGCAAATGGCTGGCACGTCATGATCAATGACTGGTGGGACTTTGTATGTCTAGTCTAACCCGAGCACTTCAGCATCATTCATCGGCTAACGTTAGAATAGGCTCTCGCCGGTCTTGCACTGTTTGGAGTTGTATCTGGCATATTATATGCGCTCGTCGTGTTGTACATGAAGGTGAAGCACTATCGCCGCAACCGCAACAACCGATCGAAGCAGCTACCCAAGGAGACTGCACAATATTTCGAAGAACTCAAGGCAAACACACAACCCTTTGGTCCTCCACATGACTCCTCAAAACCTCCAACATCTTTTGGCGTCTTCCTTGGGAACTTTGCTTCTCCGCCTACCCAAAACCAGGCACGTCTTCTCACAACATGGGATCTGGTTGTTCTGGATCCTCTGCGGGCTGGAGTTCTCGAAGGGATCTCCGAACTACCATGTACTGCTACCCACCGCGTCGGTAGACTCGACGTTAGCTCTGTCGTTGCATTCGACCGCAGTTCTGGAAACCATGACGACTCCCGTGTCCTGAGTATCATCGACTCGACCATCGCCACCAAGTGGCGACGCCCACAAGACACGCAGTCTCCCTTCACCGGAATTTTGCTTGCCAATTGGCAATCGGAAATCACCCCTGTGGTGTTGAATGAACTTATCAAGTATTTCAAGTCACTCGAGTTCGATGTCTGGCTTGAAGCTGCTCCGCCAGCATACCTCACCGAGCGAGAGTGCAACGAAATCGACATCTCCCTTGTCCGTGGTATTGTATGCCGCAATGGCACAATCATGTACAACGGTGACCGCCGAAACTACTTCCAAATGGCCGATATGCGACGTACACAGCGCGCTTTGGCTAAGCACATGTCACTTGGAGGAAAAACCTTGATGATGTGGGAGACGATCGATGACCAAGTGGAGCTCAGCCACTCGGTCATCCAACGCAGTTTCAACTGGTGCCGATTCAACACGACTGTGTCCTGGATCGGACCTGAAGCGGCCTTGAAAGACGCTGACGTCGCAGAAGCGAAGTCCATCAAAGGAGAGCCTTTGGGTGCTATGATGTGGCTGAAGAGCAACGAGATCATGGCAGTGCACGATACATGGCGCCAGAATTTCACCATCACACCTGAGTCCGCTGGCCATGAGGATGCTCTCAAATCCCTCGAAGGCCTGATTCCCAATTTGTCGTCCAAATTGGCCCTATTGCCTTCGAATGACCCCTTCCGTGATGGCAGCCAAGTCATCCTGAACGGTGATTTCGACGGACGCTTCCCAGCGCAGTCTCAAAAAGCACCCTTCTCATACTCTCCCCGCGGAGAAGATTACACTGGTCTGGGTTGCTTCCAGCTTGGGCTAGATGCCTCATTTGAGGATTTCGCCGAGCTCACTGAAGGACAGAGGCGTTTGAGAGATCTCAACCTGCTAGATCGAATCCAACCCGACAAACTAAGAGAGTTTGCCGACAAAATCAAGGTCTTGTACGACAAGGATCGCCAATCCTGGGAATACTCGCCCTACGACTCTCAGGCGGTTAGAGAGTTGGTCGAGCAACTGCATGCTGCCGCAGGCACTGACGACGATGTCCTGAAAGTTTACACTGGCATGCACTCCGGCTTCCACCACGGCACACATCACCAATACTGGGGCCTGCACGATGTAGACCCAGTTACTGGAAACACGGAGATCTATATTTCGTTGAAGACCACCGACCGTGCCGGAACCCTGCTACACACCTTCTTGTCAAGCAGGCAATACACCAGATCTCAATGTCTCATGGCTGAGGTCAGTCTCGCTGAACAGACTGAATCCTTGCACAAGAAGTGGCAGCTTCCAGACCGTCTGGTCAAAGACATTGAAGGCCTGTCATCTACTGAGCTTATACTCCTCGCCCAACGCCTCACGTTCGCAAAAGACGAGGCAGCTGGCAACCTGCGTGCCAACATCCTGGCTCTGGTTGAGAACCGTCTCATTGACATTCCCACAATTCAACAACTCAGGGCACAGAATACCAATCTGTATCTGCGTGATGAGATCTCCGTGGAGGATCTCATTAGCGCAAGACTCGCTTGGCACCGCGAACGCGGATGGCAGCACCCCGAGAAGAGCGCTGCAATCTCCGTCTTCCGCGAAATGCAGGCAAGACTGGCTGGTGTTCTGATTAGAGGCGAGGCGGAGCACATTGCACAGATGGAGACTGTGCTCCAGAGCATTATCCAGTCAGGCAAAATTGATGCTGCTGCCGATATTTTGGCACTGTCCATCTTCTGCGCCTTCCGCAAGTTGGCAATCGAGGAGGTCTATCTGGAGATCCTGGACCGTAACCCTCTTCCAAATGCGCACCCTGACCAGGCCGCCTGTTTTGCTGAGATGTTCGCTCTTGGCTCACAATGCGAGACTTATTTCGACATGACTTCCAATGTCATCGGACGAATCTTGGCCGACAAGCAACAATCCTACTATATGCAGCATCAGCCTCCAAGTCGCGATGACAAGGCGACCGAAGTTCCTACGGCATATGCATCCACCTTGGTGGATGAGGATCCCTCTTACGGCCAGGCGCCCCTCCCTTGGTACTACCAGGTGACGTTCCTCGGCATCTTCGCTGTGCCGGCTCTCATCGATATCCTGCTCTTGACAACGATCGGCCGCGGATTATACTTGTCTACCTACATGAGCGAGACTGAGAAAACCATGGCAACAGCCGGTCTGATGTTTGGTCTTCTTCTCACTGGTGCAATTGGTACTTGGATAGGCAATGGCGGAAGCTATTACCTCCACTCAATGGCCTTCCCCGTGATGAACATGTTCGTCATTACTCGATTCATCGCTGGAACAGCAGTATGCCTCGTCGTTGGAGTCGGCGGCATGATCGTCATCGGAATCATCAAGACATTCTACGGAGGCTTCATCTTCCTGTTCTACTTCTTCGCCATGTCGACCTACTTGACCATGCTTGCTACGCTAGCTATCTACCAGTTCCCCGGCTTCATGTTCCAGAGTGGGCGCATTACGACGGTAATGTGCATGCCTATCCTGGCTATTTCGCCTATTGTCACTCTCTGGGCCGGTCACGACCACATAGTATATCCTATTGTCCTCAGCACCTTCCTGGTCGCTTTGGTTCTTGGGTCTCGTGGCGTTTTCTATCGCTGGGCCACATGGTACCTTGGTGTCGTCGTCTATTCTGACACTGACATTGTGAACTGGTACACCGAGATCACACCCGCAGACGAGATTCCAAAGGGCGTGACTGACCTGGGTCCCACGCCCCTTCCCCGAACCAAGGTCTTCGCTGAGGTACAAAAGGAACTGCACCGCAAGCCCTGGCAAAAGCCAACCTCGGACAAGATGATCAAAGAGCTTGCTGAGAGCTACGAAGCGACTTGCTTCCTCATGGACTGGTACTGCAAATATTCGCGCACGAAGATGCCCTATCCTTACAGCCCGACGTGGAATCTTCAGTGCAAGACTGCTATCGACACGCTGAAGGAGATGCAAAAGGGACTTAAGCTACACAACGCTTTCGTTCATTGGCGTGCTGGTGGCCCGGAAGTCTGGTGCGGTGTACTGTACTTTGTCATCGCACTTATGGATAAGTGGGTAGCCCTTCTGTCTGGTGGCTCTCTTGTCGGTCTCTCCGCTGCTGATAGCGAGATCTTCCGCCTTGCTGTCGGTTTTGGCCTGTCCTACTACTTGGTAGCCGCTGTCTGTCTCGATGCTGTCGCGACACCGCTCTGGGCAAAAGCCAACAAGAAGACAGATCAGCCTATCTCGTCCCTTGCGTACCTGAAGCAAGTTGCTATCAACGACGCCAGGGCAAGGCGCAAGCTATACTGGACCAATTGGGCTAAGTTCTTCTTCTCCCATGTTTGGGGCCTGGCTATCGCCTCGGCTTTGATGTGGACTTTTGAGGACTCCCGCGATGCCACGATTATGTTCATGGCCTATGTCGGCGCGTATACTGGCCTGCTCTGCTACCAGTACAACCGCATCTACACCGGCTCTCTGGCAATGGGTGACCTCATGATCTCAGCAATTTCGGGCATCCTGATCGGAACTCTCATGCAACGCTTCTTGCCGTACTTTATGTACAGCAGCGTGATTGCACTCGCATGTGCCACCTGGATGTCTGCAATCCTTTCGATCAGAACCGCCAAAGTTGGCTGGCCGAGCTTCCAGAAGCCGAAGGCCGTCACCAAGCCCACTGTTGGCAGGTTCTACTACAGCGCATTGGGCCCAGACACTGGTTTCTCCCAAAGGACACTTCGTGAGACATACGAGGCACTTGCCGCACTCGAATCAGAATACAGGTTCAAGATCGACCCCAACACCCACCCTGGTGTTGAAGTCATGCAGATTCTGAGGGCACAGAGTACCGCACAGCAACCAGAGATCGTCCAGAATGCTTTCCCGTCTGCCATCTCGCTGGTTGCTGAAGCGACATCGCTATGGCAAAGCGGCAATATCACCATTGATCTTGTTCCAGCCCGTCACTTCCTGCAGCAGGAGCAGAAGCTGCGTGCCGTTTCCCGAGTCTCCGACGGCCAGCTCCACATCATGGTCCTGGTTGGTCTCGATCTTACAGGTGGCGAATGGGTTGCCGACATTCGACGCAATTGTAAGGTCATCGCCGAGTCGGTCGTCCAGGCCGCAGCGGAAGCACGCTTTGCCTTCTCCCGCGATCACTCGAATTTGGCCGAGCTGCTCGCTGTTGAACACGTTGGTGATGAAGCAGCTGATGGACAGCTTTCTTTGCCCGAGGGTATTAAGCGCCAGCTTGAATGGTCCACTGCCGAGCGTACGAGAATCATGAAGACTGGCGAGCAAGAGGTATTGAGATACCTCATCTTGGGTCTCGATTGCGATACTGAGTGGGATCTACTTCCCGAGAACATCAGATCCACGCTCCTGAAACGATGCCTCGGTGAGCAATGCGATGTTACGGATGGCCAAGGCGATTGGATGCGTTCCAGATTCTGCAAGAATGCCGGCGCTGACCTGGACACACACTTTGCCCGCTGCAACCTGGGTGCTTCTCTGGCAGCTATTATCTCCGACTACGCCAAGGCTGTTGACGCAGACTACCATTACCAGGACCGTTCTGAGCCAACCGATGCCGAATATCAGAAGTTCATCGGCGCTGTTGTAAATGAAGCAGGCCCCACGGCCGATTCGAGCTGGCGCGAGAAGCTGGTGTGGCCGATCATCTCCGTTGTACACGCCATTCGAGTTACGATCAAGTTCTTCGTGGTGTCCATAGTGGCAGATCCCGAGTTCCAGAGAGAACTGGACTATGTCATCAAGGACAAGTCTATTGTGGTTCGCTGGCCGGCGAGGCTTGTTCTCAACGGCATCTGGATGTATTGCAAGGCTCTGCAAACTCTTCTCTTGCCTCCTTTCATGTTCTACAGGCGGGAGAAGATCCAGACTCTTCGTACCAACATGAAGGGTATCAGGACTGCCATCCAGCGCAAAAAGGTTACGATCGAGGGTCTCAGAGGCCCGTCTACTGGCTTCTTCAAACAAAAGCCTGACAACACCGTGGAGTTCTCTCACTACTCTGGTCGCCACGAAACTCAGCCGGAAGATCTCAGCCAACTGATTGCTGTCAACACCTACTCCAGTAGGATGCTCCTCAGCCGCCGCGAAGAGTATACTAAGCAAGCTGTCTCCAACGTCTACACCTATGAGTACCAGGATGGTGCCCGCAACGGAACTAGCCTTCCCATCTCCCGCAAGTGCATTGAAGGCGATAGAGCAGGACATTCCATCTACTACGACGACAGAGGCTATGTCACCAATGGATCTTACATGAAGGATGGCAACCAAGTCGACTTCAAGTACCAATACAGGAAGAACGCAAGATTCGATGACGAGCTGCTGCGCGCAGAGTACAAGCTTGCTCACATCACGATGGATGTCTCGTGGTGTGTGCCCCCGCCCAAGCGGGCTGAGAAACTCGACAAATGGATACCAAATCCAAAGGTGACTGAAGCTACCTTCACTCAGGGCGACCTATCCTACCACAGCAAGTGGGACTACGAGCACAGATCGCATCCCATCATCGAGACGTCGCTCACTCGTCACTCTGGAGAAGGAAAAATCGTTCAAAACAGCGAAACGCCGGACATGATTACCTTCGACTGGTTTGCAGTGTTGAAGAAGCCAACCAACTGCAGTTTCATTGCCGACAATCCGCTCTTCTCCTTCAGCTCGCCGAAGTCAAACATTGTTTCTCGGGTCTTGGGTATGAACACCAAAATTTACCCGGTCTCCACCGCGCTTGCAAGAACCCACTTATGGCAAACGTGGAAGGGCGGCAAGGATGTGGACGCAGCAACCGTGCGATACCTCGACGAGATGTCTCTTCGAGCTGATGCCGTCCTCCGACCCTACTGGGCTGGTCGTGATCTTGGTCAGCTCAGAGCTGCTTCGGAATATCTCGACTCTCAAGCCGATGCCATCATGGCCAGGACTGATATGGACCCCGAGATCAGCTCCTGGTCTGCCATTGCCTACAAGTACAGTGACCTGTGCACGTTTGGCCAAGGTGGTGACGCTAGAATCAACACCAGAACTCAAGCAAGTCAGATGCACGACAGTGATGAAATTCTTCACGTGATCGCCATGGACACCGGCACATGGCCCATAGAAGGTGGTGGAGTTTCTGCTTGCAGAAGGGATATGGTCAACGACCTCAAGACAATTCGTTGGCATGTGGTCGCCGAATCTGCATCAGATTACAGTGTCCCTAAGTTCCAGATTGAGAGAAACGTTCAATCACTTTCTATCCTTCCTCTTTGGGGTCTGGACTACTTGACGCCTATTCACGGCGTCTTCCAGGATTCTCTGGACGCTGCTGTGCAACGTCGATCTCACGCTACTAGAGACGAGGACATCAGGAAGAACTTCTTCCCGATCCTGACAAGCTTGGTCAAGTGCTCTCGCGCGATCAAGTTCACCCACGCCCACATTGAGGAGTCTACCCGTGCGCTACTCGATCTCAATTCCTACTTTGAGAACCGCCACTGGACCGACGTATGGATGAGCCCAATCGTCAAGGAGAAGTGGCAGGAGCTTTGGCTCACAGAGGACATGGAGAACACGAGGCCAATTTCCCAGTGGTTGGACGCCGAGAGGCCAACTTTGCTCCATCTCGACAACGCCCTTGACATGTGGCACCGCTACCTCTTCATCTTTGCGCTTCCTGTTCCCGAGAGACTTCCCGACGTCTTTCAGGCATCTCACCACTTCGCCGGTGCCTCTTTCGGTGTTCTCTGCAAGATGAAGCGCAACTGCACCTTCCACGTGTGGGACCACTGCATCAGCTGGAGAGAGGTGACAGTCTTCCTTTCTTCTGCCATGTCTTTCGACGCTCCCTTCGTGTGCACATCGCTCATCTCTTTGTCGCGCATGACATCGACTCTGATTCTTCACTACGCCGACGTTGTTCTTCCTTGTGCCGACTTCTTCAACCCTGGCTGGGAAGTCGAAATCGGTACTCAGGAAGGCACTCTCATGCACCGCAACACCTACGCCCGCAAGATTGACCCCGTTGTCAACGGCATTACCAACATGGAGAGATACAAGCCCATCGAGACCATCAAGTCCAAGCGCCCCACCGTCACTATGTTGTCCCACGTCCGTTTCGTCAAGGACATCAAGAACGCCATCTTGGCTGCTGACATCATCGTCAACGATTGGGGTTTCAAGGATTACCAGCTCGACATCTATGGCGACATGGAGAAAGCGCCCGCCTACTCCGTCGAGTGTAAGGAGATTCTCGCCTCCAAAGGTCTTCGCGACCACGTTGCTCTCAAGGGACTGGGTAATCCCTCCAAGGTCCTGGAAGAGGCATGGATCTTCCTCAACTCATCCATTTCCGAAGGTCTCCCTCTCGCAATGGGTGAAGCCGCTCTTTTCGGTGTTCCAGTGGTGTGCACGGATGTCGGCGCCTCCTTCCGCGTTGTTACAGACCCTGTCACCTGGAAGAAGTTCTCCGCCGTGGTTGCGCCAAACGACTCCTATTCTCTCGCAAAGGCTCAGGTAAACGTCCTGGGTATGCTCGACGAATGGGCGGAGTACACCGACGAACCCGACTACAGACCCAAGCTCTCCCTCCGCCCAGGCAAGGACGAAGTAGCCAAGATCCAGCAACGCATGTACGACAAGGCAGAATCCCGCCGCAAGCTAGGTATGATGGGCCGCAACAACGTCATCAACTCCTTCTCCTCCGAACGCTACCTGCGCGAGCACGAACAGCTCCTCTGGATCGGCAAGCTGCAGAGTCCCAGCTACTTGACCCGCTCCCGCCGCGCAGTTCCCATCTTCACCAAGTGGAGCAACAAGCGCGAGAGCGACAGTCCCAGTCTTCTCGCCCGCTCCGGTCGCTCCATGACAATGTCCAGACCTACATCCACCAGAGCACCTTCCGCCTACTCGTTCAAGATCGAGCCCAAGGTTGCTCCCAAGAGCTCGCGTGTCGAAGCGCTCGACATGGTCTGAGCACGTCTTTCTCTATTCTTTCTTCTTGTGTTCCGGGTTTCTCGCAGTTGCGATTGGCGATTTTGCTGGCTAAGGGGGAAAGAAAAAAAGGGTTCACGAACAAACTTCAAAATAATGTTTCCTTTTCTGTCTTGTGGGTTTTTGCTGTAATTTTCGGGCCGGGAGTTCTTGGGTTCAAAAGGCGCATAGAGTGTACAGTATCCATCGGCCTCACGACAAATTTTCAAATATCAGTTTATAGCAATCTTCAAATCTTTTTGACTTTAAAACTTACGCTGCTGCAAAGTCTCGTGCCTGTGATGTATCGAGTCAAATAATGAATGTACACGACAATAATCCAGGTACACCGTGTTAAATTCCACGCCTCTGGAAGCACTCCGCGTATGGTAATACAGCATTTGCCCGCCAAGCAAGTAAACAAAAATGCAGTGTAACCAACACCACACAAATCCATGATCAAACGGAAGCCCCAGAGCCCAGGCTGTCCTACCCTCCGCAAGCACGTCTTGACTTGGCCCAATCTCTCTGCCGCTCTGCACCACGAATCTCCCGCGTGGCGCCAAACAAGCTGCCGAATCGGCATTATTTACCAAACCCTCTGGGCCTGCTGACGGTATGGGTCAAGTGTAGAGCGAAGAGGGAAGAGCGCATCTAAGGTCTACCAGGGAGGGGATTCGAACGATCGAGGGCGCGGCTGTTCTGCCGTTCTTACTTGCGGAGGAGGGTAAGTTACCCTGAGGCTGGGCCGTTCATACTTCCGCCTCTTTTCGCTCCGTAACTTTCTGGGGGAGATTGCCCATCCTCCTTTGATGGCTGGGAGGCTTCAGGCGAGGAGGGAAGATTGCGCTGTGTGGGATACTGCGGACTCGAGAGGCAGAGGTTGCAGATGCTCGATCTGGTGGGCACATTTTTCTTCGTGCCCACGGCGGAGATGCGATTATCCTTCCCCTGACGTGCTGGAGGCTGCTGGTGGATTTGAGAGTGCGAGTACATAAGATGGTACTTTGTTCTCGGCCCGGGGGCAGATCAAACACGCCTTTCTAGCCCGGAGGCCTGCCGCAGCTCTCCCATCCTCCATCCTGCATAGCCGCCAATGGCGTTAATGCACTCAAGCACCGCACAAGACGCCAACTCCATGAGTCCGCAAGGCAAGCAAATCTCCGCGAGCCTTCGCATGCTCCAGCGGAATCTTGGAATCTTAGCACAAGGCCTGCACTCTGCAGGAGAAGGAGCACGCCAAGTCGAGTGAGGAAGTTCCAAGGGCGCTTTGGTAGATTGCAGGGTGGAGGTGTTGTGCCGCTCGAATGCGGGTTTTGGTGGCTTGCCTAGAATTCGATATTGGTTGATGGGCGGGTGAGAGAGGGAGACATTTTTGAGGGAGGTGAGGTGAGGCTTTGGGTGGTTTTGTGATGGGTTTGGTGCGATTGTGATGTTGGGTTTGCAGATCCTGGATCGTGTGAGTATTGTTATTGGCTCAATTGGCTCTTTCGGGAGGATGGTGATGGTGGTACAAGCATCGCAAGCACTACCGTCTGCTTTCGGCATCGCCTTACAGCCATCCGGGCATGCGATATGCGATTAGCGACTCCCTGAAAATCATCAGACAAATCAGCCCAATTGCGGTCAAGAATACATCGCTCGTAGTCACCCTGCTCCGTGTAGGTTCACGACGGAGAACCCCACCCGGTCTCGAAAACGACCATCAGGTCGCAGGGCTGAGATTGCAGGTAGGAGTTTGTTGTTTCACATTGGCAGCCTCCCGCATTTCTGGCGTCGTTCTCCCGCGGCCCCAGCGAGCAGGGAAGCA
The DNA here is from genome assembly GCA_030772445.1 of Cladosporium sp. MBC 237. NCBI lineage: Eukaryota > Fungi > Ascomycota > Dothideomycetes > Cladosporiales > Cladosporiaceae > Cladosporium > Cladosporium sp. MBC 237. The sequence goes on from JAPHCH010000086.1 coordinate 47,847, forward strand.
CAGCGAAGCACACTTCACCTTTCGCCAGTGAGGGCGCCTAACCGCCACGCGACTGGACACAATCACCCTGCGCACTGCAAAATCTTCGCAAATGCCATGTTTGTCCTTGACGTGTGGGCTTGCACCACCTCAAAGCATGTTTCAAGCGGCATGTACCTCTCCGCGGTTATACTCTGGAGTCTGGCCAGGTGGGTGCCTGTCTTGGCTGGGGCTGGCCTGACGCCGCATCTTCATCTCATCTCATGTGCTGCTGCTGCTGTATACAAAAGGCTGGGTGTCTCGCTGCCATTATGGAAAGGGTAGGTTTCTTCTCTCGTGTCTCTCAACCTCTTCAGGACTCTCGCTATCCACCCTGCGCTTTTGATAAGCTGCACCCAGTCGCTCCTTCAACACATTTGCCTTGACGGCATCCATTCACTCCTTCCTTCCTTCCTTCCTTCCTTCCTTCCTTGATATCACTCGCCACTCGCTTCTCCGGAACCAGTACGAAGAGCACTATCTTCTTCATGAAAACAAAAATGCATCTCACCAACATCATCCTCGCGGCCAGCACCGCCCTCCTCACAACCGCCTTGCCTCTCCACAAACGCATAGCACCCAACCCCAACCTGGCCGTCGACCTCCCCCTCTACTCCTGGCCCATCGACGGCGCCTGGGACGAAGTCTACCGCGCCCTCTCCGCCAACCCCAAAACGCAATTCAACATCATCATCAACCCCGACTCCGGCCCCGGCAACTACCCTCCCAACTCCGACTACACCAGCAGCGTCGCGAAGCTAAACTCCTACGGCAACGCTCACATCTATGGCTACCTGCGCACCGGCTTCACCGACCGCTCCATTTCCGAAATCCAAGCGGACAGCGACAACTACGCGCAGTGGAACTCTCACTCCGGGGAGGACATCCACCTCGACGGAATCTTCGTCGACGAAGCCCCCGACTCCCTCGACAAACTCTCCTACATGGAATCAGTCCACGACGCAATCCACGGCTCTTTCCCCTCCGGGATCAAAGTCTGGACGAACCCCGGCACCACCATCCCGGCCGAATTCTACGACTACGCCGACACCGTCACTGCTTTCGAGACGGGTTACAGCTGGTGGGTCGACGAGTCCCGCGATGCGATTCCCTGGGATTTGCACTCCAAATCGAGCGTGATGATCATGCGCTACGAAGGCAATGCCGAAGACGGCGGGCCGGAGAAGCAGGCTAGAACTCTCATCGATCGGGGTTTCAAGAGTGGGCTCCTTTGGGGCCAGGAGGGGTATCAGGAGTTCTCGAAGGTTTGGGGGAAGTTTGCGGATGCTGTTAAGGATGATTGATTTGATTCCTTGATTGCGTGGCCCACGACTTCCGAGTTCGGTTTTGACATTTCGATTCTGATTTTTTTTTTCTCTTCTCAATGCATTTGCAGCGAAGCGGCATTTGCGATGTGAGCGTCAAATGGCGCTCGCAGGTTTTTGTGAGGGGTTTCTTCTTCCCCTTTCTTTTCTTTCCTACTTCTTCTTCTTCTTTCGCTTCACCAACCGGCGGATTTGGCGATGACATTTTCACGGACTTACGCTCTTGCATTTTTGGCGAAAGGGTTTGAAGACGAGAGGGACGAGGAAATGAACACTGGAACGGGGCATTGTTTGTGCCATTTCACTCTCATGTACCAAAAAACGAAATGATCTGTGAGATTCGTTGCTCGTATCACATCCCCTTTTTCCTTCGTCTTTGTGTTTCGCAGATACGTATCGCGAGAAACTCCCCTCCGTCGCTGAGCGGTAGCGTTGCTGTGAGATACACCACCCGCACTCCCTTGTCGCTCATATCCCTCAGCTGCAGCACGTCTGGTCTCCACTTTGCGGTCGACTCCAATATCGTGTGGCATTCGTCGATCACGATCCTGTCTATCTGACCGCGGGTGTGTTTGATGCTCATAAAGCGTGCGAACGACTTCGTCACGGCTGACTCTGCGATCACGATCACGATCTGTGCTCTAAACGGTGGCGCTCGCCTGCTGTCCCACGTGGCGGCTTTGATGAAGCAATTGCTGCACCGTTTCTTCAAGTCTTCCTATAGAGATTTTGTGGGTACTACGACGATTGTTGTCCCACGTGGTGATCCTCTCGCCGGCAGCATGAAGACCAGACTCTTGCCGCCATCCGTTCGCATGATGAACAACACCCGCCGTTTGCCCTCCTCCACTATCGCACGCAACGCTTCTCGCTGGACATCGCGAAACTGCGCCTTGTCGTCGTTGAACATCTCTCTGAGCTGCGCTTCGACGTCGATGCCTCGCCTCGTCTGCTAGTGCCGTAGCTCGACCTCTTTCTGCTCCGAACCGATCTGCCGTTGCGTCTTCCACTCTCTTTCTTGGGCGAGTGCTGACGGCCACCCGATGGACAAATGCCAATCGCGACTCACGCGGCGAATTCAGACAACCCAGCTTGACAGTCAGGTTCCGCGAGATTTGGCCAAAGATCCCCTACTATTGGTCGCTTCTCTGTAGTAGCTACATATCGCCATGTTGCTTGGGTATCCGCATCCGATTGGGCAGGTGCAGGACAGTTTTGTTGAATAAGGTGTAGTGCGACAGGGAAGCGGTCCAATTCAAGTATGCTACGTGGCTATCAGAAGCGTTTTTTTAAACACTTACCTGCTTTGGGTCTCTGATGTAGGGCTATCTGGAACGCAGTCCAGCCTCTCCCAATCAACATATTGCATCCATGCTTCATAGCTAGTTGAGCTGATTGCCCAGTTGCCTTGAAAGTTTTCGTTTGTCGACATGATTGGTAGGGTAGTTGGGTAGTGATGCAGCTAGCGTAGAGACTGGAGGCGTGAGTAGCGTCGAAGGGCGGTGGTCAGGCTGAGTGATGTAAAGATGCAGATCGGCGATTGCAGGCTGTTATAGTGCGTGAGAAGGCGCGAGAAGGGCTCGAAAAACAATAACATCAATCTACTAATAAAGCGTTGCCGCTAGGAACGTGCTTTGCCAGCGTCACCTTGGTCGCGCCTAGGGTTGATCGCGCTTGGAAAGGCACCGAAATCCGCGTTCCCTACGACAAGCCGCGCACCCAGGTGAAACTCAAACACAACGTCACGGTCGCCCCACCAATGCACGAATGCATATATCATAAGCACAGCTCCTTCGATCTCAAATGTGCACGCTTTCTCTCACGTCCTCGCTCGCTACTCCGGGTAATACCACTTGTCGTACGCATCCACTTTCTTACATCAGGTTTCCCTCACACTTCGCTGACGATGACTTCTTACTATAGCTCGTCGACAATCGTCAAAACCAGACCACTCATCCGCACAACACTGCAATTATGGTGTAGGGTTAACGCATTCTGCCACTGCAAAAGCATACATTAACGGTCTAAAGCACAGCTAAGACCCACATCAGTGTGGTGCTCATCGGCCACGTTGATAGCGGCAAGTCCACGACGTAAATCTGAGCGTCCCTCTACGGCTCGTGAGTACCGCTAATGTAGGTTAGTGCTGGCCATCTGATTTACAAATGCGGCGGTATCGATGAGCGTACCATCGAACATTTCGAGAGGGTAAGACATCTCTTTTTATGTGGACCGACATATGAACTCTAACTCGGTCAATTTTCGCACGTCGTAAGGACATGTTGTGCTAGGGCGGGAATGTGAATGCCCCCTATGCCAATAGTTCATCTCCCTCACAAGCCTATTGTATTGGCGGAACCAAGATCGACCTGTTTAACTGACATAAATTGAAGGAAGCCACCGAGATAGGCAAAGGATCATTCAAGTACGCTTGGGTGCTCGATAAGCTTAAAGCCGAGCGTGAGCGTGGTATCACAATTGATATTGCCCTTACGAGGTTTGAAACCCCTAAGTATAATGTCACCGTTATTGACGCCCCGGGTCACCGTGACTTCATTAAGAACATGATCACGGGTACTTCGTAGGCCGATTGCGCCATCCTTCTCATCGCTGCTTCAACTAGTGAATATGAGAATGGTATGTATGGCCAAACGCGTGAGCACGCTCAACTAGCGTTCACACTTGGTGTCAAGTAGCTCATAGTCGCCGTGAATAAGATGGATACTACTTAGTGGTCCGAGAAGCGATATAACGAAGTGGTCAAGGAGACGTCGCACTTCATCAAGAAAATCGGCTTCAGCCTAGATCGAGTGCCTTTCATTCCCATCTCTGGCTTTCACGGCGACAATGTAACTAAGGCTTCTAACGATTGCCTATGGTACAAGGGCTGGGGGTCATCAGAAGTTCACGGCAAAACTGCTTGCAAGACTTTGCTCGGGGCTATCGACAGCATTCAGCCGCCGCGTCGCGCCACTGATCGGCCCCTCCGTTTGTCCATTCAGGATGTATACAACATTGGCGGCATCGGCACAGTTGCCGTCGGCTCCATCAAGACCGGTTCTATCAAGGCTGGTATGGACGTCGTGTTCGCCCCCCACCCCAACCTCATGGGAAGGGTCAAGGCCGTGGAGATGCATCACTAGCAGCATCCCGAGGGTCTCACTGGTGGAATCGTTGGTTTCAACGTCGAAGGCATTTCCATTAATGACATCCGTCGTGGCAATGTCGCTGGCGACGCTGACAACGACCCACCCCGTGGCTGTAAGCACTTCATCGCCTAGGTCACAATTATGAATCACCCCGGTTACATCAGGCCTGGTTACACGCCCATCATCGATTGCCACACAGCCCATACTGCATGCAAGTTCTCCGAAATTCTAGAGAAGATGGACCCTCACTACGGCAAATCCTTGGAGAAGTTGCCTGCGTACCTTAGAAAAGGCGACGTCGCACTTATTAAGATGGTTCCTTCTAAGCCTATGCGCGTTGAGGCTAAAAACGAATACGCGCCGCTCGGTGTTTTTGCCATTCGCGACATGCGCATAACCGTCGGCTGCGGTATAATTAAAGCTCGTTTACCTCCCTAACTCATTTCTCGTTATATACTGACCTTTGTATTGCAGACTGTTGTAAAGACTTAGCAGCAATTCAATCTATACAGCTTCTCGTAAGATGACAACCAGTTGTAGCAACTTATTGCTCATTACTAATTTTATTTACCTGAAGTCTGCGCAGATCCAAAGTCTGCGCACAAAATCCGACTTGCGAATTTCAAGATCGCATCGAACCAGCTACAACGATGATACTACCTTCAGACTCGATATCTGAGTCTAGTATATATACATCATCATCTGACCAGTAACATACTATTTTCAAACATGAAAAGCTATCAACGGGTAAGGTCGATCATATCTCTAAACATGGTTCCACCGTCTCGTTTCGGGGCTTAGGCCTTAACATTAGCAGGCTCCACGCCGTAGCCTTTACATTGAAAGTGCTCAACCCTAAAGTCTTAGGGGTTGTATCAATAGCGATCATGTCGGTGAAGCAAGACCATCTCGTCTTACTATAATGCGAGAACGCTTTTCTAAAGTCAGTAATCGCCAAACCACTAGCTCTATGAGATTCTCTACACGACGATCTCAGTAAAGAATCCAGAATCAATGTGAGATCGACTACCAACGAAGAAGGCGAGCAGACCACTAGTATCGGTTACATGGCTCCTTCACCAGGGTGGTTAGTGAACAATCACAAACAATCTGATTGTGATTGTTTGAACCCTGTAAACAAACAAGCAGAGGGTTCTGGCTATCGCAAGCAAACAGCTCATGGTCGTGTGATTTTTTGCATGCTAGCATGTGTTCGCCAAGGTACATAGCAGTATGTCGTTGACATGGTCGCCAACGTACGAAGGTTTAGGATTGGGGTTGCATCGTGTCGTTTTGGAGCGCATCCCAGAAGAGCATGCTTGGCAGACTCGCGTGGGTGGAGCCATCCGCGACCCACGGCCTCCCAATAGGAGGTAGCACAAAACAGTCGCTGTACCACTACTGGCTTCATCGTCTACGAGAGCCGGCTTCCAGGCTACTACCCAACTCCACCAGGTAACAAGGACAACTCGTCATGGGTGTGGGTACACGGCGAAGCAATCACGGACCACAAGACATCCACGAGACGTTGGATGTGCAAAATCTGTTATGACGATCCCGTATTGAGCAGGAAGCCATTCGAGAAGTGAATACGAGAAGCCCATCCTGTCAACTACGCCAAACGGCACCGAAATATAGGCGACCCTACTTCGCCCCGCTTCCTTAGTCTGCTATCTTGCTTTTTATATACCGAATATGTATAGTAGACTGCGTTTGCCGAAATAGGCAAACAAGCAGACGAGCACAGACAAGCACAATTTTCATTTGCCCTAGTCGACTTCCACTCGCTAAAACAGATAGGTGAAATTCAGTATACTGATCATAGCTTGGTAGGGCTATTAGGAGCACGCTTTGTGTGCTGGCACTACACTAAGCTCCAGCAATCTGCCACGACCTGTCGTATCCATCATGCATATAAACGCGTGCTCGCACAAGTTTTCCAGATTCTATCATCGATACCTCCTTTTCACGGAGAGTATGCCATATCAGACAGAAAGGTGTGGCAATCGACTACGTTGATTAGACATTCACTTTCGGAGGTATGCAGCATCAAGAATCTGCGCTATCACTTACGTGATTATCACTCAGGTAGTACGAAAGAGAAAGATACGGTGATACAGGTGTTTGAAAAACATTATACCCGAGATCCGAAGGTAATATGCTGCTACAAATATAGGCCGTGCAGCTAGGGGCAATAGGCGGTAGCGAGATATAACATAGTAAAGTGGGATAACTTGATATAGCAAGCGCAACTAAGCCGGCGCTTACTTGGCCCTCGCGTTATTGAACAGCGTGCCTAAGACACGAAGAGCGACCGCGCTGACTAGAAATGGCTTAGCGGCTTCTCGGACAAGACTACTAAGGTCGTTATGTAGGCAGGACCTTAACAAGATCAGATTGTCGGTGAACAACCAAAACTGTTATTAACTCTCATACGACGCCGTCCCTATCGTCCTTTCTTCTTCTAATCAAGTTGAAAACTTTTTCACTTCCATATCATCATGGCCACTCCTAGTCAAGTCGTCTCGTACATTCAAGATCTCACTCAGAAGTCACAAGCCCTACAAGCACCGGCACAGTATATTTCCATCATAAATGGCCCACTCATAACTGTTGGTCAGGGTCCGCTTCCTGAGATTATTACTGGCTTAAGCGAAGTTGTGTCGACTTCGAATACTGCGATTTCGCATATGCAGAACATGCCGCCTATCGCTGCAGGGGCACAGTCAGATGCAGTATTTGACGCTTTCTGTTCTGTAAGGCGCTCCCATCGCTATGTTTCAGGCACCACTGACCTATTAACAGTTCGCTAAAAAGCATCAAGTGCTGTTAAACATCTTGACCGGCAAAGCTGGACTCTTCAACACGGTCCCTCTAATAGGCCTGCCAGTTGCTGCAGTTCTTCGTCAAGTTGAAAGTGCCGTTGACGTAAGTTACACCTTTCAACTTACCCTATAGGCATCCAAATAACATGTACACTAGACCATCGCTTTCACTCTCATCGATGCCGTGGAAAGCCGAGCATCAGATCTCAAAGCTCAGGCTGATACTCTCTCGGGCTCGCTGGATGCTGCCATCTCCAGTTACGACGGGTTGTCATCGAGTTAGTGGCTAGGGGCAGATAGCGTTGAACGCACTCGAATATACTTGTGACAGTGTCGCGAAAGAACTTTCTAGGCGATTTTGCAGCCACGCGAGTATTAATTTCCTCTCCAAGAATGAAATTGGCTACAGCTTTCTCACTAGTACAAAATGCGTCCAGAGGAAGTTCCGAAGTTGACCAATCACCTAGGCCGCATTTTGTGGCGACGACAGCGATAGGAATGGGGGGTGGACGCACCACACATCAGGGTGGTGGTACACGTGGGAGTGAGTAAATTAGTGAGGGATTACGCACAGGAAAATGGAAGGGCAGGAAGAGATGGTGAGGCAAGCGAGGCGATCTTGATGAGAGGCTACAACACAGGAAGAGGTCGCAAAATCTTGAAGGGATTTGTGATGGAAAGGGGGATGCACGAATATCTGGAAATATTTGGAAGGGGAGAAGTGTAGGAAGGTGATGTTAGACAGGGAGATGGATGGGAGGGCGGACAGGATGGGATGCGAGAACGGAGAGAAAGTGTGTGATGTATGTAGAGGGTTGACAAAGACAGGAAGGAGGGCGAGGGATGTAGTGGGGACAGGGTGGTTCGTTCCATCACAGCAGCAGAGAAGGAGGGAGCAAGAGGAAGTATACGGCCCAGTGGCAAGGCGGATGGGATAAGACAGCGACGAGGGAGCATTGACAGGCCGACCGCGGGACTCAGACGAGGATTACAACGAGAGAGAATCATGGTTAGGGTTGATTGAGCTTGAGAAGGAAGATTGGGAAGACACAGTGAACGAGAGGGCTCAAGAGGCCAAGAGACGTAGCAGAGAAGGAGAACAGCGAACGGGTCACGGATGAAGTAGGGACAAATCCGAAAGAAGATGCAAAAGAGGTGCAGGCGTGGAAGAGGGCGAGGCTCACGGAGAGGGCCAGCAGGGAGATAAAAAAGGACGAGCTAGTAAAAAGGCTAGACGATCAGACGAAAGTAGGCTGTTCAGTCTGCTGGGCCCAAGGGCAGATACAACGGGCGCAAATGGCTCGAGGATGGAAAGAAGGCAGAGATCACGACAAGGAGGTAGGGGAAAGTTGGAAGACAGGACATCACCAAGACCAGGAAACCCATTCGTCAGTTCAAGCAAGCAAGCAACTTCGTACTTTTGGTTTACGTGCCCGATCGTCATAACTCTCCTCCAACTCCAACTCCACCTCCCACCCCATACGCAAAATGAAAACCTCTCCATACAGACTCCCCAAAAACGCAACTTCCAACCAACACCGCAACCACAACCCACACTCCTAAGCCCACATAGCCCTAAACTTCGTCGTAAACTCGGCATGCAGCAACTGCAACGCCTTGAGAACATTCTTCAGCCCCTCCTCCCTCTCCCAAGCCGGCGTGCCATCGTTCGCTTCCGCCTCCGCAAACCTGGCCGCGTCCGCAGCCTTCCTAGCATCCAACTCGATCCCCGCGGTTTCCTCATCAGCAAGCTCCTCCCAGCTGTCCGCCGCCTTAGCCTTCTTCAATGAAGACACCGGCTTCGGGCGCTCAGGCATGGAAATCGCCGAGTCCGCGGCGCTGGTGGCGAACGAGCCCGCCTCGCTGGCCGAGTCTTCGACGTCCGCGACGCGCGTGTCTTCTGCTTCTTCGGTCGCGTCCAGGTTGCCCATGACGTCCAGCATGTCGACGTCGGTGCCTTCGCGGAGTTTCATGAAGTTCAGCAGGCTGGTGATGATGGTCGCCAGGGCGAGGGAGAAGTCGTTGAGCATGAACCAGATGTCGGCTTTGCTGATGCCGTTGGCCTTCTCCAGCGTGTTGATGTCGCCGTGCTTGAAGAAGTCGAGCAGCCAGGCGTTGAGGGGGATGGTCATTTCGTCCGGGTAGATGTCTAGGTGCGGGATGACGGCTTCTTCCAGGAAGACGCCGTCGCGCGTGCTTTGGCAGAGTTCGTGGATGGTGGTGAAATTGTCACCGGCACCGGAAAGGGCTTTGAAGGCTGAGCGGATACGAGGAGCAGGGAGGGATTCAATGCTGTCGTCGCTGGCTTTGTCTTCGCCGCCGGCAAGGACGCCGGTGAGAGGGAGCTTGCGGTCGTCGTGCTTGATGTGGTCGTTGACGAAGGTTTCGACGTAAGTCTTGTACACGTCGAGGGTTTGCTGGTTGTGATCGCGCAAGATCTCCGTGGCCTTCTCTGGGAGCGGAGGCAGGAAGACCACCGAGGAAGAGGGCTTGATGACCTTCTCCCGGTACTCTTGGTCTGCCTGGCGGCAAGGGATGCGATTGAACAAGTGTGCCATGACCAGCATCAGAGTCTCGACGGTGCTCTTCTCGTTCTTGTTGATGTTGGAGCACAGCTCGTGGAAGTACCCCTCCTTCAGAAGAGCGTGGAAGGCGAATGACGAATTCTCTGTGAAGTACAGGTGGCTGACGATGCCGGCAAAATTGAGTGTCACACCACGGTGGTCAAGCAAATATTGCCTGCGCAGATATTCGATGGAGAAGCGGAGATGGTGCATGGTCTGGTCCTTGAAAGAGGCACCTCCCAGGTACAATCTTGGCTGCGACAGCAGACCATTGATGGCACTGACGGCATACTTCGAGTTCTTGGACTCGTGCAAAAGCGTGAACAGGCGAAGGACAAGAGTCGTAGTGATTGGGAAGTGACCGTTGAGGTCGGGCAGACGCGAGCTCAGCAGTCTGCACACCTTCTCCCGGGAAAGACCCTGGAAGACGACATTACCAAGCAAGTCGAAGCCACGACGACCAGCACGACCAGCACACTGGCGGTAGTTGAGTGCAGTCAAGAAGACTGAGTCGCCTGAGAAAACGACAGTCTTACAAGGCATGTTGATACCCAAGGCCAGGGTGCCAGTGGCAATGACGACGCGGAGGAAACCCTTGCGGAAGAGAATCTCACAAACTTGGCGGTACTTCCTGTTCATACCAGCGTGGTGAACACCGATACCACGAGCCAGAGCGTCGATAAGCCATTGAGCCACATTGCGGCGGCCAAGCTGCTTGACGTAGATCTCCATCTCTGCGCGCTGCACCTTGGTGAGGTCGGCGAAATGATAACCAGTCTGCGGCGCATCGGGGTTGAAATTATCCCACTCGCTGCCATCCGCAGCGCCAGCGTCACGCTGCTGATCCAATTTCGAGCCAGGACCCTCGTCCTCATCGTCACCCTTGGACTTCTTGCTAGCCTTGGCTGATTTAGCGTTCTTCGCATTCTTCAGCTGAAGCTTCTTCCACAGCTCCCACTGTTCGAGCTTCTTGGCCCACTTGGGACCGCTCTTGACCTGCGCCTCTTCAGTCTTGACGAGCTGCTCAACGATCGTGTTGCAGATTTCCTCGCACATGTGACGGTCGTAGTTGAAGAGGATGGCGGGAAGAGCATCTTGCTCGTGAAGACGGCAGAGCATGGGCAAAGTCGAGTTCAGGACATTGTTGTTGACGTTGATGATGTCAGACGAAGAGCCCTCCTCCTTGGTGACCTGAAGATCAGGCTGCTCGATGTTTCTGAAGCCACCCTCAAGTTCCTTGAGCACCTTGTCGTAAGGCGAGGCATCGTCACCAATCCAAGCTCTGAGGAGGTCCTTCAGTCCTCCCTCCCATGCAAGTACATCGGCCTTGCGCATAAGTTCGGGCAGCGCCTTGGCCGGGTTGAGGTTTTCGGGTACTGTGTACTTGTCGCTTTGGTGCTTGACCATGGCTTGCCACAGGAAAAGACAGTCTCTAGGCTCAAGCCCAAGGTCCTCAGGAATAGAGCGGGACTTGTCAACAAGCGCAGCAACGGGGTGGATGTATCCGAATTCCTTCAGGTCCTCAAGACCAAGGGTACCGAAGGCCGCCTTCTCGGGCAGACCGCGGAAACCGAAGCGCTTGGGGGCGACGTAGTAGTGCTTGCGAAGGTCAGAGTATCTGTGAGGGTGCTTGACCATCTCAAGTTTGTTGCCAATGGCTTCCTGTGTGGATGTGAGCCACTGCGCGAAGTCTTGAGGGTTGCCGACCGTGGCGGAGAGGGCAATGATGGGGCACGGTGCCATCAAGAGGAGCTGCTCCCAGACAACACCATCTTCAGCCTGGCCGATAGAGTGGACTTCGTCGAAGATGATGCGCTTCACACGAGGGCTCCAAGTGTTGGCAAAAGCTGGCGAGAGCAGCAGGATTTGCAGAACGTGAGGCACAGTAACGAGAACTTGACATCCCTGAGGGTTGTTGATTCTGTAGTCGCGCGTGTGAATGGCCCAAACACTCTTGCCACCATACTTGTACGACTTCGAGTAACGGGCCTGCACTTCGGCGGCGATTTGGTTGACAAGAGCCTTGGTGGGTGCAACGTAGACAAGGACGCCATCGTCATCGGCCTCAAGAACCTTGCGCATGGCGTAGAAAGAGATGAACGTTTTACCCGCACTGGTGGGTGCAACGACGAACATGCTCTTGTTGTCGTCAATGCCATCGAGTACACGGCGCTGCCAGCCATCAGGAGAGAACTCCACACGGCTATCAGGCCTCGAGTCGAAGCTTCGCTCCAGATAAGGTCCGCAGTGCAAAAGCTGGAACTCCTTGGGCTTCTCGTTGACCGCCACAGAGTCTGCCTTGGTGGGCAGGGCGAACTGGAATACCAGCTTGCGGTCAGGCAAGGAGTTAGCATCAGACACTTCAGGGACTGGCGGGAGCTTGAGGGTCTTGACGGTAAGCTCAACGTTGTTGGCAATTGTCTTGGTCAAGCCGCTGCTCCTAAGAACGCTAGTAGCAGTGTCCCAAATGAGAGGCACGACTTCAATGCGGCGCTGCTGTTCTTTACGACGGCAAGCATCAATCCAGTACTGAACAAGACTGCTGAGCATGTACAGACGGACCTCCGCCTCGATCACTTCCCTCCACTCGCGACGGACAGTGACCAGGTAGTCCTTCGCCTTGCGGTAGCGCATGCGCGAGTCCCTATCCGCATCGAAGTTCTTGCAGACAGTCGCCCATGCTTGTACGACCTTGCCACCGGCGCTCTCTTCCTTCTTCGCCTTGGCAGCAGCAATGTTATCAAGCATAGCTTGCTTTGCCGCGTTCTTGGCTCCAGTCTTTCCGCCTGCTGGCTTCTTTTGACCCGGCTTTCCCTTGGAAGCACTGCTGTCAGATTGATCCGAATCAGCAGGTGACTGAGCGCCAGATTTCTTCGCAACTTTGCCCTTTGCTGCTGGCTTCTCTACTGCTGGAGTCTCGCTCCTGGGCTGAGATGAGCCAACAATAATAGTTTCCGGCTCTAAGCTGCGGCCTGTCGCACCAGTCAAACTTGCGGAGTACCTGGCCATCTCGGCCATGAACATCTGATTACGCTTCTTTGCCCAGAACTCCTGCTTTGCCTCTTGCCTCGCCGCTTGTGGGGTGAGAGGTTCTTTGGGCTTCTGGATGATGGGCCTCTTCGCGTTGTGCCAGTGAGACACTTCACGGAAGATCTTGTGTGATGCAACAGTCTGCTCAGTACCAGCAAGCTCGTCCACAGTGAGATGTACTGATTCAAGGTGCTTGTCGAACACAGGGTTCGAGAATGGAAGCACCGCGAGGTTGCTTGGCTTGGGCTGTTCGGACTGGCCATGCTTCTCGTCATCGCTTGGCTCCGGCATGCGTTTGGGGAGGCCACTCTCAGTTAGCGACTCCGCGGCCTTGAAAATGTTTGTGAAGGTGGCCATGACTTCCGCACTCGGTGCGTTCGGCTGCTCTACAAGCTGGAGGAAGAGACGACCATCGATTGCATCGGCAACATCACAGTTGCCCGAGAATGCTGACAGTTTGCTCCACGCATCACTGCGAAGGATGGAGTCTGCGTGCTGAGCTGCGCTTCGGAGAAAAGCGTTGGAGATGTCGCTACCATTCTGATCTTCGAGACGACGGGACGAAAGTGGCAGATGGGTAAGAAGAGCAGAGTGCAAAAGTAGCACGCAGCACAGTTGTGCACATGTCGACGCATCTACGGATGATGGTGGGTTACGCATGAGAGAGCTCACAACGGCAGCGGCGAGAGCCTGGCGCTCAGTCAAGCCGAGTGACTTGTCGGCCAGCTTTTCAAGATTTTCTGGGACATTGTCGCTCTTTTGTGCCGAGACAGATGTCCATTGAGTTGCAGGCGGCAACTGGTCCAACATGTCGCGGGTCCTGGTCTCAAGCACCATGGTCATGACTTTCGTGTCGATCCATTCAAGGCCATTAATCAGGGCGACGTTGTAGCCACGAGCAAGGAATGATTCCAGCATGCGTCTTAAGGGTAGCCTCTGCGAGTTCTCGTCTGTGTGAGTGTCCTGGCCGAGATGCATGCCCTTGCGGTCGATGGGCGAAGCGCCATCGTGTGTCATCATAAAGTACAGGCTTGTGTGTTGCAGATATTCACTGAATGCCTCGCTCTCGTAGGATTCGAAAACATTCACTTTGATTTCGGGGTGAGAAGTGGCCAGGTTGGCTTGCAAGTGGCGAATGATCGCCGCACGGGCGAGCAGGTATTTCGAAGCATCTTCTTCGCTAGTCTGAGGGGGAATGCAAAGCTTGCGGTTGCACTCGAAAAAGGCAACGTGGAAGTTGCACTTGCGGAAGGCAAGGTTGTGGAGGAAGTGCTCGACGTTGTAAGCGGCGTGGAGCAATTGAAGGCCAGGGTTGAAATCGAGGTTCTCATCATCAAAAGCGCGCAGGAGTAATGAGTCTCCCTCGATCATGAACAGTTCATTACCAGCATAATCGCCGACCAGGTCGACTCTCCGTGAGAGCAATCTCTTGTAGCAGCGGAGGATCTTATCCTCGCCACTTTCGGTATCAGGGTCCACATCGGAGTCGACATCAGAGTCCTCGGTTTTGCCGTCGCTCACAGAAGTGTCGTCTTCGCTATCTGAAGAACCATCCGAGTCCCAGCTCTCGGGCAGGTCTTCCTTTGGCGGTGCATCGTTCTTGGGAGCTGCCTGTGCGCTCATTTCGTTGAGCGGAGTGCGTTTGTGGAGTGCCCCAGGTGTGTGAGATTTGCGGGCAGCCGAGTTTCGTTTGTTGCGTGGATTTCAGGCCGAAGGTGCAGGTGTTGTCGTGAGTGTGGTGCCAGATAATTTTCCCGCAACGATTTTCGACAAATTGTGAATTTGTGTAATAATTGGCCTGTATGGTGTTTGTGGGTTTGTGTGTGTGCGGGCAAAGAGTTTGCTTGACTTTGCTTTGTAGGATGTGGTGGCAGCTCCCGAACGTCTGCGATGCGTTCATCAAGCTCCACTTTGGCGGGGCCGCCCATTCACACGACAATTGATCAGAAGTGCAGTCCTCCTAACCTCCTTGCTTCATTTACTTGTCACACCACATGACAAGGGTATAAGGTATATCTCGAGAATTATTTATATCTTTGTACATACCACCATGATACCCGTCAAGTCATATACCGACATGCTAAGCCCTCAATTGCGAACAACATAATTCTGCCCTCCATCCCCACCTTGCAGCTCATGCACCGCCGAGCTCTCCAGCTGATGAGGCCTGTCGTTGGCATGCAGCTCACGCACAGAAAGCATCGCTGGCTCGTTCCCGCCTCCAAATTCCTTATCGTCTTTTGAATGAATTACCACATCGCCCTTCTCTACTGCAGTACTGTTGCGACCTTCTTGAGAGCCTTTCCGCACGAACCAGCCTCTTCGAATCCCAAGCCAGAGGATCATACCGAAGGCGATGAGTAGTACCACGATAGGTACAGCAACAGCGACTGCAAGAGTCGTGGTTGATATGCCGCCACCACCGCTGTTACTCCCTCCCTCAGTACCACTACTGTTGCTTGCATCACCAGTTCTCGAAGCCTCTCCCTCAGACGTCCCAGCCACCTCTCCTTCCCCTTCACTCGTCGAGCTGCCAGTAACTACACAACAAATCGTCAGCAAAACCACTCCCTCATCCATAAGGTCTTCACCCATCCACGTCCAAGAATACTCACCCGTCCTATTCCCCACCCCCAAACCCTCCCCCTCCCCCGGACACACCGCATCGGCACTCAACCCCCCATCCTTCGGATTGATAATCGCAAAATACCCCGAGTAGACCACATCCGTCCAAACCTTCAATTCTACCGAGTAATTGCAGCCCGAAGGAGCTCCATACCCGTAATTGTATACCAGCGAACTATCGAAGTTCTCGCCTCGCCAGGTGTAAGAGCCGTTGTTCGGGGCGCCAGCTACACGTACGAAAGTTAGTCTTCGTCTAAGCATGGCTTCTGCGCTGGCGGAAGATGGGAGGTGGGGGAGGTGGGTGTTTGATGATTTGATGAACGGGGGTACGCACGATCTATTTGCTCGATCTGGGTGAGGGACGAGAGATTGTTCCCTTGTACCAGGGATATCAAGACGGGCCTGTTCGCTATTGCGTCTGGGACCGTCCAGGTGATGGGCACTTCGACGTTGGCTGTTGTTGTTCGGCCTATGCTCACGGTATCGCCTGCTTTGGGTTCTGTGACGGTAAAAGTGTCTTCTGCGGAAATCAGAGAGAAAGACAGTGAGAGTGAAAGGAGAGATAGCACGCGGGAGGCTGCCATTGTCGTTGCCGCAACTTGAAGTTGCGCAAGTGTAGAGCTTCACGGTGTGACTGATGTAGAGAGATAAGATGGGACGTCCCTCTCTTTCGGGGATCAAACATGCTCTCTATCTACCTAGGTTATCTTCCTGCTGCGGCTGAAGGCTCGTGCGCCAAAAACGCCAGAAAGAGAAGGCCTCGTGATGCGTGACTATCACCCAATTGGACTGGGAAAGCTGCGCTGGCTGTTTGCCCAGGTTGTGGCGTGGAATAAAGTTTCGGTATGGGCAAGGCGGCTGTGGGCGTTTTGGTTACCTTCCGCCTTACGAGAAGCAGAATAAACCTATCCAAATCAAATGACAATACCTGTAAGCGAAAAATACAAGTCAAGAACAACATCTGTAGCGGATAATAGATACATGACGTGAGATCGACAAAATATACCACTTTGCCCATCGGTCCATATGGGGATCTCCCCTCCTCGTAAACACCCATGTCCAAACCAAACCCGCCAAGTCGCTTCCCGCAAGCCTCAACTACCCTACCTTAGCTTAGCTTCTTCTCATGCTTGCTAAGGTATCTTCCTCCTTTGCCGAATCCAGCAGAGAACGACAAGCTGAGGATTCAGAGCAAGAGTTCTTGGTCCCGTAATGGCAGACGGGGGAATGTGATCAGAATACATGAGTATATAAGCACCGCACAAGGGAGCTTGCGGTACGGATGAGATGAGTTAGATCTGACTTATCATCCAACGCGGCCTCGGCAGCCGACACAACGCGACCTGTCACCTGCAGGTGCGACTCCTCATCGAGACACAAGTATCCCGGATCACAGTAGTACTGGATAGCGATTGTGCATTCTGGTCAGTCCCAAAGGAATCCTGCCGTGTTGACAGGTACCGTAGCGCCAGGTTTTTGTTTTGAAATATCCTGAAGTGGTCTGCAGACAGCGGGATTGTGCATGTATGCGCCAATATTCGATGATCATGCACTCAGAACCAATAACAATATACTCGAATAAGGGCAGACCCTGGTCTTCCTCTGCTTGTTCTTCTTGTTGTTGTTGTCTATTCATGCAGGAAACAGGAGACCCATAAACACGGCAAGCAAACAACCTACCCTCGTAGGTGAGCTTGGTGAGGTACATACATTATATCACCTACTCACCACCTCTCTCTATATATGTGAGAGCCAACTTTCCAATTTGATCTGGGTATCCCAACCATCTTCATCCTCCCACCATGAAGTCAGTTTCCATCGCCACAAGCAGCGATAAAGGCACCGTCCACGATCACAGCAAGAATGAAGACGACAACGCCGAACACATCATTATCGAATCCCTCAATATCAAGACCAGGAAGCCTGCGCGTATAAGCTCGCCACAATTCAAAACGCCAAAAGCGAAGAGCAAACGACGATACCGTGTCGCGCCTTACAAACCCCCAACACGCGCATCCCACAAACCCAGCAAAAGCCCCATCCCTCAGGAACCAGTTTCGCTTTTAGATCCGCAACCGGTCTTCCAATGCCCTATCCCCACGTCCTCCAACTAACCCAACCCTTCCACCGCCCAAGCTTCACCAACTTCCTAAAAAACCGGTCCATCAACCGCAACAAAGGCATCTCCGCGACAATCTCCACCTTCGGCTCCCCCCTGCCCCCCTCCCCCAACCACAGACATCCTCTACATCCGCGCCTCAGCCGACCACGCGGGAATTCTCCTCTGCCACATCAACCATCAGCAGAAAGAATTCCGCATCTACCACGATCCCTCCAGCTGTGAACCCAATCGCATGGACGAGACTTGCGCGCGGGTCCGAGAAGATTGGCCTGAGGTGCGGAGAACCGCGCAGGAGCCCTGGGACGATCGGGTGAGTTCTCTGCAGACTGGGGAGCAAGTCGCCATTGCCGTTGTGCTTCTTTTGCACGGCGAGGAGGAAATCCCACGGATTTTTTGCGAGCCTTTGAGGCGAGTTTTGCTCGGCCACGCCACCACGGATCGACAACAAGGTCGAGAAGACGCTTCCGTCGGTGACTCTGGAAGCTGTTGCGTGGCTGATTCGGAGCGGCGAGAGAGAGAGGCAGAGCAGGTGAAGATGCTCCAGCGGATTTTGGATCGGGCGGAAGAGCGCGAGAGGAGATTCAAGGAAGTGTGGGGGTGGCATCTTGAGAGGTATTCGGGGGATATGTCTCTTGAGTGGCTGGGCGAGGCGCGGGGGGCTTTTGCGGGTGGAGAGGTTTGGATATTGAGAGACTGAGGAACTGTGGACAGGAGCTGGCTGCGGAAGGTGATGAGTCAAAAGGTTTTCATCGAGTTGTCGGCTCTGGGAGGCAGGATGAGTGAATGGCTTTGGAGAGCGGGTGTTTTGATATGTCAGGACATACAGTACAGAGAGCATGATGCGTCGAGCTGCTGCTCTCGTCGACAGAAAGCCAATAGATTCGTTCCTATGGCTTCACAGCGCTTGCCGCCTAAGCACGCCGTCTATTCACAAACACCCAAAAAAGTAAAATCAAATCAAACCCACCCCCAAAACAATTTCAAAAATCAATTCTTCACCACCTTCGGCCTAACAAGCCAAGCATACGAGCTCTCCGGCCTCCCCTTCCACTGCTCCGGCAGCGGCAGCGTAACATTCTTCTGCCAAACAAACCCATGCTTCTCATACAGCCCCTTGCCATACACAGAACTCTCAACAATCGCGTCAAAACCCAACTCGTCCGCCTTGGCCACCCCCCACTCAACCAACAACCCGCCCACGCCCATGCGCTGATACTTGGGATCAATGACACAAATATCCAGGTTGACGGCGTTGCCATTAGTCGATTTGAGATAAGCAACGCGATCACGATTAAACTCCGTCATCAAATGCTGACAATACGCCTTCTCCTCGGGCGAATCCCAGTAATCGCCCTCAGCTTTCGCCGGCGCCGGGAAGCGGTTGTGGAAGATGTTCCATTTGGCGAAACCGGCTATCTCGCCCGTCGAAGCGTGCACGGCTTTGAGGTATAGGGTGTTGGGGTCGGCGCGCTGGGCTTTCACGAAGCGTTCGCCGCCCGTTTGCCGGCCGAGGGGGGTTTCGTGCCGGGGGTACATGGCGTCCCAGAATGGTTCGTTGTGTTTGAAGGCGAGGGAGGTGATTTCGAAGAGGCGTGGCATGTCCGTTTCGGTGGCGGGGGCGAGGAGGAAGGTCATTTTGGCCGTTGGTGGTGGGTGTTGTTATTGTTTGTGATTTTTTATGTCTTTGTATTTTTCTTTTTGGTCGAGTCAATCACTTCCGGCACTTCCAGTGTGGTTATCAGAATTGTAGTGACAGCTGGTGAGATGTTGATGTAGAGGGAGAGGTCACAAAGAGAGAAACATGAATGACAGAAGATAACCTAAGATGACGGCGTCTCGTGTTTTTGTGAGAAGGGCTCACAAGAGGCAGGACCAGGTGACATTGAACAATGACAAGGCTCACATTTCCATTACGAGAATGCGCAGTCATGCGGAGCCCCCAAGACGGCCATCCGACCAGCCAGGTGGTGTCGCTTGGCAAGAGACTTGATAACCTTTATGCAAGGTACTGCAGTCATAAGGGTTATCATGACACTCCACCCATTGCTGCCCGGTGCTAAGCGCGGGGTGGCCGTTGGTAAGCGCGAGCATACTTTTTGGATGCATTTCGGATCTCTGCACCAACTCGTCACTTACTGCAGCAAGTCCAGCAAGCCATTGCCGAAAGGTGACATCGCTTGTGAATAATTATTCCTATTACAACACTATCACCACCATGGCCAACCCCTCAACACCCCTCCCAAAGACCTCAGTCTCCCACCCCTCCGCCCTCCAACTCCTCTTCGAAACCCACCACCCCCCACCAACCTCCCCCCACCCAACAACCCTCTACAACCTCGCGCTCCAAATCGCCCACAACCTCCGCCACCAACACCTCTGGACCGACGTGCGCCTGCACACCCACATCCCCAACACCAACACTCCCTTCCCGCGCCCTCTCCTCTCCGGCCTCCCGCCTCAGCGCCTCTACGTGCACCCCGACGAGCAAATCGCGCTGCTGCAGAAGCAGAAAGATGCGGGCAAGACGGGCATGCCGGAGCTGAGAGCGGAGCGCGAGTGGGTGCTGCCGAGCCATTTGAGGGAGAAGTGGAGTTTGAGGAGGTTTGGGGAGGTTTTTGAGGGGGTGGGGTTGGTTCCCGGGATGGCGGAGGGGGAGCTTTTGTTTGAGAGTGAGAATGAGAGGGAGGAGGGGGGAGAGGCGGAGGAGGTGAATGAGTGGAGGAGTACGAAGAGGTTGCTTTTGGCGACGCTGGATGATGATAGTACGGTGGTGTACTATATCGTGCATGATGGGATTGTTAAGCCGAGGCAGAATTGATCGCAGGCATGCAAGGAAGGAAGCTATGTGGGATAGGGAAGAAGCCGCATGGTTCAATGCTGGGAAGACATGGCAATGCCGTTTTTCTGAGCTACTCGACCAGACATGTGATTGAGGAGAAATCTGCAAGAAGAACACGACGACCTTGAGAGGCTGGGCCACGAATCTGCTGCGGAGAGTATTTTCGCAGCACGGATTTCCATCAGAGGGAAAAGAGCCTTGGAAGAAGGCAGACTTGCAAAAGACAGACAGGCAGGCTTGTCACTGTGCCATCTTTCCTGGCTCCATGTCAAGATACGGCGGCTTGAGATCTCAAATATCTCTCATGCCAAAAGCCGGCCAAACCGGGTCTCCCAATGCGGACTGCTGGTAGATGATGCATTAACAGACCGCAAGCCTTTCCTGAGTACTTCAGGCCAGCCCCAAAACAAGTCCCGAACAACAGGCGCAGGCGGCACAATCAGATCAAAAGAGCGACGGCCATTCGCTTGAAGCAATGCCACCTCAGGTGCGGACGCACGGGAGGATCAGAATTTCAAGATATGGGAGGAGATCAAGCGACAAGAGCACAAAGGCATAGACGAAAGCAAGGCATGGCACGAATAGACTTTTATAAACCAAGAGAGGAATCGCAGAATTGAAAATTCGAGAAATTTACATTGTTTCGTTACATTTGTATACACAATCGGGGGGTCATCAAAAACGTTACATGCGGTGCATGACCATCACCATCACCATCAGACTCCGCGTCCAACCACACCTCTAGACGTCAGCTTCCTCTCCAAATTCCCTCATCCCTCCTCTCCCTCCCGCCCCATCTACCCCATACCATCCATCCCCTGCCCATCCTGCCCCGTATCCATCTCCAAACCCACAGGGGTAGGCGTCAACCCCGTAGGATTCAAACCCCCATAGTCAGGAAACGAACTCGGCCAGTCAAAACCGCTCGAAGTGAGCAAATTATTATCATCCGCCATGGTAGGCGGGTCCATATTGAAAGGCATGAACCACGCGGAACTCGGATCGCCCCAGTAACCCGCATTCTGGCCGGCGGCGGAAGAGGCCATGGACTCGAAATCCCCGCCGCCGTTGTTGCCGCTGTAGTTGGACATGTTGACGTTGCTGGGGTCGAGCATTTGGGCGGAGGCGGAGAGGGTTTGTTGTTGCGAGAGGGTGCTGGCGTTGGGATCGCCGCCGGCGTAGGAGGAGAGGACCATTTGCCGGTCGAGTTGGGACATTATGTTGTGGTGTTGGTGCATTAGGAGGGGGTTGGGGGGTGGTTGGAAGCCTGGGGGGAAGGCGGAGGAGTGCGTGCCGATGCTGAAGGGTTGGGGAAAGGGGTGCTGTTGGTCGAGGTTGGGGGTGAGGTGTTGGAGTTGTTGTTGCTGCTGTTGTTGGAGGTGTGGTGGAAGGTTTTGTTGGTGTTGGGGCGTTTGCTGGAGCTGGTGTTGTTGCTGTTGCTGTTGTTGCTGGTTTTGGGCTGTGCCTTCGCCTCCTTGTTGGTGTCCGTCGTTGCTTGCTGGGGCTTTGGCATCGGATTTGGATTCTTGCTTTTTCCGTGACTTGCGAGATTTTTGCTGCGACTGCGCATTGGCAGTGGCTCGACTTGGAGGGCTCAGTTTGGAGAAGAACTCTTCCACGGTCTGCAAGTCGCTTTGTTGGCCCAATACAGCATCTGCGCCAGGATCCTTCTTCACATCTGCTTGTGGCTCATCGAAATCGGTACCACTAACGCCGTGAGGATATCGGTCGAACCAATCACCATACTGGAAAATGCCTTCGCCATCTTTTCCTGCCTTGCCGAAAGCTCCGGACTTCGCTGCGTCGGCGTGCTTGCGGTACAAGTCTCTCAGGTTCTCTGTCACGAAATGGAACATTCCCCAGAATTTCTTCATCTTGGTCAGATACTTTACGTTCCAAGCGAGGTTTTGTTTTGAAGATGCCTCCAGCGATGGGTTTGCAGAGAACGCGCCGTGGATGTGAACTGTGCTCGAGAAGAAAGCAGCGTAGCCTGCGAACGGCGCTACAACAGTATGATCCATACCCTCGTGCACCAATGCTGAGATGTTGTTGGCGGCTTCCAGAGCAAGCCTGCTCGCGTCTGTACGGAATTGTTCAGGCATCTCAGGAGGATAGATCGCGTGCTGACCTGGCGAAGGGAGGGCGAATCGGTTCATGAACAGCATGATCTGGTTGAAAACAATGTGCATGAAAAGAAATTGGTTGGCGACCTTGTCACTTGCATGGCTGGCCAGATTCTCAGGAGTGTAATGCAAGGCTTCCGGAAGGGTGTCTTTCCAGTGATCGGCTGCTTTCTGGAGATTGTGGAATTTCGAATCCTCGTCCCACATTGGTTTCTGGTCTCGTTGCTTTCCTCCAAGATTCATGTAGCTGATGAGATCACCCCATAGCGCAACCAGCCTGATCGTGTATGCAGCGACACCCATATTTTGCCTGGCGTCCGCAACTTGTCCAGTTTCTGGGCCTACGGGGTTAGGTACATTTCCTTGCAGGTCTTCGGTAGGTCCTGTGATTTCCATGTTGAAGAGCTTGTCCCTGATGGGTAGTTGAGCCCTGATGTACTCAGGTCCCACGAATGTCGGTCGATCAGTACCCGAAGAGCTGAAACGATCGAGAAGGAAACAAGACCACATCGTCCGTCTTCTAATCTCTCGATCGGTAAATGTGAGCTCGCTCTTCTCGTTTCCCACAGATCGTTTAGGGTCGTGGTCGAGATCTTGGTGCAGTTGTAGTGCATATGCCATTCTTTGCGCCATACCACCGAACATCCAGCTCCTTCCGCCCTGGCAGGTTCCGAATTCGTGAAGTCCCAGGATTAGATAGACTATGAGGATTGTGATATTTGGCTGATCATAGCGCCTCAAGGATATTTCCCTGGCTGGCTTTGCCCATTGCTCACCTCGCAGGAATGCCGGCTCAGTGCGTACGCTTGGATGATTTGAGTAGCGTGCTGACATTGCGCAGACGGCTAGCATAAGCACAGGGGGTACTTGATCTTGCGACAACTTTCGCATAAAGCTGGGCTTGTGCAAGAGATGGTAGCTCTGTCCGTAGACGTAATCGAAGAAAACCTCCGCAAGGTGTTTCTGCAAATCCTTCGCTGGGAGCTGATCTGAGCCTTCGCGCAGTAGACTGTGCTCATCGGCATCAATGTTTCCTGACGCGTCCTTCTCAGACTCTTCCGTTCCCACTTGCTTCTTCATAGGATCACCGATTTTAGTATTGGCCCAGTCATCCAGTTCCTCATCGAAAGCCTGCTCAGCGCCTCTTTTCTTTGTTGTTGCGCCTGCCTTTGGGGGCGCTGGCGGTATTGGCGGCTTCACATTTGATCTTCCTGTATTGCCCACGATTCCTTGCTCTTCCTTTGGGATGATCCGGATGACCCGGTCTTCCATTCGCTTCAATCGCTTATCCAACATCGCCATGTAATCTGTTCGCGGCGCTGCTTTCCTGGTTGTGACTTTGTATACGCAGGGAATACGCGACCGTAGGCAGTGCTTGCAAGCCGGCTTCTCTCCAGAACATCTGATTTTCTTCCTTCGACAAGCAATGCATGCCAATGGAAGACGTTTCCTCTCTTTTCCAGCCTTCGTCTTTAATTCGCTCCAAGCTGGAGCTGCCTGAGGATCATCTCCAACTTCGCTGTCTTGCGCTTGGGCGTTTGAGGGGTCGTTGCTGTTGGTGGTTGCCAGAGCGCCGTCTCCATATCCTTCGCCTGAGTGGCTACCTTGCCCTCTTTGGCTTGTGGTATCCGAACCATCAAACGGCCCATTGCTTCCCATGCTGAGTCGATGCGGGCGGTTTCTCGTAGGCGACTGATGTTGTGGTACGTTACTAGTTGCGCTAGTGGGATTGCCAGAGAAGATAGCGGCGTCATATGCGCCACCGTAGTTGTGCATGGGTAGATTCGAACGGTGGTCGGGTAGGGTTGATGTGGTGAACCTATGCGCATGTCCACCAGAGTTCGGCTGCATCAAGGAATCCAGACTTGGGCTGTTGGCGTTGCCAAAGTTGTATTCGCTGCCAGTTTGGCTGCCGCCACTGTATGAGGGAGTATTGCCCAGGTGTCCGACATTTAGCAGACTTGCACTGGGTGAGTTGCGATTGTTTTCGGAACCCATCTCAACCTTCGCGACGGGCTGTCCAATATCCTCTAGTGGTCTTGATTCGGTGTCATGAAGGTGACCAGGATGGTTGGTGCGACGGAGATTGCTTAGACTTGGTGTCGAAGATGACCAGATTGTTTTGCGAATCCCGCTTTATCCGTTCAAGCCTGCGACGTGATGCGCTGGGACTTACCAAGGTCCAGAAATCGAGACTTTAGAGATCGAAATGAATGCTGCTCCAGAGATCGTCACCAAGGTCGCATCCCATTCGCCGAACCGGGTGGGCCAGTCGTAAGTACAGAGCTCTTTTGCGGAGTTGTAGGATTCAGAGGGCTGGTGCCACGAGACCTCAAGCTCGAGGTATTGCCAGTCAACGAAGTCGCAAAGACAGCTGCAGCTTGGGTCTCGTGCAGCGAGTAATGGCAGATGAGCGCGAACAGAACGATAGCAAGTGCGGAGGCGCACGCGGCGGCGTCGTCGTCAAGAAGCTCAGTCCTTTTTGCGAACCCCACTGCGTAGCTGTCCCATCCAAATGCTGTGGTTTCAGCGGAGGAGGCTTGCTTAGCGTAGCGTACTGTGCATAGAACTGCTGCGGAAGACTCGTGGCCAGGGTACAGTAAAGATGGTTAATTGATGGGAAAAGGCGTGAGGATTACACGCATATAGTACGTTACTGGGGCCGGGTAAGATATCACACCATTGATGCTGACCATCGAAAGCTGTCAGTTTCGTCTGATCGATTTTCGCAATGTTGTGCCAGATCGCTTCAGAGCTACAGGACGTCAAGAGTACCAGCCGATAGTAGCTGCCGGTTCATGCGCTCATTTTGTCTGATCGCCGAAGACTCCGGTCCAAGGGCCCAGTCTCCAGAAGCTGTGGAGGCCACCGGCGAAGGAAGCGCATCGAGCGCTCAGCCCACCGTGCGGACGGTTGGTGCCGCGCCTTTTGTTTGTCTCAGGCCAGAATCCGATTCGTTTGCGAACATTGCCCGTCTTGGTGCTTACAAAACCTGGCTAATTAGTGGGACCAAGCTTACAGTGCAAGGTTTCCAAGACTGGTTGAAGTGCTTTGACAACACTCGTTGCGAAGTCCACCGTCCCGTGTACCTCGGCCTAGATTCAGAATTGAGCTCACGGTCAATTGGAGGTGTTCTGGCGTGGTGACCAATTCCTTGCTGATGATCACACCAAGATCCTAGGTATGTAGGCCACAGGCAAAACGGTTATGTGACGACCACGCTGAAGACGCGGTCTGGGCTCCGAAATTCGGCCAGTCGGTGAGTTTCCGTGATGTACGCAATCTTGCCTCTCTTGCCTGGTTTTGACCCTGAGAGGCACGAGCGTATCTCCTTGGTGCTTGAGTAGTTCCCGTATGTAACAAGTGAGGTTCGGATTAGGTTATCTGGGAAAAGGAAAGGGGCAGAACAAAGGAAGGAACGACGCGCCAACGCTCCCTCGCTCCCGACCGACTGGAGCTCATGCAGACGCACCGTGTCAGGGCTGAACCAGCGTACTGCCGAAACTACCTCTTGCAGAGGTAAAACGCAGAGCATATATAGTTGCAATGTTTGTAACATTGGTGCTATATATAGGGATGCTCCCGTCTTGGTCCACCGCGCGAATCCTGTTTTCAATCGAGACCGACCATCCATGATCGCTCCCAGGAGGCTCTTTTGAACAGGAGTGGTTTATATGATCCGTATGCTAATCACATCGCGCACACAATCACCATCCAAGACTCGATCATAGCAAGCCCTGAGGTGTATCTTTCCACAAATGGACATGTCATGGCACTTGCGCCACATGTAACCAACCCTTACCAACCAAAGCCATGCCACAGACCAAAGCTCTGTGCCTCGTTTAGAGACCTGCTTACACAGGAGCACAACTTCCACCCGAATTCTCGCGTGAACATCCAGCAGGGCATGGTGCACGAGAATCAAACTGCCAAGCGAAGAGAGGATCGGTCTCGCTATGGAGCACATTCTCTACGACCGCAGTCTCTGGCTCCAACATTCCAGATCGCCTGAACAGTTCCCTGCTGTTAATGCTCATTTGTGGCCAGCCAGACTCGAGGAGTGTTTCACTGCTCGTAGCATAGATGTACTCCTTGAATCCAGCCCAGCGGATAGCGCTCGCACACATAGGACAAGCCTCCGCCGTAGTGTACAAGCTCAGTTGCTTCCAGGCTGCGCTCGTTTCTTCCGGAGTGAGTCTGAACCGGCCTTCCGGATCACGCATCACGGAGGTGCAGTTGTTGATGGCGGCAATTTCTCCGTGTAAAGTTGGATTGCCGTCATCCGCGATGGTATTGACACCAATGCATACGAGCTCTCCGCGGTCGCTTGCAGTATGGTTGACGATAGCGGCACCAAAGGCACTGAATGGGCATGGCGAGACCAGGTCGTAGAGTGATTGTTCTGCTACTCGCATCCAATGGCTGCGGACGTCTGAACTGATGTCCACGTCCCCCTCGGCAAGCACCAACTGATCATGGTCATGATGGTGATTGCTCCCATGTGCTCTTGTGGCCGCTGTGATCAATCCTAGTACTGATATGACTTTAGGGATCATGTTGGAATGTATGACTGTTCGGGCACTCCAAACGTGATAACAATGAAAATTGTGCTGTCGTGGCCTTTTGTTTGGAGGATACCCAGCAAAAGACGTGACGTTGCGGTGAGACACAAAGACAGCCACGCAAAATGGCCGATGGTGCATACAATAGTCTGGAACTTCGCCCAATACCCCCACTTCCCACGAAATATTGCACTCCATCACACCGATTGTGTTGAACAACTTGGCATATGCTCTATCATTCGGTCTTTACTGTAGCACGCGCATTTCATGTCGCCAACTTACCTAATGGACTTCGGGGAGTGCATTCGTACTACCCTCCACACCCCAGCGTGGCAAGACAAAAGACTCGTTTATGGAGCCCAGCAAAGCTTTGGCGCCACCCCCAAATAATCTCGTGCCCTAGACCAAGAGACGGCACCATATCTCCTGCGGGGAATCCTTGCTGCAATCAAGAGCGTATGACCTGCAAGATGCGCAGGTTTTGAGACGTGGAGGCTTGAAAGCTGCCTGTCCTCAGAAAGCTATAGATGAAACCACACCACAACACAATGCAGTGTTTTTGCTGTATTGGCGCATAAGAAACACAACATCTACCGGCTTGCTCGTGCTCTTACTGCTGGCTGAAGGATTCTTGAAGTCCCCAATCATTGGTCAAAGCTGGGGTGATGCGGCATGTGTGAGGGAGGCTTGCATGGACCTGGCTCGCGTGGGAGGTTTGTCCTGTCGCCTGCGAGCTGTGACGATTGACGGCGTGGGATGGATGGGAACGCTCAACATATAATTGCTCAGCCCCCTGAGCTGACGGCGAGATGCTTTTTCTGTCGAATCGATTTATTACTGACTTGTGTCTTTGGCTATCAGTGCCTCATAAACCAGAGCAGGAACCGACCAGACGGCATTCGCCGATCATAAACAACATATACTTAATCCGGACACCAGTATTATCAGCAGATTCAACTTTTTCATAGCCTTATGATGGCCGGGCTTAACACAGAAGATAAGAACCACCTCGAGCCTCGCGCCCAGAGCCCTGAAAGACTGCTTTCCGCGCAGAGCAGCCGCCTGACACCCCCAACTCCATCATCACCACCACCATATAACGCACAGGCGTCACCGGTTGTCGACACCAGGCTACAACCGCCTAGCTACGCGACCACCTCAACGCCAATCGTGTGTTGCAGGGCGGGCTTTCGGCCTGCCAATATCACAGCGGCTAGCAACGAACAGCCTCCATTCGTAGCGCCCCAGGAAAAGGACGACCAACCAACGTGGCAGCATGAAAAGACTGGATCGGCCTATGATCCAGAAGCGGCTCCTCAAGAGCATCACCGCCGCATTCCAGGCCGGTGGCGCGAGTCCAAGACTTCACGGCGCTGGTTGACTGCACTGGCGTTGATTACCGGACTGTTTTTGCTCCACCGTTCGTTTTCAGGCCCGGGGTTTGCTGCCTCCTTGGACAAGCATTCCAGGAACGGCTTTACTCAGACCTTCGACAAAGTCGACAACTTCTCGTTTTGGGAGGCAATTCCAAGCGAAGCACACCTCAGTCCAAAGGGAATAATCCGCATCGAACCCGCGCCTCATGACCAGGTCGCTGACATCGCCGTATCTGTCTCGTATTCTGCATCATGGCCATACCGAGTAGTATCAACACCTTGGAGCAAGACCGACTCCTCTCTACGCCTCGAAACTCCCACCGTCTCCACGAAATTCCCTAACCCCTTTGGATCGAGGCTCAGCATTACAGCTTCAATATACATCCAACCAAGCCTTTCCTTACAAACCCTCTCCATCTACACCGGACATCTCGCAGTGGCTTCGTCTCCCCTACTCTTCCACCACTGCCGCTCCAACCTCAACATCGAGACAACTGCCATTTCAGCCTGTCACCAACCAATCGACCTCCCCACTTGGACCTCTCGCAAGACAACTCTCCACACTATCTCCAGCCCCATAACCGGCACCTTCAAACTCCTCGACCTACTCTCCCTCTCCTCACAATCAGGCTCCATCTCCGCAACCGTCATCCCAGGCGAGGCGGAACCCTCACACCCCACCCCTGCATACCTCAAAGTCTCCACAGACTCAGGAAGCGTGGACGTTTCCTCGTCGTCGATCCATGACCCCATCCCGATCCCCGATCGCGAATATCACAGCAGCGTCAGCACAGCTTCCGGCTCAATCAAGGGTCGCTATCTCCTCGGCGTGGGAACAAGTCTGACCACGCAGTCCGGCTCAATCAATGCTGACTTTGTTCCCTTCGGATCCCGCACGGCGCGACTGGAGACTGCAAGTGGTAGCGGCGCGACTCACGCGCGCGTACTCAGCGGCGAGGGCGGGAAGGATGTGGACGGTTTGCGCAGCGAGCATAAGAGCTCGGGGTCTGGGTCGGTGAACGTCTTGTATCCGGTTAATTGGGAGGGCAGGATCACGGGGACTTCTGGGAGTGGCAGTATCAGAGTGAGTGGACCAGAGATCATTGTTGATGAGTCCTCGCGTGGACAAGTTCGGGCGCATAAGGGTGATGAGAAGAAGGGGAATTTGGAAGTCAGGACTGGGTCGGGGAGTGTTGACGTTAATATCTCGTAGATGTCATGTGTTTCGCTATGGTGATGCTGAAAGCCTGCTCGCGTGTGGTATCATCCAGTATAACAATAAAAGTCGTTGTCGCTGATTAAACGTCTTACGATACATGCGCACCCTCATATGGTTCAGACCTCTAGTGCCTATCTGTCTATCCCCTCACATAACACCACCATGTACTTCCCACATATCCAACCATAAGTCACAAATCAATGCCACAAACCATAAGTTACAGAATAAACCCGGTTCCCAACTCACGTTCCCGCTTTGATTCCTCTTTGGACAGCCAACACAAGCAAGCTAACGGCAGACTGCATGCCGCACCTATACGCCGAACATTATACGTACTTCTCCCAGAGAGCAGCCGTATTCACAGTTCGGCCGCGCAGCCGCGAAGGATTCCTTCCACCTCGAAGGATCACGGAGAAAGCGTCATGCCTCGGCTGTTGTGTTCTTGGGCTGGAGCGTTGCGGTAAATAAATGTGTATACGCGCGATACCTTAACATACCGATACTAAGGCATCGCGCGTGAGTTACATCGGCGAGAACATGATCAAGGTCAACAGAGAAAGTGTGCAGTTGTCAAGATGTCGTGACGACGATTCGTATAGGTATGCATGTGATTATACATGTGTTTCAAGGAGTGAATGGAAAAGTGAGATCTGTGTAGTTCAACAGGCAGGTACACGAAGTTGACTTCGCTTTGCTCAAATGAGGAAGTCGCCAGTCGCTCCTTCCCTCAGTGCTCGAATCACTGCATCCTCAAGTTTGCTGCCGCCTCACATTTCGGTGCACTGCTTCACCAAATCAATCAAACCTTGAGCCTCATCCATCACCGCCACTACTCTTCCTCGACCAACACTCACCACTCCACCCAACCACCACGATGGAAGAAGAAAACGACAACAACAACAGTTCGACCGACAACATTTTGCGGCTCAACCTGTACCTCCAAGAGACCAAAACCATCGACCAAATCATCCAAGACTATCTCCAGAATGAAGCCCAAACCCGCCAGCAACCTCAGCACCCTCCAAACGCCCAACCTCAACCCGCCACATGCCCAGAATGGACCAAACACACCTACAAGCGATGCATCGCACGAGCCATGAGCCGACTCGGGCAAGCGAAAGCGGCGAGGGAAACCGTCTACGAAACGCTGGAAGACCGCAAGCGTTTCATCAAAGCCTACCTGACGCCCTTGCGGTGCAGAGTCCTGAGTGAGCCAGGTGCTGAGCAGGCTACTTTCAATTACGGTTTGCTCGACGACCAACAACCTCTCTGGAAGTTTCCCAAGCTGGCCAAGTTCGCGCCGCGTGGGATGTTGCATCAGGTTGCGCTTGAGCATGAGGCGGTAGGGTGTTCTCTTGTTCGGTTTTGTGGGGTGTTTGAAGCTAATGGATTTTTTTTTCCCTGGCAGAGGTATGCTCGCAGAGCCAGGGCGCTTCAGCGCCGTGCCCCAGACGCCTCCGTGGCAAGATCTGCTGGTGATCAGCAGATGACAGCAGCCCGAGATATCGACGCGCAGAATCTACCGCGCGTCACGCAGCACAGATACATGCTCCGTTCACGCGCGCGTGCCTCTGGTCGTTCGGGCGCCACTCTTGCTGATGTTGGCACTAGCCGAGCAAGCTCAAGCGGGCAAGTGGTGTTACCTCTGAGGCCTTTAGCTATCAACCGCGCTGAGGTAAAGCAGGAAGAGAGCTTCCATTCCGAAGGCAATCGCATCAAGCTGCAAGTCGACGATGCGCGAGTCTGGGATTTGCCGGATCAGTTGAGGCGTGTTAACAGCGAGACTGAGGACTTTGAAGATCTGTAGAAGGAGTCTAGAGTCGTGGTGCAGTCGATATCAAGGTATGCGGCTTTCAACAAAGCGTCTGGAGAAAGACATTGGCAGCGAAGGGAAGGCACTCAGCAGCCGGACATTGGGAGATTGAAGCGCGCTGGCGAGGACGGAGACCTGGTAATGAGGAAGGAAGGAGGAATGCAAATGGTTTCTCCGGTTTCTCATGACGGACCTTGCTTGAGCGACGCGCGATGGCAGAGGGATCACGAAGATCACGAAGGCCAACCAGCCTTGCGGGTATCGGCTTGATGAATAGTACACTTCATAGCCGGTCTCCACGCATAACGACGAGAACCCAAGAGTTTTCATTACGATATCATAGAACCTACCTACGTCACAGACATCAGCACAAGTATTGTATCTGCACTTTACTCAAAGAGAATCTCCTTAAGGGGCGAGACCTCCTCCGACCTACGACTTCCATCATCGCTGACCACCTCATCCACGCGCATTGGATTCCAGCGCCGTCGTAACCTCTCGACTGAGGCCTGGGCCATGACGTCTCACGCCGTGCGATAGAGCACGAGAGAGTGATGAGTGAACGAGCTCAGACGTGAACTCCGTAGGCTCCAGGCGGAAAGTCAACGAACATAATAGCTGGTGAAGTCCGCGCCTTGATCGGTTCGGATGGCACCTAGAACGGTCGTTGGAAGACACTTCCGGGACATGTAGAGTCTAACCTGTCCGCTGGGTTTTGCGGACATCCCAGGAAGTGACGCATTGGATTTTGCGTTTCCTGCTCTTGCTGCTTGCTGGTGGTGGACGGACCAACCGCGCAGCAGAGAGTAAGCGGGCATTTCTGGCTCCGCGTTGCGCACGTGGGATTTTCCTAGCCTCATAGGCGAGTCGTGAGCGCGGACGAAAGCGCGAAAGGTCAGCGGCCGCAGAGCTCTAATCTGACTTCACCTGAAGTCGTCTACGTGTCCGTAGCCGGAAGAAGTGCTCTACCATGGCGTGGCGAGTCGACGCCAGAGCCTACGTATCCTACCTCTTAGCCTTCTGACTCTTCTTCGCTCCCGTACCAGCACCAGCAAAACCCAACCCAAGCAAAAAGCAAGACCTCATAGCGGCACCGACATAGACAAAGCCCAGGTTGCCCCAGTACATAGAATTCCACTCCCAGAAGCGGTAATAGACCTGCAGCCCCACGGGCGCGACGCTAGCCAAATGGCCGAAATCCGCCAGCAGCAAGCCGAGGAGGAAGACGCGCCAGACTTTGACGTCGGACGTGGCGCGCAGCACGAGGGCTTCGTTGAGGGCGAAGACGAAGTAGAGGTTTGCGAGTTGGTAGAGGACGATGGATTCGCGGGGGGAGATGCTGGTGGGGAGGGGCGAGGGGAGGGTGAGGTGCATGTAGGCGCGCTGGTCGAGGGCGGCGTAGTAGGCGCCTACCGCTGTTGCGATGGGCTCGATGTAGAGGAAGAAGAGCCGATAGAGCAAGGGGATGTTGGTGGGCCTGGAGGTGGTGCTGGCTGAGACTGTTGACGTGGGAGACCCTGCCATTGTTGTGTGGGCGTTGTCGGTGCGTGCGTACGTGCGTGCGTGCGTGCTGAGGAGGAGGAGGAGGAGGAGGAGGAGGATGGACAAGGCGTTCGTGATGATGATGTCGTATCGAAAGCGAGGCAGCAACGGTGCAGATGCAGGTTGTGTGGAATGTTGTCAATGCGTGCGACGGGACTTTGCGTTGGATGCGGCTGTGCAGAGAGCTGTGGTGTGCGTGCTGCTGGTTCAACGGTGCGTGCCTGTGGTTCAAGGCGAGGTCAAATGTGTGGTAAGAGTGAAACGAGAGGTTGTCGAGACACGCGAGTGATTGGGAAGGCGATACCGGCGGACCTGCCAGAGGGATCTTAGCTTGAGAGACTACTGGGAGGACTAAACTTAGAAATGAACCGAGTAACGAAACGGGCCGGACCATTTGCATGGGTGGAAGGGTGGGTGGGTGGGTTGCTGGCTAGCAGGTATCGGGTATCGGGAAGTTGATTGAAAGCACGTACTCACATGCACGCGTGCACACTTGTCAAGGCGGCACGGCTGGGGGGCTTTGTGAGCTGGCTGACACCTGCGTTGATGCGCTGGCTGATGATGAGGAGGTGGTGGTGGTATCGATGGAAGGCGATGTGCGAATAAGACGGCAAGGATGGTTAATGCGTAATGGTTACAGCTTAAGCGTGTCACAACAGCAGCATAGCCCTTGATGTAATCTATTCGGCTAGGAGGTACTACCAGCGAGCCCAGCAACCTCTCTCAGATGACCTACGGCGTGCGGGGAGCCCTTGTCGGGGTTGTGGGTTTTGTGGGATTGAACATACTTCCAGAAGAGACTTCGGGCCGGTAGTGAGAGTTGACTAAAATCTATCGGAATGCAGGTCTGTGGCGTAGACAGGCGTCATATCGGACACGGATTAAGCTGCGAGTCGAGATGGTAGCTCTTGGGCATTACCATCAGCAAGGCTCGAGTAAGTGAGTGGTTAGTGTTGCCACGTGCGGCGCAGACTCCTAGAATGAAGGGAGGTACCTCCTAGTTGGTTGTAGTGGAGGGACGTGAGGTGGCAACGTGTGAGACAAGACAGCAACACACGGACGGACATGCACCGAGGCGGCGCTGCGAGCGAAGGATGGAAGAAGGCGAAGAAGCAGAACCTGTCCAATGGCAGAAGCAACGGGTGATGGGCGGGAGAGGAGAGAAGAGTGATGTGCATCGAGTGAAAAGAAAGAGAGTGGCGCATGACGAATGGGAAAGCTTTTCCGATGGGATGGCGAGGATGGATGCACAAGGGCACACGGATATTCTCTGCATTGGGTTCAAGGAAGGGTTGAAGTTCGGCATGCTCAAGCAGGAAGTCGGACGCTTCGACACATGCTAAGCCCTACACTTATGCAGCAGAAAATGATTGATGAAGGGATCAGAAGGAGGGATTCACTGATTCGATTGGGGATTGAATGGTACGCCTTGGCCCAGGCTCAGCCAGTACAAACCATGGTACATGCCATGGCCTACACGCAACATGCTCCCAGCAGTAAGAAAGACTTTCTGTTTCTCGCTCTCTCCCGCGCCCGGCCTGGCCGAAGAGGAGCGAGAAGAAAACACTTCCGTAGTCACTCAACTCTCTCATCGCTCGCATCACTCTCACACTCTGCTTATTACCCATCCAATCCACGTTGTCTCCTCTTCCGTCTCCCATCCTCTCCCATCCAATTGCAGTCCCATCAAATAAAACTCCGCCCTCTTAACCTTGCTTCCCTGCCCTGCCCTGCCTGCCATATTCCGCCCGATACCTTATTATTATACATCCTACCGCCCTTTATATATCTCCTAAACCCCCCGGCCTGTAACATAAAGCCTCGCCGCCCGCTGCACTATCCCCGTTTCCGCCCCTACGCCACTCCAAAGCTCAACACACCCATCCCATCCCATCCTTAGCCATCCCCAAGGATCTGCAGCTGTCTTGCACCGAATCTCTCCTTCATTTCCCACCCAGCCCTGCGCTTCAGCCTGCAACACTGTTCATTACCGCATTACCGCGCCAACCACCGGCTGCAACACCGACGACGACCACCCATCTCGCCCTACTCGCTCTCTCACTCACCTAATCGCCCGCCCGCCTGCCCGTCCCTGCGCACCGGGCGACTTTCCATCCCTGCTCGCCTCCCGAATCAATCGCTGTGCCGGACCGCCCTCCTGCATCGCATTATTGCATCGCCTATTCATCACCAACGCCCGTCGTCGGCCTTGCCAATACTCCTTGGCCTGCTCACCTCTATTAGCAGCAGACCGCATCGCTCCTTCCTTCCTTATTTTTCACATCCGAACGCTAGTCTTATTACGGACGCTACACATTCACTACAACAAACCTAGTACGCCGGTCACCGCCCATTCACCACCGTCGAGGGCATCGTCAGCCATCAGCGCTGTCCATCCAATTGCCTTACTTCACCACATCCTGGACTGCCAACCATGAACTACGAATACTCTGGATCATCTTTCCTGCAGCGCCCGCGCATGTCCGAGCAGCGTCCACACACCGTGCACTCCTCAACAGTGCCATTCAACTCTAGCTACATCCAGGAAGAGAAGGGCGAACAACACATGCAGGGCATTGACTTTGCCAGCGCAATCTCGCGCAGGGCATCGCTGTCTCGCGACGACACCGCTGCCGAGTTGTCCGAGGACGGCCAGGCCTGGCCGAGTAGCAAATCCCATCTTCCTAGCATGAGCTGGTCCGACTTTCGTCCTCAGGGCCACCCTACGACCGACCTTCGCAACCCACACTTCCCGACCGAGGAATCCAGATTGGCCTTTTGGCGCAGCCAACGTTCACGGAGACGCCAGCTTTTGCGTCCAATCGGTCAATCACATGCCAGCTCGCCCAGTTTCCTCTCACAAGTCAGCGCTGCTTCAAGTGCGGCATCATCAACAGTTCCCGCTAACCCTGCCGTATCGCACGCCGATGAGCCATCCCGCAAGACTTCCTTGAGCCGTAGGTTGAGCAGGTCGGTGAAGAAGATGCACGACTTTGGCACCAACATCACCAACGGCCAGGCCTCTCTGAGAGGCAGGAAGGCCAGCACATCCGAGATTGTTCAGCCTGCTTTCGTCGAGCCTGTCAGTCCTTCCCTGGCATCGCCTACCAAGAGAAACGGCAAGCACGGCGATGACAGGCCCAAGAAATCGCGAACTGCCACTCTTTCTAGCGCCGAACGCAAGGACACACCTGCTCCTCCATTCGGACAGGCACCACGCTCAGCACCAAAAGCCGTCTGGCCAAGTGGCGGCGAAGGTGCAAGGCAGTCCGCCGCACGCCTCAACACTATCGGCTTCAACTTCGAAAACAGCACCGAAGGCGATGCGCAAGATGACATCTTTATCCAACACTCTCGCTTGGGTTCCATTTCTAGCGCAGCAGATAGTGGAGCAGATCTATCAACGTACGCCCGTTACGACACGCCACAGCGGGATTGCGACGGCGACGTTGAGATGCTCGCCACCCCTGCTCCTGTCGAAGATGACAAGGTCGATTTCGTCGCCGGCAAGCTTCCACAGGAATTGAGTCTCGCAGTCTTCAAACTACTGGACGGCCCTTCGCTTGCTTCTGCTTCACAAGTCAATCGCTCTTGGAACAACCTCGTTAAGGACGAGTCTGTCTGGCGCACTGCTTTCTACAGACGCTGGCAGCGCCAGGTTCACACCGAGCCTGCGCCTGTACAGGTCGGTGGTCCCGGTACTGGCCAACCTAACATGCCCAAGCAAGAATGGAAGAGGATGTACCGTGCTCGCACTCTTCTCGAGAAGCAGTGGCGCATGGGTGCACAGAAGTCTGGCAAAGCTACTTATCTCTCTGGTCACACCGACAGCGTCTACTGCGTTCAGTTTGACGAGGAGAAGATTATCACAGGCTCTCGCGACAGGACCATCCGCGTTTGGGACATCAACACCATGCAGTGTATTCGTGTCATCGGTGGCCCCAATGTCAGGCCCGTTCCTGGACCCAAGCCGCTTCGCACTGTCGACTACCCTTCTTTCCACAGCGCCGTTGCAAGTGTCAACGGAACCGTCTATGGTAACAGCATTTACCACACTCCTGCCTACTGGCACGACGCATCTATCCTTTGCCTCCAATACGATGAGAACATCCTGGTCACCGGCTCCTCTGATTCAGATCTCATAGTCTGGGACATCAAGACTTATGAACCAATCCGCCGCCTGCGTGCTCACACCGGAGGTGTTCTTGACGTCGCGCTTGACGCCAAGCACATCATCTCCTGCAGCAAAGACAGCAAAATCTTCGTCTGGGATCGCGAGACCTTCCAAATCAAAGGCACCCTCGAAGGCCACCGCGGCCCTGTCAACGCCGTCCAACTCCGCGGCAAATATCTCGTCAGCGCTAGTGGCGACGGAATCGCCCGCCTGTGGGATATCGAAACCAACAAGCTGGTCAAGGAATTCACCGCGAAAGAGCGCGGCCTCGCCGCCGTCGAATTCTCCGAAGACATGAAATACGTCCTGGCCGGCGGCAACGACCACATCACCTACAAATTCGAAACCGAAACCGGCCGCGAAGTCACCCAGTTCACTGGCCACACGCAGCTCGTCCGCTCCCTCTGGCTCGACAGCGTCAACAAGCGCGTCGTCTCGGGCTCCTACGACTTGGACCTCCGCGTGTACGACTTCGAAACCGGCGATGAAATCTGGCGCGCGGAAGAGTGGACTACCAGCTGGATGCTCGCCGCGAAGTCTGACTACCGCCGCATCGTGGCGACGAGTCAGGACGGAAGGGTTCTGATCATCGATTTTGGCATCACCAAGGGTGGCGCGAACGATGGCGTTCCTGTCGATGGCGTCGATTTGTTGCGTGAGATTCCGCTGGAGAATACCAGTGCGATTATTTTCCGCAACCCGTTTGAGTGAGCAGCTCGCTGCTCTGGAGGATTCAACAGAAAGCAATCATCGATACCCATTTTCCGCTTAATCCCAGGAAAGGAAGAGCCACAGCAAAAGGCAGACAGCAAGGCAACAAAATGAGTAGTCGGCTCGGCGGAGTACAGCAGTCTCCAACATATCAATATTCCAGCAGCAAAGGAAGGGTACAAAATTTTCAAGTTGGGAAGGAAGGTGTTTCGAAAACAGGTTTTCTTTGGTACCGGTCTTGGGAGGTTTTCGGTGTTTTTGTGTTTCTTCCAACACTACTTTACAAAAACGGTCGTAAATAATCTCTAACCCCCTCGCGGATTCAGGGGGGGTTTTCTGTACATTCTTTCTTTTTCACTTTGGTCTTCTTTCTGAGTTGTGTTTACAATTGGGATGTCGTGTGTGGCTTGTTTCTGTCTTTTAGTGTTTGGCGGGGCTTGAAAAAGAAAACTACGGTGGCTTAGCAGTTGCTACCTTGGTATTACAATCTTTTTGACATCACTGCCTTCTTCCCGTTTTTCTTTCTTCGTGGTGAGTGGGATACCTCGCCTCTATCGTCTTGTGCAT
Source organism: Cladosporium sp. MBC 237 (assembly GCA_030772445.1). Lineage (NCBI taxonomy): Eukaryota > Fungi > Ascomycota > Dothideomycetes > Cladosporiales > Cladosporiaceae > Cladosporium > Cladosporium sp. MBC 237. The sequence goes on from JAPHCH010000086.1 coordinate 86,431, forward strand.
GGGATGGGATGAGGTAGATGTTGTTCTCGCGAGGTGTGCGGTTGCTTTGCATGGTTTGTTACCTTAGCGGCCTATGCAGCTATGTGGACATTTTGCGCGACTGGGAGATGCTGTTGTTATTATGCGGGTATTTCCCTTTCTTGCTCGGATTGGAACAGGTAAGTAAGTAGGTAAGAAAATGAGAAAGGTCGACTACACGAGGCCCGTCTAGGTCGCTTCAAACGCTTCGTGTTCTCTCGGCCGTGGAAACATAGTCAAGAAGCCCATGGAGTTCCGCTCCGCTAGGAAAGAACAAGCCCACCTCCCCATCTTCCCTCCCCCTTTCCCTCCCCCCTCGAGCATCACCGCATCAAACCCCCTAACAAATGTTTCTCATTAAACTCCTTCCTTACCTCAATCCTCGCTTTCGCCCTAGCGGGCAGCACAGGAGGATGCGAAGCCAGTGGGGAAGGCTTGAAAAGCACTTCGGGAGGTACCAGAGTTGAGAGATCGTTTGTGCTGGTACTAGTACGAATGCTTCGAGGGCCGGTGCTGCGAGGGGAAGAGTGGGATGAGCCGAGTTCGGGGAGGGAAGGGGCGGGGGTTGGGGTTGTCGTTATTGTGGAGGAGGTGGTGGTGGAGAAGATGGGTGGGAGGATCGGAGGGTGTGGGGATATTGGGTTTGGGGTTGGAAGTGAGATCGAGGTTGAGGGTGAGGGTGAGGTTGTTGCTTGGCCGTGGCGTTTGAAGATTGATTTGAGGGTGGTGCGGAGGCAGGTTTTGAGCTCTTTCTCGGTGGTGGAGGGGATTGGGATTGGGGGGGTTGGAAGTAGGAGTCCAATGTTGCTGAGGTTGCTGCTGATACTGCCGATAGTCTGGTTTTTTGGTTCTGCGACTGTGCTTGTAACGATTACTCTGGCAGTGCAGAGACTTTCCGTGCAGAAAGCGAGACCATACCCAGGCCTAAGAGGAACGCGGATGATTTCGATAAAAAATAGTTCGTCGTGGCGATATTGTCGTTCACAACATTATATCGAACGCGGAAAAAGAGGCCCTTGGGATTCACGACTTCGCTCCAGCCCATTGCGAGAGTTTGGAGGGTTTTACGGAGAGTCGTGATCAGTTGAGGGAGGCTCTCACATGTGAAACCGCTTACTCGGTCGAGAGAGAGTTTCTTCCGAGGGAGGAGGGTGCCCGGGTATTGATGTACGGCGTGGAGAAGGTCGATTTCGTTGGTGATTAGGCGGCCTTGGGAGACGTTCAGCATTGAGAAAAGGGGGTCGCTAGGCATTGGCCAGCGCTTGGAGGGTTGGAAACATGAGGGTGTGATTATAATTGCGTTGGTGGAGAGGAGTGTGTTGTCTTTGTGGTGGGAAGTGGATTCTTTGGTTCCGCTTCCGCCGTGCAGTGTGCATTCTTCTGCGCTGCGGCCGAAGTGTTGAAGGCGGGCTTGAGCTGCGGCTTGTGAGACGATGCTAGAATGAAATATTTCACCTTCTGTGGCGCAGCCGTTGTGGAAATGCTCGTGTGACCAAATAGCTTTGAAGGAGGCCTTCGAAACCATGCCTCGTAACGTCTCCTGGTCAACTTGGAGGCATCGGTGGGAGAACAATCGCATGTTGGTGGACCCAGACTGATTGCACGACCCCGCGAGGCAATAAGAAAGAAGTGCTTCCTCCTTTCGATTAAGCACAGCATACGTGTCTCCCAGCCAGTAGAAAGCCGCTCGGTCTCCTGCATCCAGACGCCGGGCATCTTCGACTGGCTTGTTTATCACTGAAAGAAACCAAGCCAAAGCTCCGTGCCATTGACCTCTGTAGCTGGCGCAGACACCGAGAAGGTGGCGCACTCTTCTTGCAATGCTGTGATTTTCAGGAGTGTTAAGCGTACTCAGATGACAGGTAAGGTACGACTCGGCCTTTGCCCATTGGCGACTGTTCCAAATGCTGCAGATCTGCTCTATGCTCGCACCCTCCCAAAGCGTCTCCATGCCGTCGGCGACTTCTTTTGAGGCATTGGACTCGACACTTGAGCAGGCCATGTCCAAAGTTTCTTCTGAGAGAGAAGATCGTTCAGGTGTAGGTATTGGCCGGTGCGCGAGTATTGTCGGCTGTAGCCACGGTGTTCTCAGTTCCGGCGCTGAGACTGATCGACTTCGCGATAGATCCGCGTTGTTGAATGATGGTCGTGAGCTTGGAAGAAACGAACGTGCTTCGAATCGGGTTTCGGAGTGTTCAAGTATTGTCTGGACTTTATCACAGTGTCTCATGTCTGGATCACTCTTTGCATCGAGCTCGGTCAGCCTTTGGCGAAGAGGCTTGAAGTCAAGTTCGCCTGTGCTTGCTCGACGACATATCGGGCGGCGCCGTCGAATTAATGCTCCTGAGTCCGACGCAGGAGATGGTTCACGGAATTCCTGCTCGCTGACATCTCCCGGACGAGGCTTGACTCGCAGTATGAGAGACGCTAGTGTTGGCGAGTCCTCTGGTGAAGGATCACCCGCATCTTCTGATATGCTCGCACTTGATCGGTCCGATGGAGAAGCGTTGGTGATATGATACGAAGACTGCAGCGGTGTGGACGATTGCATCTCTTCTTGCCCAACCGGCGGGGGTGGTGGTGCGTTGACAGACATCGGCGGAATGTCCTCCTTTTTAGCATCGCCCGCCGCGAGACTGTCCAGATCTTGCTTCATAGGCGCAGAGTAGTCGGTAACAGAAATGGTGGGTGTCGGAAGATCGTTTCTCTTCCTAGACATGGCCAATGACTTGGTTTTCAGACGATGCTCAGGCTGTCGACCAGCGTCTATACTCTCGATGCGCGATAGATCGGCAGCGCTGTCGCGTCTGAGAGAAGACTTGGTGTCGGAAATGGGCGTTGTCTGAGGAGAATACCAAGGACGATAAGGCACATACATCGTCGTTTCAGGGCGGTCGTGCAACATTCCAGGCTGCCGTACTTCTGGGCCAGTGAAGGATCTTATTGGTCTAGGACTGCCCGACCACCGTCGAGGACGACCGTTCAATGCTTCCCGGGGCGTTTCAGAGTCGAAAGAGAACAGCGTTCCCAGCGCGTTGGCTCTCGCGATGGTCTCGTGAGGTGCTACCTCGCCAGACATTCTGCCTTTCGGCGGTAAGGCATTGCCATGTGGGTGGTTACGACGTCCCGTGAGAAGCGTGAAGGCTTTCGAGTCGTCAAACGCGAGCGGGTCTGGTAGAGTGAAAGGTTCGCGCCAACTCGAAGGGTGAAAGCATTGTGCTTGCGCCTTGCGATGTGGTGTCAATGCTTGAGTGCTCTCAGATACTCTTTCGACGTGGGAGTCGTCTGTCTCTCGAGGGAAAAGGCCCCCTACACTGACGATTCTGGCGGAATTGCTCAGCGTCATGTTTGCCGCAGTGGCAACATGCTGTGTAACCGAACCTCCATCGCTCGAAGTCTCAGAAACGATTGATCGGCGGGGAGCATCAGCTCCTGGAAACTCATGTGCCTCGAGATTCAGCAGGCCATTTGCAGAGCTGGACAAGCCTTGGAAAATCATGAGCAAGCCATCCGTCGCAACTTGTACAGAAGCTTTGATAGCTGCGATAGCTCCCGGCTGCACATCCAGCTGCTTGTTCGAGCAACGGAACGACTGAAGACCCAAGTCCAGACCGCCGAGGATGGCCTTGCACTTCGAGACCTGGTTTAGGACTTTGCGAGTTTGAGATTCAGCTATTACGTTGTCTTGTATGTACTCTTCAATATCTTCCAGGACATTTCGTAGTTTCCTCAAGTCACTTGCTACGATCGAGTACGCGCTTGTAGAGTCTCGGCCTGCTCATCACTTAGCTGTGTCGAAGCCTCAAGAAAAGCTGACCTACATTGGCCCCATAACTTCTGCGCCAAAGCGCGGGTTCCGCTCAGTTCGACGAGGTGAGGTTTGGAAGCCATATCTGCTATTGCTGAGCTACTGGGTTGATGTCCGCCATCTCAAAGGCTTCGGCCTCCTGGCAGGGTATTTCAATAGCTGCAAAGGTCGAGCCTGACACCGGCCGCAGCTCCCATGTCAAAGGCACGGCGTACAGGCGTTCGTACCACCCTAGAAGCAAGCAGCCGTTAAGGCGTAATACGGGAACCTTGCTTGTGGCAGCGGAGCAAACACCGTTCCCCTCGGTTTAGCATGAACTGCCAATCGCTGTTGAGATTGAACAGGCGTGCTGGTCACTGACATGTGGTGCGTAGAAGGACGGGCTGTGTAGTCGTTATGAGTGAGAGTATTGATAGGAGACCGTCTCTTGGTTGCGATTCGTGGTTCATGCTGGTATGCGACACTGTCGCGAGGCAGTGCGCTCTGAATGCACGATGGTGGACATCGGTACCTGGGCAATCTATTTCAGGCTTGATAGCTATCAGCATATACTAGACTTCGCCACGACTTGTGTTCGGCATGTACTTTGGCAGTACAAAGCACAGCGCCACAGGACTTGGTACACCTCTTTATCCTGATACTTGCGTGAGCTCAGGCTGCCTCGGTTCGTGTGTGTTTCCTGATATGCAAGCGCGGCCTCATGATCATCGTGTAACATCCATTTCATCCTCATACGCCCTGTCGTGTATCACTCAGGTCTCTTTCCTCTTCAATCTGCAAATTACCAACCACTTCTTCCGCTCAGTGTGATTCTCTACGCCACCGTCTCTCTCTGGCAACCACTCCCGTCGTTTACCTTGATCGTCTTCCTCAAACATCTCATCCGCCTCAAGTCCCTGTGCTTCAGCCTCTTCGAAGAAATTCGCGAGCCTAGCTCTACCCGTGTGGAAACCAGCGATTACGAAAATCCGCGCTGAAGGCTCCAGAGATAGGAAGTGCAACATGGATGCGACGAGGTTCTCATGCTGTCCAGATAGCCAGTAGCAGTCGGCTGCGAGTATGCGCGTGAAGCGATGCTTGTTCTCCAGGGCGAACGGCGTGTCCAGAACACCCCATGCGTGACCCTCGACGCGGTACTTGTGGCTTAGCTCGTTGGGTACGTTCTTGATCGCATTGCGGCGGATATTTTCGATGACCGCAGAAGCCGGATAATCCGATATCACAACCTATGTGCTGACATTAGCTCGACTGTGAGTGTCCAAGGGTTTTGTGTCTAGCCCACCGCTTCAGCACCAGCAAGTGTAGAAACAATACCGTCAAGACCGACGCCTGTCACAAAATCACATCAGTCCAGCTCTTATCCAGTCTCGAATTAGATCCATCCCACCTGCGCCCAACTCCAATATTCTCTCATTCTCAACACACCACCTCTTATCTTCCTGCTCATCCACATTACTGATCAGCTCCGCGAGCTTCAACCCAGCGTTCCAAAGATAATGGCTGAAAAGCCTCCTCTCATCCTCTCCCACAGGGTCCGCAGTTTTCAACTCAATATCGCCAAAGCGCTTGCTCTTGTATACAATGATCGAGTCCGGGCTGCCGTGTGAGTTCGTCAAGTCATCTGGGAAGAGGAAGCCAGGCGCGGACGAGAAGATGTCTTCAGGATCATCTTCTTTGTCCGTTGTGATTAGCCTGACCAGAGAGCTGAGGGATGTGTCGAGAGACATGGAGGAGAGAAAGAGAGGGTGTGTTGGTCTTGCAGAAGCAAGGGAATATCATCAATATCTGTTCGGTTCTGGGGAATAATTTGGCGATCAGCGCTGGCAGAAAGGTGGGGTTTTCGTCATCGGTGTTTGTTCTCCCACATGCAGCTTCATGTGGAAGATCTTCAACTCTGCCATTAACATGAATGGTCAATCACCTTGAAATAGGCTTGTTGCCAGCGGCACGTAATTCAAATCATCCCCATGGGCCAAGTAGAGGAAGCAAACCTTGCTTTGCCGCCTCCTTCCCACCCTCGATTTCAACCTACATAAGACTCCTCCTAGCCACCACCTTCAATAGCAACAACACATACCAACCTGTCCAATCACACCTGGGTACTTATCACAAAATGGTCTGGCAACTCATCTCCGCAACCCCCTCCCCCTACGCTCGCAAAGTCCGCATAGCCCTCCAAGAAAAATCCCTCCCCTTCGAGCTCCAAACCGAAGTCCCCTGGGACCACACGACCCAAACGCCACAATACAACCCTCTGGAAAAACTTCCCGTCCTGGTTTTCAACGACGGCCGACCAGCAATCTACGAATCCCATTTTATCCTCGAGTACCTCGAAGCGAAACATCCAGAACCATCTTTACTCCCGTCCGTGGACGACTTGGATGACCGTCTCTTCGTGAAACAGGTCGAAGTCGTCGTTGATGGGATTTGTGACGCGCTTGTGTTAGCTTTCTTCGAAGAGAAAAGAGGAGAAGAGAAAAAGAGTAAACCATGGCTAGACCGGTACGTTCACTCATACCCCAAACCCTCCCATCCATCAAACCACCTCCTTCCCACCAAACTGACAGCCACAACCCAAAGCCAAATGCGCAAAATCAACGGCGGCCTCCGCGCCCTCGCCGCCTGGGTGGAACAAATCCCCAGCTCAAACGACTACCTCGTCCAAAACCGCCTGACGTACGCGGACATTGCGGTTTGTAGCGTGCTCGGGTTCATGCACGTTCGCTGGCCGCAGCATGGCTGGAAGAGAGAGTATCCGCATTTGGAGAGGTATTGGTTGACGCTGGATGAGAGGCCGAGTTTTGCTGCGACGAGACCTGTGGCGCAGAAGTTTACGGATGCTGTTGTTTAGGGTGTTGGATGTTGGGTGTTGGAGGGGCGGGGATGTTTATTTGGTGTTTTGCTCTGGGAGCTGTTGGATTGTTTCATTTCAATCGCACTTATATTGCTGATTCGGGTGTACAAATTTCTTACGAATTGTTGCTAGGTTCCCATTCTGACGAAAAGATCCAAACACATTAAACACGATGATCACCAACTCGCCCCTCTCTCCCCGAAGAAGACCCCATGTCCAACCCCTCAAAACTCCCTCCTCCCCACCGCCAAAAACGTCAAACTCCAAAGCTGCCTAACATTACTCTCAGTCGGACTCTGGCCCTCCGGCGGCGGCAGAGCTCCCAACGGTGTGAATTGAAACTCTCCCTCACGATAGACCCAACTCCAGACTTCCGAGCTCAGATTCTGCTCGTTGGCTTCGATCAAATCCCACAGGTGGTTGTAAGCTGCTAGGACGTTGGCGTGGATTGTTTCGTTGGTGCAGAAGGAGGGTGGCGAGGGGAGGGTACAGCGGGAGAGTTGGCGGGCGAGTCCGGCGGCCTGGTGAGGAAAATTGTTAGTGGGAGGGGATGAGAGGGGTTGGGGGGAAAGATTTACCATCATTGAGAGTTGCCAGCTCCAGACGACGGTCTATAGGTTTGCTTATGTCAGTTGAGCTCCTTTGATTCAGTTGAGATCCATCAAAACTCACCCCATGATAAGCATTATTCGTGAAATTCGCCGCATAAACCGGATCGCCGCCATAAGCCGGATTGGCCACAATAGCGCCCACGGGCGTGCTCAAACCGACGGGATAAGGCTTTAAAATATTATCGGCAGTCTGACTGAGGAAGTTCGTAAGTTGTGTTTGGTTCGTGGTATTGAGGAGGAAATGCCTGAAACAATCGTCCGTGTTCATCACCTTCACGATCGCTTGGTCGTTGTTACCGTCCAGCGCGAGGCCATGGTAGATGATATCGGATGTGATGTTTTCTGAATGGGAGGGGAAACCGAATCCAGCGGCGTCAGTGTAGTTCTCAACGAGGTCGCGCGCTTCGTCTTGGGACACCGTGACTCGGAAGAAGGAAAGTGTCTCGTCTTCCCAGACTTGGGCGTAAGCGCTCGCAGTCTCGTTCCAGTCTGCGTGTTCTGGAAAGAAACCTGCGGCGGAGAGAGAGGCGATGGCACGCAGAGCTGCTGGGACTAGAGCGGCGTTCACGTCGTAGGGGATGCGGCCGCCGCCGATTCCGTAGGTGCTGTCGCGCCATTCGCCGACGACTTCGCCTTCTTTCAGGTGGATGAGGTTGTCTTTTGTTTGGCCACCGGGTTGGGCGAAGGCGGAGGTTGTGTTCATGATTTTCTCGGCGCTAATGCGAGCTAGGTCTTCGTAGGAGAGACCGGCGTTGTCAGGGTCGATGGTTGCTTGGGTGGAGAAGAAGGCTTCGATTCGATCTCGGCCGATGGAGCTGTCGACGAAGTAGGTTTTCATGACGACTGGGAGGAAGAAGTCGGTGTCAATCATTTTATAGTCGTATTGTGGTGCGGTGCTTGTGATGTTGTCTTGTTGGTTCAAATACGTTGCGTAGTCTCCGATCGTCTCTTCGTGGCAGACGGTGCCGTCGGTGCGGTTGATGCGTTCTAGTACGGCGCTGATGACAGCTTCGGTTGCACTGCCGTTGCCTTGAGACAGGACCGGTTCGAGGAGGAGGTAGGCAATCATGCTGTCGCGGCCAAAGTACGTGAGGAACCTCCAAGCACCAGCGAGCAGCTTCTCCGAGTAAGACAAGAAAGAAAGCGACTCCGTCTGATCCGGATTCTGAGCAATGAGGCCCTGAGACTCCTCGTTCAGCACTTCCAAGGCGCTCAGCTGTTCAAGCTGGGGATAATCGAACGAAGCAGTAAAGTCGTAAGTCCCAGCTTCAAAGTTCAAAAGACCATTATCGATGCTCAGATTCCCGTCGTCGAGTCCAGGAGTGAAAGAGATAAGCGTAGTCGTCTTATTATCCAGCCAGCGTCTTCCATAGAATCCAAACCCACTCTCCAATTGCAGCGTGGTGGCATTCTGGATTTCCGGAACCAGAATCGAAGGTCCCTCAGTGAAATCTCGAATCGTCCGAATACTTCCCAAGATCGGTATGGTAAGAGTCGCAGAGGAATTAAATCTCACACGTCCAGAAACTCCCACTCTCGGATCATCAGAGTTGCCCGGGTTATTCTCATCATAAAAAGCAGAAAGGGGCTGATCAGACGTTCCATTCACCAGCTCAATTCCCAGAGAGCCGTTCACACCGTTTTGAGGAGCGAAGAAAGCGACCACACCAGAGTTACCAGCAGGCCAGGCAATCAGCAGACGTGGACCGATGATTGTCAAGTTACTATCCGACAAAGGGCTGGTGACAACAACCTGATTCGCTCCATGGCAGTCCGACAGAAAGTAGTTCTCATAAGGCGGATCGCTGAGGTGCAAGGTCGTGGGAGTTTCGGCGCAAGTCGCAGAGTCAGAAGAGGAAGAAGAAGTGCTGTTCGAATTTCCATTTCCACTTCCACTTCCACCTCCACTCGCCGTCGCAGAAGCAGTCGCAGAAGCTCCACTGGTCGTACCCACAGACTCGCTGCTTCCAGCAGAACCAGAACTCGCTCCATTCGGAGGATAAGCCAATTTCCCCTCCCCATCACAAGAATACATCTCGGGCAGATAGCAATCTGGACCACATCTCAGAGTCGGAACGCCATTGAGGACTGGGCAGAGAAAGTCGCCGTCGTAGCAGGTGTACTAAGATCACTTTGTCAACATGATCCTTCGAATGCAAACCGAGGGAGAAACTCTTACCTTGTCAGGAGAATATCTCGCTTCGCCGCATGCCTGCAGGGCATCTTCTGCATCTCCCTGCTGCGGCAGTGCAGACGCAGATGCGGTGAGAGCTAGCAAGGCGAGGCTAGCAAGATGAGTTGAAGGCATCGTTGTAGAGCGAGCTGACAGCTATTGATCGTGTTGATTTCCGCCTTCCAAAACGGCCTAACAGTATTGCTTCAGAACACAATTAAACGAGATCTCCCACCAGACAATTCACAAAACACACAAGTCCATTTCAGTCCAGCAAGGAAACGAACATGTCCAAAAAAACCCAAGCCCCCATTCTCCGAGGTTAAGACTGTCCCTCCTGCTGTGGGCAGTTCTCCAGTTTCCAGCAAGAATGTAACCATCGTCATCGCACCGAATCGTAACTTAATGTCCCAAAACGACAGGACGAATGAGGATCTCTGTCAGCAGAATCGGGTGCCGCGAGTGGGCTTGCAGTTCCAAGGTGCGGGGGAAGGTGGAAGAGAAGGTTCACGGCTTATTAGATGGAGGGGATCCAGGAACGGAGGTTTCTTGGGCATTGGAACGCTAATGAGTAAAAACCGTCTTACGCATCTTATCAGGTGAGTTAGGTTTTGGGTGATGGGGTGATGTGACTAACAAAAACACAGGAATTTGAAGAGGTTCGTTTGGAAGATATCAGTTCGTTAAAGACATCCCAATAGCACTTGAGATGTAACGAGGTTACATGGGTTGGAACAATTCGTTATTTCTACACCACCAGTAAGAACTCCACACGCGCTTTTTCGCCATGTTATATATCTCCCAACCCAACACCAGTCGCTAATTACCTTGATCTTCCTCAGCGCAGTAGGCGCAAGAGTTGAGAGAAGGAAGACGCTTCTTCGCAATTCGAACGCTAACGGTTAGCTGTCATCGCCATATGACTACTTTTACAACATCGCCAGACTTCCACGCCTTGCAGACGAGAAGAAAGAATGTCCTCTCGCGAGCCATGTTGACCTCTCGCCATCAGTGGAGATTCCCATGAAATCCAGGCTACCATCCCATACTGGAGCCTCGAGACCACCTCAACCTCAATCTCCCAACTTAAGCCTCTTATTCCCATTCCCGCCCTCTCCAACCTCCCCATCATCCCGCATAACAGCATCCTCCCCCTCCCCACTCTCAATCTCCTCAACAACCCACTCAACCCTCGCCCGTCCATCCTCACTACTAAACCCCCCTCTCTGGCGCTTCACCCTCCCGAGCCCAGAATTCCTCACCATCTCCTCAAAAAACGGCATACCCTGATTTCTCACCTGCTCCTCCCTCCCAACAACCCTCCCATCCCTCCCAGAACCCGGCCCCTCATCCTCCTCCTCCTCATCCTCCTCACTACTCTCCCCACCCAACCACCCCAACCCCTCCAAAACGCCCAAACTCTCCCCCCAAAGACTCCCCAACGTCACGTCCATCCACTGCCCTTCCCCTTCCTCCTCAGAACCCTCCCCATCCCTCCAAGCATTCAAGTGTGTCCCACAGTATCCGCAAAATTGCTTTCGGATCTCACGCCCTCCACTGCTGCCGGTGAGGGAAGCGGGAGTGTAAAAGGTCCTCCGGATGGAAGCGTGCGATTCGTCTGGGAAAAAGGCTTGCGTGCTGCTGTGGTACCAGGCTAGAGGGATGTGGAGCCAGGCTGTGAGGGGGGCGGCTTGGGAGCGGCCTTTGGAGGTGGTGTTAGTTTTCCGGTGGGGAAAGAAGGTGTAGAGCAAGGTGGCTGGCACTTACGAGTTGCGCGGCTGTTGTCGAAGAAAACGTGGGCGTGCGAGGGGGTTTGATGAGAGTGGTTTTGCGGGATTGAGATGGCGTATTGGTTGCGTTCGCAGGCGCAGGAGCCGTAGAGGTTGGTTTGTTGGGTTGTCATTTTTGGTTGTGGTTTCGGAAGTTTGGTTAGAGGTTAATGGGTACCTCTTTAGTGGGGGGTGAGGCGCATCTGGTGTTGATGGGTAGTAAGAGGTAGGATGGTTTGTAGCACGAGCTCGAATCTTCTCGGTGCGGTGTTTGGTGGATGTGACGTCATGTTGCGGTTGTGCTGGCGAAGGTGAAGTGTGGCATTGGCTCTGCTGTTGGCTTCATGGGGAGTTTGGCGAGAGATCGAGAAGATCGGACGACTTGGATTAGTGTGTCTACAGCTCTATGCCAAATCCTGAAGATATGGCTAGTATTGTTGCTGTGATCCTCGACTTTCTCTGAAGCTCGCTGGCTACGTATAGCACAGAGAAATTGTCGCGATTGGCATTTCTACCCAGGACTTGAAGAGAGTCACCAAGATTTCTGTACGCGAGGATACACGGAAAAGAGCTTCCAAACAGCTTGGGCAAGGTGGTTTCGCATCTTACCGAAAAGTCGTATCGATCAATGAGGATCCCATATGTCGCTAACCGAACAATAATAATGTTCCACTTTCTTCCTCTCAATTATTTCCCCAGACTTTCAGCACGTCAATTCGCATGTCTAGCGTAATAGGTGACAGTTGAGGGAGCAGCCGGTTGCCCCGAAGGCTAGCAAATCAACTAGCAAGATACTAGTAGGGGATTAGCTTTGTTGACAAGTAACGCCGCTTGTTGCTTTCCTGCCACCCCTAAGATGTTAGTGCGCAGGCAAATCCACATCACGATCATGCTACGTCTGCAAGAAAATCTGCACGCTCTTTCGCATTGGAAGAGGGTGATGCCGTGATGGGCGACGTGGCAAAAGCGGTGAGGCTACCTGGTATGACTGTGGAGGCAAGTGCTGCATGCAAAGTGGGCATTGGTAGCAAATAGCGTGTCGCCAGCGCTATAGACGGCGCGCATTCGACAGGTCAGACCACGAATGAGAGGAGTCTGACACGGCGGCAAGATTTCCGATTCGCGTGGAAACGTGATTTAATTATTTTTGCCCTTCTGTCGTCTTCTTTTTCTGACGGCAGGGGGGCTGGGAAGCTGGGTGTGTGGTGAGTTCGAGGCGCCGAGCCAGGCCGGGCTTGAGGGGGGAGAGGCAGACTATATGATTGTTTGGACAACCAGCTTGCAGTAGGCGCTGGAGAGAGATCAACACATATGAGAGAGAGAGAGGTTTTTTGTTCAATACAACAGCAGTCATAAAAAGATATCAACTCCCAGCAAGATCTTGCACGAGCGCGCGCAGTTAGCCGCCCGCGCGCTCTAGCAAGGACACACCCTGTTCGGCAGTCTTCACATCACCATTGTTGCCTGCCACCTCTCACAAAAACGATCATAATAATACAGGACGGACGATCCTTCGCTGCCGCCTGCCACTCCCGCCGCGTCGCCAGCCGACCCGCCCGTCTGTGCAGCGGTAGTAGCAGACGAGGAAGCGCAGCGCCCGCGCCGTTTCAGACCAAACACAGGAAAACACCTACGCAACCGACCAGCAGAGGCCTGTCTGTCTGTCTGTCTGTCTGTCAAAGCCTTTCTTCCCTGAACACCCCCGGAGTAAGTGACTGAGACAGACCCTCTGTTTCTTTTTCTCTGGACGGGTTCACGCCTCGTGGTCTCAATCCTACCATAACCACCAACGAACGTTTTAATTTGTTCGACGAGAGACTCTTATTCTCTCGCTAAGGTAGTCGGCGGCTTTGCCAACGACACCAACTTGGCCATACCTCCACTGCTCGAGCACTTCCACCTACATACACACCACTGCTCGAGTACATCCTCACATTCACACATCCACCACCGCATCCAGCAACACACCGTCAGTTCCCTCACATCTGGTCATATGCCTCTGCTACACACACCTTCTCGCATCCGCAGAATACACACCTCCCACGACAAACACCACGCTTGATCCAGAACCTCACTCAATCCTCCAATCCTTCAATTCTGACAACAACCATAACCAAACGCCACAATGGATGGCGAGGGGCCACCTCCTCCACCGCCGCCGCATGGTTCAAATCCACGGCCGGCAGGTGGTGGCCTGCCGGACGGCAATTATGACATCTTCATCATTCCGCCGCACTCGGCAGGCGGAGGCTTCCTCTACCTCCCTTCGCTGCAACCGCACCGCAACAGCTTCATCGCCGGCATCTTCGTCGCCATGGCTGCCATGGGCATCTACGTCGTCGTCATGCCAGTGCTGAAAGCCTGGATCGTCTCGACCATGGGAGGAAATGGAGCAGGAGTCTTGATACTAGTGGCTACGGTGGGACTGGGAGCGTGGGCTTTGGGAAAGACGACGGCGGAGAATAGCACGGGAAGTGGGACGAATGGCACGGGCAAGGCGGGCGCGGATAGGCAACAGTATAGATCGAATGGACCCGAGTCGCAAAGCTACACGCCGCCTCCTCCTCCACCTCCTCCACCTCAACACGAGGAACCTCCTCCGCCACCTCCTCCCCAACCCGAGCCTGAACCCCCTCCCAAGCCTAAGCCTTCAGCAGCTCAGAGCGGATGGGAAAAGGCTCGAGAGGAGACCCGACGGAAGGAAGAGGAGCGCAAGCGGACCGAAGAGCTTAGGAAGAAGAGAGAAGCTGCGCAGAAGATGCGGGAAGAAGCCGAAGCGCAAGCAAAGAAAGCAAGAGAAGAAGCCGAGCGAAATGCAAAAGCCAAAGCAGAGAAGGAGAAATGGGAGCAAGCTCGGGCGAGAGAGAAAGAGCAACGCGAACGCGATGCTCGCGAGCGCATAGCCCGGGACAAGGAAGCTCGCGAGAAGGAAGCAAAGGAGAAAGAAGCCAAAGAAAAAGAAGCCGCCGCCGCCGCCGCCAAAGCAAAAGCAGCAGCCGAAGCCTCCGCCGCCGAACGCACCAAAGCAGCACGAGAGAGGATCGAAAAACTGCGCGCCGAACGCGAAGAGCGCACCCGCGCCGCCTCAGCCAGCGGCAAACCCAGCCCAACCAAAAACTACGCCCATCCCACCTCACGCTCAGCCGTAGGAACCGAAGACGCCTACTCCTTCCGACCCTACGACACGCAATCCTCGCCCGCCACCCGCCCACGACCAGCCTACAAAACCTCCGCAAGCTCCATCTCAGGCCTAAGCGAAAGCAGCTACGCGCCCTCCATGAGCACGGCGCGAACAACCCCACCCCCCTCCCACCGCAGCCCCTTCTCCACCACGGACCCCAACAAAATCCAAATCCGCGCCGTCTACCTCTTCTCCGACTCCTTCCCCGGCAAACCCACCGCCACCCTCATAGCGGGCGAAGGCAGCGTAACCGACGGCCTCGTGCTCCGAATCGAAACCGAAGGCCTCTTCATCGACGACGCCGTGCGAGACGTTGGACAACGCGAATGGGACGTCCGCGCCTGGACGCTCAAACTCATTGAGGAAGGAAGCTCGCGCGCCGCCAAGGGGTTTCATATTTTCCGCGCGAGTACCAAGGATATGGAGAATAAGAAGTATACTTTTGTGATTGATGCGAAGGAGGCGTATAAGGTTGGTCTTGGGATCAAGAGGATCCAGCAGGGGAGTTTGGCGAGGAAATTGGATTCGAAGACGATTAAGGAGAAGGAAGTGGGCGAGTTGTTGAGGGGGTTGGAGTGGATTTGAGAATTGAGAGGGTGGGTTGATGATTTTTGGCTTTTTTTTTGGTCTTCTCGGGGGTTCCGACGTCGACGACTGTTATGCATTGAGCGATGCCGGGCGTTCTCATCATGGATTCTTTTTCTCGCTGTTCTTCTCCGGGCGGCAGGCAGGGAGACCTTGTTTTGTTTTGCTTTGCTTACGGAGCATGGAATGGGGCTTCTGGTGTTTTCCCGCTGTTGTTTCCATGGAGAGATTCCCATTTGCATTTTTCTTTTCTTTCTTTTCGGTTGTTTCTTGTTTTTTGGCATTTGTTGTTTTTGATACCACACCACACCCCCCGTTCCTGGGCCTAGGGAACTTCTAGCCTCACCAGGCTCACCACCACTGTACAGGCTGTGCATATATAGCCAAGAAATCTTCATACCAAAACGAACGCATCATTTGAGAAGTCCATTGTCCCACCTTAACATGGGGTTCCTTTCTTTTCGAGTGGGTTTATGGGGCTGGTGAACCTCGATGACTCGAAAGAGAGGGAAGCGACAACCGCAAGGATCCGAAATGAGGAATCGTAAGCAATTTTCCAAGGCATCTCATCGGGAATGAATGGGATTATAAGATACAATCGCCTCCAAACGACTACGATCCCAGACTTCTCATTCGTCTTCTGCGTAAGGTGACCGCTTTTCCCCTTCGTTCGGACCAACCAAGGGACTCTTCGAATGGTCGTAGATTGACAAGTCTTAGATCGTTCGCAGACATTTCTTCGCCATCAAAGAACAAAAAAAAAACCAATCCTCTCAACCTCCTAAAACCCCAAAATTTCATTCGCCTTCTTCATCACCTCTTTCTGTCCCTCACTCAGCCCCCTCTCCTCAGAATCCCACGCCTTGAGCCCAAAAGCCCTCATCCCCTCCTCCGCATCCACCCTCCTCACATCCTCTACCCCGGGTCTGCCGACGTGCTCACTCTCGCCCTTGCCGCCTCCGAAATCCGGACTCGGCGTGCCTGCCAAAAAAGCCCTGCGCTGTCGTTCAAGATAATTCGCGTTACCAATGCTGAGAGGACATGCGGGAATGTACAAGACGCTGGAATCCGTCTTGCCAGCGTGCACGCTGTCCACCGCGTGGATCGAGTCGCAGTGCCAGCTCACGTAGTCGCCTGGACGGACGCGTGGCATGTGCACCATGCTGTTGGGGAGGTCGAGGTGAGGGTGCAGTGCGTGCCGGAGTTCTTGCCCGTGGCCGGGGGTTGCGCCTTGGAGCCAGGAGTTGGTGGGGGAGAGGTCGAGGGTCCAGTTCTGGGGGGAGAGGTGGGAGGCGGGGAAGGGGGTGGTGGAGTCTTGGGGCATGTCGAGGGGTTTCTTCGGGCTGAAGAAGGGGCGCAGGAGGAAGTAGATTGTTGCTCGGCTTAGGAGGGGGTTGACTAGGAGGGTTCCTTCGTAGGGGCCTGTGTTGCTCATTGCTAGCCAGCCTTGGAACATGCGGAACATGCTGCAGGCGCCGACGCCTTGGTACAGGTCGGAGCTGACTGGCAAGCGGCTGCTGGACTCCCAAGGATCGTAAGATTCCCACTCGCCCCGCCAGATGGCATCGTACACGCCTCCCTTGCCGTAACCCTCGGGTTCCCAGCGCTCGCACGATCCGCCATCGACGTGAGGGCCGAGCGCGAAGCGCGCATCGCCCGGTAGACGCATTCGCAAGCGGTCGGCGTAGATTGTCGGGTGGCTGCCGGAGACGAGCGCAGAGGGGTCTTTGGAGTGCCAGAACTCCATGAGGAAGCGTTGGGCTTTGATGAGATTTGGGTGCGAGCGGGCTTTGATTTGGGTTGGAGACCAGTAGAGTTCGTAGACCTGCGGGTTCTCCGGTGGGAAAGCCTTGGTGTGCGGGTTGGCAGCGATATACTCTCGCAGCTCGCGCTTGAGATCCAGCGCTTCTTGCTCAGGAACCACATTGCGGATCACAGCGACGCCGCGTTTCTTGTGCTCTGAGCGGAAGTCCGGGCTGGCGTTGTCGATGTCTTTGAAGTCGATTTCGGGGATGATTTTGGAACCTTTCTCACGAATCAAGGGGATTTCTTCACGCAGAGAGGCGAGAAGGCGGTTCCAGGAGGCTTGCAGGGCTTCTTCGTTGCCGGCGATGAGTTTTCGCTTTATTTCGGCGAAGCGAGGGTCGAGAGGGGCGAATTGCATGCCGGAGAGGGAGGCGAAGGCGTCGGAGATGTCGCCTTCGCGTTTTTCACTTTGGGGTGTCGATGTTGTTGCTGCGTTGCGGAGGGTTTTGTAGGAGGGTGTTGATTTGGCTATGCGGCGGCAGCCTGCGCGCCAGGTTGGCGACATTCTGATGGGCCCCATCGTTGAGTTGTACTCGATTGGTTAGGTCGCGTTAGTCCACAGTCGTAGGCGAAGTAATGGTATAAGAGTAGTGAAAGGTGAGATAAGCGTTGTTGGTTGTACTTATCGCTTCGATGAGCTTCAATGGTTATAGCAAATTTACGACATAGGCAGGATTGACATTCTTATGTATCTCACATCTCCACGAGCACGTCGTGTCGTCTCCGCTACAGACTTTAGAGACCCGCCAGGGCACCCGACAATGATTGGTATAGAAGGTGACGTTGGTCGGGAATCTCGTGGTTGCCGCCAAAAGCCGAGCGGAGTTCAGCTTCACAAACAGTCACGTGAGCGGCATTTCCTAATTCGGCAGGCATCGACCGCGACGCGAACTCGGACCGACAACTCCACTGACCGCCCAGTCTTTCCAGCCTCCATGCCCCTCCTCCACGGCAGAATGGAGAGCCCCACTACCTCCGCAACTCTGGCTCTCGCCTATATTCAAAAGATCATTTCTCCCTGCTCGCGATTGTTCATGATAGGTCTTTTTGGAGCGGCATGCCCTCCAAGCTTGCGGCGCTTGGTAGCTGCATGGGTTTTGAATCCTGGATGGTAGGCGAATCGTCCCGTGTATTGCGACCTATTCATCCGTGTCCGGTTTGTTCTAGCTTGTGATTTTGTTATGGGCTAGGGTATATACACCTGGCAATTCTCCCGTTTTCTGGCAAGTTGTTTTGCTGCATCTCTTCTCCTACTGCCACTTGTGCTCAAACAAATTCTCCCATTCATTCTATAAATCAGCGATCATGTCACAGGTCAGCCTGCCTAAGGACTTCCTTTGGGGTTTTGCTACTGCAAGGTAGGTTTGTTGTGCAACCACGACGTCAAATACCGGCCACCCAGATCTGACATCACGCAGCTACCAGATTGAAGGTGCAGCTCACGAAGATGGCCGCGGTGACTCCATCTGGGACACATTCTGCAAGATCCCCGGCAAAATCGCAGACGGTTCCAGCGGCGAGGTAGCTTGCGACTCTTACCACGTCTACAAGGCCGATGTTGCCCTTCTGAAGTCTCTCGGAGCGAAAGCATACCGCTTCAGCATCTCCTGGTCTCGTGTGATCCCGCTTGGTGGCCGCAATGACCCGGTCAACGACAAGGGTCTGCAGTATTATGTTGACCTTGTTGATGAGCTTCTTGCCAATGACATTCAGCCAATGGTTACGCTGTTCCACTGGGATTTGCCGCAAGGTCTTCACGACAGATATGGAGGTCTGATGAATAAGGAGGAGTATGTTCAGGATTTCGTCAGCTACAGCAAGCTCATGTTCAAGACTTTGGGATCTAAGGTCAAGTTCTGGATCACCTACAACGAGCCCTGGTGCAGCTCCGTGCTGGGTTACAGCATTGGCCAGTTTGCCCCCGGCCACACTAGCGACAGGAATAAGAGCGAGGTTGGCGACAGCAGCACGGAACCATGGCAGGTCGGACACAACATCTTGATCGCCCATGGTGCGGCCGTCAAGGCGTACAGGGAAGAGTTCAAGGAGAAGGACGGCGGAATCATTGGTATCACACTGAATGGTGACTGGGTCGAGCCATGGGATCCTGAGGAGCCCAAGGATGTCGAGGCGTGTGAAAGGAAGCTCGAATTTGCCATTTCCTGGTTCGCAGACCCGGTCTACTTTGGAGAATACCCTGCCAGCATGAGGAAGCAGCTGGGTGACAGACTGCCTCAGTTCACCGAAGAGGAGAAGAAGTTGGTCAAAGGGTCCAATGACTTTTACGGAATGTATGCGTTGTCACTCTTTGCGCTTGCCGGAGGCATGTAATTGACACGTTACAGGAACCACTACTGTGCCAACTACATCAAGCACATCCCAAATGAGGCCGACCCCAAAGATTTCTCCGGCAACCTCGAACTGCTCCTCCACAACAAAGAAGGCCAGGAGATCGGACCCGAGACTCAATCACCTTGGCTTCGCCCATACGCCATTGGCTTCCGCAAGCTGATGAAATGGATTTCTGACCGCTACGGCCGTCCAATCATTTATGTGACCGAGAACGGCACAAGCTTGAAGGGCGAGAACGACAAGACCAAGGACGAGATCATGCAGGACGACTTCCGCGTGAAGTACTTCCAGGACTACGTCAACGCCATGGCGGAAGCGTACACTTTCGATGATGTTGATGTGCGTGGCTACATGGCTTGGAGTCTTCTGGAGTCAGTTATGTCCCGTCCATTCATTGTGTTCGCACGTGCTGACGTCTTTTCTGCAGCAACTTCGAGTGGGCCGAGGGTTACGAGACTCGCTTCGGTGTTACCTATGTCGACTACGAAGGCGGCCAGAAGCGCTACCCCAAGAAGAGCGCAAAGGAAATCAGCCAGATCTTCAGCCGCCTTATCGCGCAATGAACAGGTTCGTAGATCGTAGGAGCCGAGCTATCGTGGCCCCAGTATGTTGCCTTAGCTACCACGGCGTCGTTCCAATGGAGTCATGTCAATATCGAGCTCTTTCTCCGTCGCTACGCTTTCGATAGCACAGTACTCACCGCAACGTGTCTTCTAAATCCCATGCCGATAAAAATGCCATTTGAAGGCCTGTCGCCGTGCGGCGACGTGCCTCGGTACTTTTGCAGGTGGCCTGATCAAATCGCTGCAGGCTAAGTGCCAAGTCAGACATTGATTGTGCACACGGCTTCCACGCAGCCGAGGCACAACTATACCATGCCGTTCTTGAACACAACTCCGGTGCGGTTGGATGAAGATTTCTAGGGCACGTCAGCCCGTCGTCACTTCAGCCCAGAAACATGATTGACGCAAGAAAGTGGTTCTATCTGCCTTCGTCACAATACCGTACGAAACCTTAAGGCTGCGTGGGATCAGTCCCCTGGTCGAGAGATCTGGCATTGACTCGCTCGATCATGTCGAACCCGATACAATGGTTACCTGACTCGGGCTCTGCGAGCAGAAATGTGGTAAGGATTGGCGAGGATCTACAGCATGCTGGGGAAGATCATGAGCAAGGTTGGTACGGCAGTGTGCCCCAAAAGACATCAACCGTCCGGCCGGGAGGGCAATAGGGCATATCTAGCTACATGCACAGCACGTCAATAATAACGAATGCGACGGACTACGTGCGTATCTGGATATGCACCGTACCGTGTGCTCAAGTCTGGCGTACTGTCGATATACCCTCGTAACTCTGTAAGCGACGTCTGCCTGAAAACACAGGTCTGTTTCAGATTATGCGGCTTTGGAGTATGATGATTTGCATTTGTTACAGATTCCTAATTATGTCGACACGACGGACTGCACCAGACCGGTGAGCCCCCTGAAGTTCTGTGATACCCTTGAGATAGAAGCAGATCCCGTGCGATAGGTCTGCTCGAGGTTTCCATTTATACTCTGAACTGTTGTTGTTATCAATGTTGAAAATCACACAGCCCTAGCAAAAAGTTTAAAGATCAAAGTCTAAGATCCCACGGCGATTCTTCCCGATTCCACGGGAGTGTTGGGATATAGCTTGCTTGGTTTTTTTTATTCTATTATCTCCGTTGCTATCTGACTGGGTGAGTGCTATTACCTCCGAAGGCATAAGCAAGCGACCGCGTGTTCGGCGGCCGTAAAGCTGCCGTCGATAATACGCAAACGGCAGGATCGGTTCTGTGCACCCGCTTGAAAACCTCACTTCAAATTACAGTATCAGGTGTTGCCATGCATCACTCGAGCCCACGGTCCACTCATGGCCGGCCAGAGAGTTTGCCGGCAAGCGGCAAGTGAATCCTACCACTTGTCCAAGGCCGTGAAGACTGTGGCGTCTGCCTTTTTCGCTATTTCTTCCAGAACGCCTCACGCACGTGTCGGCTATATGATCGGTCTTCGCTAGAGCAAAGTTATTCTCTTGATTTCAGTATCTTTTACGCGAATATTTCAATAAGCAGAGAAGGCATTTACCGGTGGCATGCAGGCGAAAGCATGATTGTGCAGGTACGGTCTCTCAAATTGACGTTTGCCTCCGGCAAGAAGGGCAAGCATAGTGGAACCATCGTTACAAGTTACAACGGATTCGCTCACAGACACGCCCATGGTGGTCTCCACGCATCTTCAGGGTTTCTCCAGTGCCCTAAATTGATACGATCTGGACGTCGTCATTCCGACTGACAGTCAAACGCCCTGAATAGCCTGTGTGTCAAGTGGCCTCAGAGCAGACCGGGGAAAGAGGGTCCGCGAGGTCTGTGTCCCGGTTCGTATCCGGATCGCCGCGCAGAAAGGAGTCGGCGATATTACTGCTCTCGTACACCGTCAGCCATCACGCCACAGTGTAGTTTCATAGGGCCAAAATGGTACCGTAATTGGACGTGTCTCGGAGATCGTCCGCCTCCGAATATTCCGCGGTAGCAGATGCATGTATACTGTTTGTCGACATGTAGTAGGTACATGCAGTCTGTGAGGACCAACTTTCCACTGGTGTGCACAGCACTGTAAGAGAGTTTCCGGAGATGTGGAAAAGCCAGCCCGCACGAACGCCTCAGGGCCATGCTTCACACACTTTTGTCTGAGACTCCGCATGCCGGCACTCGACTCACGTATATGTCCAAGTGGTTTCAACAAAACCGTCGACAACCCACAACGGTGAGACTGTGGACAGCTACAGCCACCACCTCGCATGCCAGTACCAATCAACGTGGCACCCCTGCTCGCCCTCGGCTCCACTGCTCTGGGGCGCATATGAACTGCTTCGAGAAGGCAGCACGTAAAGTGCAGAAAGGCACGGGAGGGAGGCTCCTGCTCTTGGCAGGTACAGGCGGCTATCAATAGGCCTTGACGATAAAATAATATTATCGCCCAGCCATCCAATTGCCTTCCATCCGCGAATGCGAACGCTCGAGCCCAACCAACAGTCTTCACTTCATCACCCCCCACTGCCTTGCCGCTCATCCTAACGGCCACTGTCTAAGCAGGGTGCGAACGACGACAAGACCCCATCTGGGCACGGCTGGCCAAATTTACGTGAGTCAAGTCGAGGTTGATACTTTTCGCCGTCACGATGCTGGTGTGCCCTGTTTCCGATGTGCGGGAACAATCATAGAACGTGCTGTGATTTTCCTGGGCTACCGTGACGAGACCAAACCTTGGAAACCAAAGGAAGCGGCACATGACCCTTGCTGGTAAAATGATGATAATCACAAAAAGACGTCAATGTAAGGCCGGCAAATCCCCGCCTATGCTCCGGCAAGGGCAATACGGCCATGTTGCTTGGCCGAGGAATATTGAATATTATTGACAGGCATAACTCAAGGCAATGATTGATGCATGCGCCACGGCGGTTGTGTGCGCCTCCGAGCAACCATCCGGTATATCTGAATGATGCGACAGGTCACATAAAGCCCGGCTCGACCGTTCGGAAGAACTCTGCCATAATAGCTCGGATGTCGGACGAACAGTCTGGAGCCAGAGCGTTTTGAGGCCAGCCACTCCTCTGTGCCGCAACGTCTGACAAGTGTAGAACTCTGCTGCCCTTGTTTGAGCACGAACCCTACTGTCTCAAACATGGAGCCGCACGTGGAATACATTATTATACTGACGAAACAGCGGAACGTGAGCTCCGACTTTGAAGCCAAGATACTTTACGTCTGCAAGGCCTGCCTTTGAGTGGCCGAATTAACAGGGCCGAGGGGAGTGCGACGAGTTGAGCGCTTTGGCCGCTTGATGCATGTTCCTAGCGGTGCACAATGCGCTGCGTTGAGTTTGAGGCAAGGTTTGGGGACGCGCCGTGAAGGTTGGTACCTTCAATAAGGTTCCGTCAGAACAACAGAGATGTAAACCTTGCTGGGTATTTACCGGCTTCACGTCGTGAATGCACGACAACCTTCGAGCGTGAAGAAGATGGCGGTCTGAAGGCTTGACTGCGGTCACCATCCTCACAGCACTTCAGAGTGGGGATTTCCTCCAATCGTCATCACTTGAAGTGGGTCGTCGGCGACTGCTGCCGCAACGGCTCGCGCAAGGCCCCTTTCACCCTTTCTTCACCTTGGGTGGGGAGCGTGAGCCTGTTTGGCGTGCCTGTCTAGCCTGTCCAGCCTCACAAGCCATAATCTAGCATGGGATAGGCAGGGCTGCAGGCAGACGTGCCCGAAGGATGATGAGCGGTCAATCATCGTGGGTTTGTGAAGTCTGCCCGACGAGGACATGGGCCTTCTAGCCAAGCACGACGCTTTCGCTGTCTGCGTCAGGCTTGTTGGAGCCGCAGCGAGGGATCGACCATCGGTGTGCATATGGACTGTTGATATGAGAGCCAGCCTTCCTGACATTTCCGATGAGGCTTAGGTTTCTGTTACCACTACTATCATCACCACGATCACCACGACCACCATCATCATCACTTCCCTCCTAGCACCCACCCCGTTGTGTTTCATCCGCGCACCTTCGTCACTGCTAAGCAGCTAGTGGTATTTTGATGCCGCACGCCACGTTTCTGCACTGACTATTGCTCTGCCTTGGTGTCGAAACCAAAATAGAGCTAATGCGTCTATCCACGTGCGCTCCCAGCTCGCCCTTCAACTTATAGCCGCTCTATCCCACCCTTGCTGTTCCTGTCGGGTAGCGATATTAAACTACACCTAACAGCCGAACGCACGCGCAAAACAGTAGCGGCGATCATACTGCCGATTTGCCTTGCCTTTTGAGCTACAATAACATAGCTCGGTCGCCGCAAAACAAACCTTCCTGACTGCTAAAACCCAACGAGCTGGACCTCCTCCACCTTATACCACCACAATCAACCTCATTCCATGACTTGCGCTGTGGCATCATCCTGGAATCCTTTGAGCACATCTGTCTCATGGTCATCAATGAATCCGAATCCGGCGGACTCGTATAACGCCGGCCTTGAGCGAGCGCCATCGCATGGTTACGCTTCTTCTGGCTCAGAACAACCTAAGAAGTCAGGTTCAACCACGAAGAAGCGCGCTTCTAGAGCCGGAACCCGCAGCGTTAGCACTCTTTCAGCTGCACAGCTGGAGCGTAAGCGAGCGAATGACCGAGAAGCCCAGCGAGCCATTCGCCAAAGAACCAAAGACCACATCGACGGCCTAGAGAACACCATTTCGGACCTACGTCGATCTCACGATGCCAGCGAGAAGATTGCCGCTGCTGCCCGGCAGCGTAACAGAGAGCTTGAGGAGGAGAACTCATACATGCGTATGAAGCTCAGTGAAGCTGGATTGGCAATTGACCTGCCTCCGCCTTGTAAGTTTTGCAGCTACACCCTTCGACCAATGTCTCACCTTCAAGAATCATAGAACTGATAAAGCCTAGCATCACGTCCTCAGGATCCATCACTGTTAGCAGCACATGCCTCATCTCCGGCGACGCAAGCTTCGGGTGCCAGCATTCAACGCCCTGCATCAACTTCCACCTCACGAAGCTTCTCAGGAACCCACCCAGGCCCTTCTGGTTCCTGGCAGCAGCAGCAACAGCAACAAGCTCAAGTGCCGAGAGGTAGCTACAGCGGTCTTACCAACCTGCCGCTTGCCGTTCCGGGCAGTACAGCTATCCCACCGCAAGCTGGTCTCACAACATGGAGGTCACACGATAGCGCCCAGACGGTTCCTTCAATCGCTGGCGAAATCCACACCCCGGCCCGCAATGCTTCAAGTCTGCCTTATAACACGCCCTCGCATCCCGAAAGACCGCAATGGCAAACCACGACTCCCCAATACCCGTACCCAGTCTCCGAGCAGCAACCCCAAACACAGTACCAGGCTCATCAACAAATACCACCTCAACAAGCACCTCCACAACAGCATTCGCCGTATGCCCAGGCACCTATTCACAGCTACACTCAGGCGCAACATCCACCCCAGCAGCCTCCATACCACCCTCCACAAATGCCACCGCAGACAGAGTTCCAGAATCTTTCTGTCTCTGGTAGCCCGGCTGCTTACTCTGTGTCTGCGCCGGTATCTCAAGCGTTCGTGCCGAACCAGCAATACCAGGTTGCTCCCATGCAATCTACCGAGTATCAACAGCACCAGGCGCAGGTGCCGCCTCACCTCCCCGCGCCTTCTTATCATGCGCCGACGAATGAGCAAACATACTCCGCTCCTCCGCCAGCTCAGCAACAACAACATCAACACCCTTCCGTACATTACCGGGATGATTCTGGAAGAGGCTACCCATTGAGCCATTATCCATCCGCTTAACCCGATTGCACCCACTTACACGATCTAAATTATACATAATTAAAGTCCCGGACACGGCAGGGGTCGGGCACTCGTTCTTACGAGCGATGGTCGTTGTCATCCTGGGTCTTCCATTTTCACAGCAACATGCTCGGGTACACGTATGGTACGTGAAACGACGAATAGATACGCTCAGACAAAAATGACATCACCGGGAGTCGATCGCCTTCACTTCTCTCCTAATTCCACAAGAGCACATCATGTACACGAAACCTATCAGGCAGCTTCTGCGCGACATCCTTGTCGACCATCGCACTGTCAACATTCTAGCGTGGGCAAGTGCCTGTCAAGGAACACTACAAATTTTACTGCAAATGCGGGAATACACCATCCTGCGGATGCATTCGGCGAGCACGCGCGCATCTAATTAACGCGCCAACCTCGCCGGCCCTCAGCCCCGCGCGTTCTGACCAATCAAGCCAAGTCAACGGCGTGAAGAAGTGCCGGAGTTCGGCTCCGCGCACGCTTTGTTCACCTGAACGTTGCAGTTAGGGTCAGAAGAATAAAATGAAGGCCTACTACTAACAAGTTAGAATGCTCTACATCGGCAGAGCAGAAAGGCAATCTGAAACGAGCGGGCGAGCGCAGAAGCGCAAAAATAGTGCCGAAGTACAGGCCCACCAGATGCTGCTGTCATTGCGTTGACGGATTCACCTCGGGACACTTCGAGCTGTACAGAAGGTTGTTTGGAAGGAAAGGGGAAGCATTGACACGGCTAGCAAACAGTACGAAGATCGACGAGAGCATGGGTTTCTTTGTTTCTTTTTCTGGCGGCGCGGCATATTAATCTATTTCACCTCGCTGTTTGCGTTTGAGCGCTTGTACTAGTAGTTAATATAATCAACAATCCCTTTTAAGCTGAAAATTCTGCTTTGAGCGATCGCCTGAGGTCGTGCATCAACTACATCTGAAGTCGAGGCCATTTTCGTAGCTATGGAGGTAAGGTTCACATCAACCCACTTTAGAAGCATATCCCTTCGCACGTCATCTCCCCATGAGATCTCCTACATTATCTCCTAGCCTTATCAATCTCGATACTGGTACGGAGGTAGATCCCGCGACCGCTCTCTTAGTGGAGACTCATTTGAAAAACAGAAAAAGAACATCCCGTCGTCAATCAAACACTGGTCGATAACCACATCAGTCTCGTGCATGACTAAAGACTAGATAGCGCCATCGCAGTGACATGCCTAGCGCACACGCTACAGTCACAAATGACAGTCCGAAGCCCCAAAGAAGGATTACAGAAAAAAAAAGTCGTCATACTAGAAGGGGCTCTGCGGCTCGTGCAGGCGAATGTCGGATAGTTGGAGAGAAGGTGGCTCAGTGGATAAGGTATACTAGTCGCCGCGGCATTCGAGGGAGACAAGGCACAGTAGCGTAACTTATCTTGTAATTAGATACCGGAAGCCACTCCGCAAGGCTGACACGGCACCACGATTTGTTGTTGGAGGCCGATTCTAGTTTGTGTATCTGTGGGGTTCGGACTCGGTACGTTGCCCCGTTGCCTTTGCGGCTTGACGGTAGGAGGTCTTGTTATTGGGGTGAAGAGATTGCGCGCACGCATTGTGCACCTGCACCCAAATCCTCTGTTGGCACGACGTGTGTAGCCGGATACGGTCGCACTGCGGGAGATAGAGAGGAGCTGCAGGAAAAGACGATGGGTTCCCCAAATACATTGTTTTGCCCTAACTGTATGCCCCTACTGATGCAGCGCTGATATTCTGTGCTACGGGGTTCTTCACCGCCACAGGCCTGGATTGCGCCGCATCTGCAGCCTGCTGCTCCCTGACCTTGGCCAGCAGATCAGGGTACCACCTTTCCGACACGTCGGGATGACTTTTCACCCGATTCATCAACGTCGCCTCGCCCAGATGATTCCACTTGCCCTTTACGAAAGTGAACTCGACGTCATCCCTGCGGCCGCCTTCGCGGTCGAGAATTTCCTTGCGTAGCGCGCGTACGTGCAAAGGAACGTCCATCGATTCGAACTTGGCGTCATAACTGACGCCTTGGAAGAAGGGAATGCTGAAGCGTGGCCCTTGTCCTGCTTGCGGCGACAGTACGCGGTGAGTGGTGCTGGCGCACACACCGCCAGTGAGAGCTTCCAGGCCTTGACCGATGGCGACGACCAATGTGCCACGAATCGGTGGGCAGTCAATCCACTCGCCTTTGGTGTTTTGGGCCTGGAGACCTTTCACTTCACTTGCTTGGAGGAGGTAGCTTGTGAGCATGCTGTCCTTGTGAGGACCAACACCTTGGCCTACTCCGGTGCCGTTGTCTGGATATTTGACAATCTTCAGCTTGTGTTGCTGGTCTTTGTCGAAGAACTGATCGAATGCGGTTCGAGGTAGCCCCAGACTTTCTGCGATTAGACTTGTGAAGAGTGTGCTGACCTCAGACATCTGTCGCATGTACTCTTCGTAGATCGGGCGGAACGAAGGTAGCAGTTCGGCGCTGGGCCACTGGTTGGGACTCAAGAGGTTATGGTAAATTGGGGCTTCCGGCCCTGGGATATCATGAGGCGTGCTCAAATCAACCTGTTCCCGCCAATCTGCTTTGAAGGCAGTTATCTCATTGCCCAACTGGTTTGATAGTCAGCTTCCGCGTTGACATAGACAGAGGGTAAGCATACATACTCTCGAATATCCCAAGAAGCTTTTCGCATTCTTCATCTCAATACGCAACTTCTCGTCTTCTGGCAGATCGAAGAACTGAATGCCTTGCTTGCAGACTTCATCATACAAGGCTTGGTCGATGCCAGTGTTCTTGATATACAAAAAGCCGACGTGGAGTAAGGCGTCTTGGAGCTGTTTGAGAAATTCCGGCTTGGTCGTCTCATCTCGTGCCAGCGCCAGATCCAAGATGGGTATCTCCTGGAAGGCCATCTTGTCTTGTCTGAACTCTGTTGTAGTGCTGCTATTGGTGCCTTCGCCTAGCTAGCTGCCTTGGTTTGCTCTGACGATGAAGGCCTTCGAGTATGCTCTCAGCTGTAAATGAAGTAGACAGTCACTGCCGTCAACGCGGCAAATTTCGTGAGGAAGAGGCCTAATACAGCAGCGAAGAGTATGGGTTCCATTGCGTGATTATGGAGTCGTGCTTCGTTTTCGGGTGTGGATTAGCTTGATGGTTATCCGGGGCATTCATACCCCGCTTGTTCGCTCCAGATGCCCTGAGGTCGACACAAGGTTCCCGTTCCCGTGACCTCGTGCAACCCTCGAGCATGCATCACATGTGCCACCCACCCATCAGAGCCGTCATCGAAGACCTTGCCGCTTGTGCTTCAACACATCTGGTGGTCATCAGCAGCTCATATCAACCCATGACGACCGAACGTGGCACGCTTCTCGGCAATATACACGTACGCGACAGGCTTTGGGGCTTCGTGACGAACACCGAGAGCTCACGTCAACCTGACTCTGTGCAAGAACTTCCACTGAGCATATCTGGCGTACATTATTCTTGGTGAGACTACTGTGCAATGTGTGACAACTAGGTGGTATAAGCCAAGCCTTTTTGATACTCAAGCAGTGGAGACTGTTCCAAGCATGTGCGTTCCAGGAGAATCGGGTCTAATGCACCCGCAGCGGTCGAGGAACATACTGTGCATCTCACAAACTCCCACTGCGAACCACAGGACTACGACATGTCAGGTAAGCCATTTCGTTCACGCGTTCACGCGCAGCCAAACAGGTTTGACACGTCCCACGCTCCCACCACATGGTACATGATTCACGTCCCTCTGAAGGACCCGGAGCATGGCAATCAATGCTACCAACGAACGTAAACGACCATTTCACAAATGCGAGCGCAAGCCCTCCATTTGTAGCGTGCCAGTGCCTCGGCGACTCGAAGATCCGACATTATCAAATTACACCGGGCCCTATAACACCCTCACATAAGGCTATCAAGCGCGCTACACACAACGTGCACTGATGAAACCGCCCCGGATCACCGTTTCCCGTCCATATCACAACACCGGCGCGCTCTGGGCCATCTTATGGCTCGTCGGTAATCTCGATAACAGGCCCGTATTGCAGCGGTAGGGCAAAAATGCCATATAGCCAAGGCCTTGATTGCGAAAGAGCAACTTACTATAAGGAGTGCCTTGCCACCATTCCTTGACTACCTCCTGTACGAACGTTTTATCAGCCCACTGCTTACTCTCCTTAACGCGCAACACCCCAAACATGAAAATCACCACCATGCTAGCTTTCGCTGCTGCGGCTGTCGCTTTGCCCACTGGACCTGCAGCTGAGGCAGGTCAACTCTCAGCAAAGAGACAATTGGACTCACTTCTGAGCGATATTCCAATCAACGTTGGCACATCTCTCAAGCGACCAAACGGCGATGTGATCGTAAGTCATGCCGTAGCTGCCAGGACGAACAAACCGAAACAACAGACATTAACCCATCCTTCTCAGGGAATCCTCAAAACGCGCCAGGACGCGCAGGATCTCAAAAACATCAACCCCGACGAGCTACTCACCAGCGCAAACCCCGTAGCCACCCTCGAAAAAAGACAATCCTCCATAGACACTAGCTACCTGCAACACGCCACCTACCTCGAAAACAAAGCCGACCAACTCATGGGCCATGACTCCCCCACCGACGCCAACCCCTCCCCGCAAAAACGAGAGCGAAAAGAACTCTCCGATCTCACCACCTCAGAACTCCAAAGCGCCGCTCAAGGCGCCATTGAAGAAAAACCCGTAAACGCAGGCGTCCCTTTGAACCGCCGCACACAACACGAACTTGACGAATTGACGGTCGACGAAGTCATGCATACTTCCGAGCGCGTGATGGCCGACGACCCAGTTACCGTGGGAATGACCAAGGAGCAGCGGGAGGGTCTTGTGAATGGTGCGGAGAATTTGGGGCATACGTCTACATCTGCTCTTGACTGAGTGATTTTTGCGATGATTGCTAGCTTACTTGACTTGCTCGCGCGTGGAAAAGGCTAAGAGTGGAAGAGATGCGTGTTTTTGGATACTAAGAGGACCACCCGCCTGAAGGGTTGGTTGGGTCCTCAATTTTCTTATTTTCTTGCTATTTGAGTATTGACACCTGAGCGAACGTAGCGAAAGCGAAAGCGAGTGTACAATGGTCAAAGTTACAGAAAGACTACATTTCCTATTAACTTTAAAAAGAAACCCAGAAAAAACAAAAATCCAACAGTCCGATCTCCAGAATCCATTAAAAAGTGTGTGCTGTTGTGGAATGCCCTGAGCTGGGAAGGAGCCCACCCAAGTCGCATCAAGCCGACCGGGAAAAATTGTACGAGAGTCGTGAAGCAAGGCGCTGCGCTGCTGAACATATTCGCTCTAGCGGATAGTGGTGGCCTTGGTGAGGCTAGCCTTGGCGGAAGAGCTGCCGCCAGCAGCGAGAGAGCCGGAGCCGGCCTTCTTCTCGAAGACCTTCCAGAACTTGAGGGACTCGTCGGCAGCGGCGGTGGCGAGCATTTGGCCGTCGGGGCTGAGGGCGGAGTGCAGGACGCGGGACTCGTGGGCCGGGATCTCGACGTTCTTGACGAGGGTAGGGTAGCTCCAGATGCTCAGGCTGTTGTCGGGGAAGCCGGAGGAGGAGACGATCTCCTTGTAGCCGGTGCTCCAGCGGAGGGAGGTGACTTGGCTGCCGGTGTCGATGCTGTTAACGCGCGCGCCGGAGGTGGTGTTCCAGAAGTGGATCATGCGGTCGTGGCTGCCGCCGCCGGTGGCGAGGAGGTTGGACTGCCAGGGGCACCAGGACAGGGCCTTGATGGCGGCCTTGTGGTTTGTCTTCTGGAACTTGGGGGCATTGAGGGAGCGGGCGTCCCAGATGGAGACGAGGTTGTCGTTGCCACCGGTGGCAAGCTGGGCGCCGTCGGCGCGCCACTCGAGACCGCAGACCTCGGAGGTGTGAGAAGCAAGCTCGGCGACCTTGTGCTGGGCGATGCGGACATCGTGGTTGAAGACAAGACCGGAGCGGGCACCGGTAGAGAGAAGGTGCTTGTTCCAGCCCATGGCGCTAACGCGGGTGTCGTGGCCGTACATGGAGCGCAGCTTGGTGCCGTCCTCAACATCCCAGATCTGGACCTCACCAGTGCCGAGGCCAGCAGCGACGTAGGCACCGTCACCGGACCACTTGACAGAGGAGATGTAGGTGTCCTCGGGGCACTCAAGGAGGGAAGAGACAGAGCCAGACTCAGCGGACCAGACGTAGACGTTGCGCTCAAGGCCAATGGCAACCTGGTTGCCAGAGGACCAGTCGAGGAGGTTAAGGTAGTAGTCGTCGACAAGACCGGGGGCATCGAGGACGCGCTCAGGGGCAGTCAAGACACGGCGGCGGAACTGGGAGGCAGAGGCGGCGGAAGGCTTGAGAGGACGGTTGTACTGGGAGCGAAGGTCGATGGGACGAGAAGACTCAGGAGCAGCAGGCTTGAACTCGAGAATGCGCTGCTTCATGGAGACACCACAGGCCTCGGCAACGGACTGCTGGTAGGCAACAGTGTTGGGGCTAGGCTTGTTCTTAGGTGCCTCATCCTCGTCGTCATCGTCGCGGTCGTTCAGGCTGAGACCCTCAAGGGACAGAGAAGCAGAGGTGTCGGTAGTGGAGAGACGAGGGCGGCCAAGGTCGAAGGCGCTGGCAGCACCGGAAGCAAGAGCAGCAGAGCCCTCGCTAGTGCTGGACTTGGGACGCCTGGGAGTCTGCTCACCACTGTGACGCTCGAGCTTCACGGCGGCACCGGAAGAAGAGATGGCCTCGCTGGCGTTGCGGTTGGGAACGAAGCGGTCGGCAGCATTGTAGTTGATCTTGCCCTGGCTCCTCTTGGGGGTACGGTGGACAGAGCCGGCACGGCGAGCACGAGAGGGGGTGTTCTTGGCCGAGCCGCTGGGACGGGGACCGGTGGGGTTGAGAGTGAAGTCGCTGACGTTGGTCTCGGTGCGGCGAGGAGTGGGACGGCTGGCGATGTTTGACTTGGGCGAGTCACGGACGTTGGTCTTGGAGACGGAACGGGTGAAACGAGCCATCAAGTTGGCGTTGCCATGGTGGATGCTCTCGTGGGATTCCTCCTGGACAAGCTGGGTCCTGGGAGTCTTGGGCGAGGGAGTGAGAGGCATGCGGCCACCAGCAAGACGGGTGGAGAAGACACCGTCACGGCGCTTGATGGGAGTGAGTACTGATGGAGTTGCCATATCCGCGGTGTTAATGCGATATGTATGTTATGTGTGCTGTTTGCGAAAAGTGTCGTTGGTGGATGCTGTAGATGGCCCAGTCAAGGGATCCGGTTAGTATGGTTTCGCAGATATTTGCAGTACTGAGAGTAAAGAGGTAGGAGGTAAAGCCCGGAGGCTGAGCGTGTGTATGCTTGGTAGAGTGTGTTTGTATGTGTTTGGTTTGTGGGTGAAGATGGGATGTGAGGTGAATGTGCCTTCGTTCATACCTCTTTTAATATTTGCACCTGCAAACATGGAAGGTGCGCGTCGTGCCAGGCAACGCTGCTTGGGGCAAGTTAGCCGAGAGCCATCGTCATTCAGCGCGGATAGCCTCCCCTTGAGAAAGGCCCTCGCAGCAGCCACGTCAGCCAATGAAACCGCCGATCGTCTCATTCAAAAACCTTGAAGCGAGCGAGCCCTTTCACTGACTCCACTCCGGCAACTAGCACAGTTAGCAAAACCGTTGCAGGCATTCATCCACGCTGCCTTTGATGGCTGGACCCGCAGCACGACCACCACCACCCCATACCCCTCTGTCCGCCCTCCACCCCGCCCTCGCAGGCCCCTCCGCCCATCTGTCTTCTTCCACAGCCGGGCCGGCGAGGATCTCGTCCATGTCCAACAACACCTTCGTCATGTCTGGTTCGCCGGTCAAGAGCAATCGCCGCCGCGGCGCAGACCCGTACCTGCCCAAGATCATCACGACCGTTGGCCAGCGCCCGGCTTGCCTGGTGAATGCCTCGGTCACCTACGTCGGCAACGATTGCATCTACGCCTTTGGAGGTTTCGATCAATACACCGACGAGGTATACAACCACGTCCTCAAGCTCAATCTCAATGCGCGCCAGTGGAGTCTGGTGGATAACTACGGGGACATCCCAGGCGTGCGCATGGGTCACACCGCATGTCTTTGGCAGGGCAACAAGCTGCTTGTGTACGGAGGCGAGAACGAACACCGCATTCATCTGTCGGATGTTGTAATATTCGACATCGAGACTGCGCACTGGACCCAGCCTGAAGTCAATGGCCCTGTACCTAGAGGCCGCGCGCGCCATTCTGCAGTCATCCACGACGACAAGCTGTTCGTGTGTGGAGGAATGAGCGGTAGCGACAATGGTGTGCTGGACGACATTTGCTTCCTTGATCTCAAGACCTGGACTTGGAGCCGCACGTGGAAGTTTGTCCCTCGTTACGACCATGCCACCTGGATATGGGGTGGTAAAATATGGGTGAGCGGTGGTATGGGAGAAGAGATGGAACGTACAAGCGAAGTCTGGTGGCTTGATTTCAGAGGCTCGCCTGCATTCGAAGGCGGTCCCTCATACGGTCGTGCTGGTTCTGATGAGGGAAGAGCTCTGAGCCCAGGCTTCTCTGGCGCTGGCTTCGGCAACAGCGGGCAGGCATACAGTTCGTCTAGCTTCGCAGCAAACAGTAGCTCTGTTCAATCCAACTCGGCCACACAGATCCAACGGTCCCCACCAGTGGCTCCTGGTGCGATCAGCTCGGTCAAATTCATCTCTTCACCAACCTTGCCCATTCAGAGCGTCGGGACACATTTCCACGTCTTTACTTCTGGATGCATGCTCGATTTCGTTACCCCCGCTACCAATATGCCTCTTGAAACTTCACTCTCTGCGCTGGATCTCGATACCCTACGATGGCAGAAGCTGGCAGATGGTAAGGACCTGTTCGCTCCGTCATATAGGTGGCATTACTGCTGTCTCAATGCCGACGGCACACACGCCTGGCTGTTGGGCTGTCCGCGGGAGGTGAGAGGAGGCGGCAATGGGGAAGCAGAAGACTACCTGAGCGATGTGCTTCCAGTGGATCTGCGCAAGTTTGGTCTACTTGGCAACAAGATGAGCAACGAGGCACATGCTGAGAACAGAATACCCACATCGGATACATATGTGTCTTCGCATCTCTCTGCGATCGGCGCTGATCTGGCTCGTACATTCAACCAGCCTCCAGAATCTGGATCTGGAACAGACTTCACAATCACTGCGCTGTCCGACACAGACTACGATGGCGATGATGTTTCCGAGGACGGCACACACCTGCAAAACGAAACCGACGATGACTCGAAAGCCAATCACAGCTCACCTATCCACGTACATCGCTTTATTCTCTCCGCCCGCTGGCCACACTTCTCTCGCCTCTACAACGCTCAGATGTCCGAATTTCACTCACGACGAATGCACATACCCGAGCCGTATCCCGCCGTCAAGGCATTCCTCTACTACCTTTACACCGACTCCATCTCCGCTCCTCCATCCGCTAGCGGCGAGAATGGATCACTTGCGGCTGGACCAACTCTGGAAGACGTGGCGGATATGCTGGTGATTAGTAACATCTACGATATGCCTCGGCTGCGCCATCTGTGTGTCAATCGTCTTGTTCGTGATCTGGACGTCATCCACGCCGCTCTCATATTCGATCGTGCCAATACGGCACAAGAAGACTGGCTAAAGCGCAGGGCCGCCAGCTTCTGCATGACGCATTGGGGCCGCGTTGTCAGGACAGACGGTTTCCGTCGTCTCAAACGATCTACCATGCTCGAACTTTGCGAGTGCGTCGACGCTGAAGGTCGTGTGGTAGGTGGTGACGAACTCGAGGCTGTCGGGGGGCTTGGTGGAGCTAGACTGGGTAGCGGAATCTTCACAGCTTCAGGGAGAAAGAGAGGAAGGCTCAACAGTCTAGCAGGCACTGTTGATGCTGAAGGCGACGAAGGAGATGCAGATGAAGAAGGGATGGAGATTTCTTAAGGCGTTCTCTCTTTGGAATCATCAGCATGATTACGGCGCATTGGGTTTGGAATTCCCTGGCTTGGACCGAGGGCCGGAAGAGGAAATTGCTCAGGCATCTGCGGTTGACCCCTTTCGAGTATGACGATACTGGCTTTGTGTTTCTTTAACGCATTCATGAAAGGATGGCATGGAGTTCGCTGAAGTATTTTTTGGGAGCAGTTTGGTCGCTTGGTAGACGCGCCGTTTGTAAGACTATGGTATCACAGAACTTGCTCTTATCGATTTATACGACTTCACATGACATTCCTACAAGAGCTCTCTGTTGACGAGAAGAATATTGGGCAGAGACTGAAGCATTCTTACCGTACCTTAATGTCTAACATGTGACAAATGACAGAAGTGAGTGAAGTAAGCCTGAGCGTTGGTGCAGCGGGATCGGATATACCCGCGATTTGCCGCCGTCGCGGGAGAACATTCGCGGCGGACAACATCTCAAAGCAACA
The DNA here is from genome assembly GCA_030772445.1 of Cladosporium sp. MBC 237. Classification (NCBI taxonomy): domain Eukaryota; kingdom Fungi; phylum Ascomycota; class Dothideomycetes; order Cladosporiales; family Cladosporiaceae; genus Cladosporium; species Cladosporium sp. MBC 237. The sequence goes on from JAPHCH010000086.1 coordinate 122,428, forward strand.
GCACGCCTAGGTGGCCCCGTTCACATATCATCCTCACGACCGCGGCAAAGCGCCCTCTCACCCACCTCCGCCACTCGCTATCTCGACCTCCTCGTAATCAACAACCGCATATTGATAGATCTCAACCGAGTCTGTCGCGCTCCTCCGCTCTTGCGCCACATTTCACGGGCTTCTCCTCGCCGCGCCATTTGCGCCCTAAAGCACCATCGACTCGCGCGCTCTATCATCATCACCGAGCTCCCCGTTCGCCTGGCTCGCACGTGAATTTACGCGGAGAATAAAGCGCGTGGCGCGCAGGCGGTAGCAAAGGACATCTGGACCCGCGCACCGAGCGCTGCACCTTTGCCCAGCATGGCTGCATACACCAACGGCGACATCATCGAGGAGGGCATGGAGATGGAAGAGTACGACGACAATGTCATCACTTCGGAGGACTGCTGGCAGGTTATCGAGGCCTTCTTCCGCGACAAGGGCCTGGTTTCGCAGCAACTCGACTCCTTCGATGAGTTCGCGAGTACGACTCTCCAGGAGATCATCAGCGACACTGGAGCTATCATGATCGACCAGCAGGTGCCTATTGAGGAAGATGATGGCGTGGGCGCTCCGGTTGTGAAGAGGCGGTACCAGATCGAGTTCGGCAGTGTGACAATCTCTCAAGGTTGTATCACCGAAGCCGATGGCCAAACGCGACCAATCTACCCTCACGAAGCGAGACTGAGGAACTTGACATACTCATCACCTATCTACGTGGAGATGACGAAGAAGCTTCAGATCGCGAGGGAGAAGCCGTTGGGCGCTGTTTGGAGCGAGGATGAGAATCAATACATTCCGCCAGCGGATTGGGAAGAAGGCGGCGAGACAGAGCTGGAGTGGGGCCCAGACCCCATGGACAGAGACCAGGGTCAGAACACCATCCGAGTTTTCATCGGCAAGCTGCCTGTGATGCTGAAGAGCAAGATCTGCACACTGCGCAACCGGTCAGAGCAAGAGCTGTATGCATTCCAGGAATGTCCCTTTGACCAGGGTGGATACTTCATCATCAACGGTAGTGAGAAGGTTTTGATTGCACAGGAGCGTAGTGCAGCCAACATTGTGCAAGTGTTCAAGAAGAAGACGGGAAACACCCCCGTTGTTGCTGAGATCCGGAGTGCAGTGGAGAAGGGCTCGAGGCTGATCTCCTCGATGCAAGTGAAGCTCGTCACTGGCAGCGAGGCTAGCAAGAACGGCGCTTTTGGCAGCACCATCAAGTGCAGCCTGCCATACATCAAGCAGGATGTCCCGATTGCCATCGTTTTCCGTGCATTGGGTATTGTCTCCGATGAGGACATTCTCAACCACATTTGCAGGAAGAGCGACACCCAGATGTTGGAGATGTTGAAGCCCTGTCTGGAGGAAGCTTTCGTCATCCAAGACCGCGAGGTTGCGCTCGACTTCATCGGCAGGAGAGGCAACCAAGCTGGTACCAAGGCACACCGTATCCGCTACGCGCGCGACATCATGCAGAAGGAGTTCCTGCCACATATCAGTCAGGCCGAGGGGTCAGAGACGCGCAAGGCGTTCTACCTGGGTTACATGGTTAACAGGCTGCTGCAGTGCGCTCTCGGCCGTGTCGAAGAAGACGATCGTGACCATTTCGGCAAAAAGCGTCTTGATTTGGCCGGTCCTTTGATGGCCTCCGTTTTCCGCATGAAGTGGACGCAGCTTGTTCGTGAGTTGCGGCAATACCTGCACAAGCTTATCGAGCAACCCGCCACAAACACCCGAGATAAAGAATTCAGTCTTGCGGCCGCAGTGAAAAGTAGTATTATCACCCAAGGTCTGCGATATTGTTTAGCAACGGGTAATTGGGGAGACCAGAAGAAGGCAGCATCAGCCAAGGCTGGTGTCAGTCAAGTGCTTAACAGATACACATACGCTTCGACATTGTCGCATTTGCGGCGCACAAACACACCTATCGGCAGAGACGGCAAGATCGCCAAACCTCGTCAATTGCACAACACCCATTGGGGTCTCGTGTGCCCTGCTGAAACTCCCGAAGGTCAAGCTTGTGGTCTCGTCAAGAACTTGAGTTTGATGTGTTTCGTATCTGTCGGTACGCCTGGTGGACCACTCACCGACTTCATGCGTCAACGCGACATGGAACTGTTGGAGGAATATGACCCAGTCATGAACCCGAATGCCACCAAGGTCTTCGTCAACGGTACCTGGGTTGGTGTGCACAAGAATCCCTCCCAGCTCATGGACGTTCTCCTCGACATCCGTCGCAAGGGTCTGATCAGCTTCGAGTGCACAATCATAAGAGATGTGCGTGATCGCGAGATCAAGATCTTCACCGATGCTGGACGTGTCATGAGACCGCTTTTCGTTGTCGACAACGACCCTCGCAGTCTCAACCGTGGAACGCTCATGCTCAAGCAGGAGCATGTGCAGAAATTGAGGGACGACCTTAACATGCTGGCTTCTGGCGAGCTCAACCACATCAGCGAACAGGATCGCGATGCTAGCATCTTTGGTTGGAAGGGCTTGATCAAGAACGGTATCGTTGAATACCTTGACGCCGAGGAAGAAGAGACAGCCATGATCATCATGTCGCCTGACGACCTCGAAGAACATCGCATGGTGCGTGAAGGCACTGAGTACGAAGAGCCTGTCCTCGACCCGCATAGGCGTATCAAGCCTAAGCCGAACGCATCGATTCACAGGTGGACTCACTGCGAAATTCACCCTTCCATGATCTTGGGTATTTGCGCCTCCATTATTCCCTTCCCCGACCACAACCAGTCTCCTCGTAACACCTACCAATCTGCCATGGGTAAACAAGCCATGGGTATCACGCTTACGAACTACAACGTCCGCATGGACACGATGGCAAACGTCCTCTACTACCCTCAGAAACCCTTGGCAACCACTCGCTCGATGGAGTTCTTGAAATTCAGAGAACTCCCTGCCGGTCAGAACGCAATCGTCGCCATCGCATGTTACTCTGGTTACAACCAGGAAGATTCCGTCATCATGAACCAGTCTTCCATCGATCGTGGCCTGTTCCGCTCCCTGTTCTACCGTGCATACCTCGACCAAGAGAAGAGGGTGGGTATGTCTGTCATGGAATCTTTCGAAAAGCCCCAAAGATCGGACACACTCAGGATGAAGCAGGGCACTTACGACAAGCTCGACTCCGACGGTATCATCACTCCTGGCTCTCGTGTTTCTGGTGACGACATTATCATCGGTAAAGTGGCACCTATCGCGCCAGATGCTGAGGAGCTTGGACAGAGGACAAAGCTGCACGTCAAGCGTGATGTCTCGACCCCCTTGAGGAGTACCGAAAACGGTATTATCGACCAAGTACTGTTGACCACCAACCAAGAGGGTTTGAAATTCGTCAAGGTCCGTACCCGTACCACCAAGGTACCCCAGATTGGTGATAAGTTCGCTTCTCGTCACGGTCAAAAGGGTACCATTGGTATTACTTATCGCCAAGAAGACATGCCTTTCACCGCCGACGGCATCATCCCCGACATCATCATCAACCCTCACGCCATTCCTTCCCGTATGACCATTGCTCATTTGATTGAGTGTTTGCTGTCGAAGGTCGGTGCTCTCAGAGGCCAGGAAGGTGACGCTACTCCTTTCACCGACGTCACCCTCACCACAATCTCCAACATCCTCAAGGACTACGGTTTCCAGCAGCGTGGCTTCGAGGTCATGTACAACGGTCACACTGGTAAGAAGCTTGCTGCTCAGGTCTTCCTCGGCCCCACCTACTACCAGCGTCTCCGCCACATGGTCGACGACAAGATCCACGCCCGTGCTCGTGGACCTCTCCAGATCCTGACTCGTCAACCCGTCGAAGGTCGTGCGCGTGACGGTGGTCTTCGTTTCGGAGAGATGGAGCGCGACTGCATGATTTCCCACGGTGCTTCAGCCTTCCTAAAGGAACGTCTCCTCGACGTCTCCGACGCTTTCCGCGTGCACATCTGCGAAATTTGCGGTCTCATGACCCCCATCGCCAGTTTGAGCAAGGGCCAGTTCGAGTGCAGACCTTGCAAGAACAAGACCAAGATCGCGCAGATCGTCATCCCCTACGCCGCCAAGCTTCTCTTCCAGGAACTGGCGGCCATGAACGTGGCCACGAGAATGTTTACCGACAGGAGTGGTGTGACGATTCGCTAAGACGCAAGTCGAGGAGTGGTCAAATTGATTTTGGGGTTGAAGGTCGAATGCATACGGCGAGGCGTTTTCTACCAGACTGCTTTTGCTTTGTCCATCTCATTTGGTCGTTGGGAGAGCCGAAGTTGGGATATGCTTCTTTTTCTTTTGAACTGACTTTTTCTCTTGCGGGGCAAAATGGCGTTAATACGGTGTGATGTGATGGGGTCTTTTACCCATTTTCCGAGAAGCGGAGGGAGAAGTCTAGACGGGAGAGAGCATTTGCTTTTGCTTTGCATTCCCAGCCTTTCTTTCCATAAACAAAAAATCTTGTAGAATTATTGAGAGAAGAAGAAAATCATTGATACCCATTAGAAGTCTCTTTTCTCCGGACTATTATTGTCTTGGGCTTGCTGGTGGCATGTTGTGACGAGCGTCAAAACGCATTGAGACGATAAGATATTTGTTGACGGAGATCAAACGTGCAAATACCATTACAACGATGTGAAATTAAACCCGTCCCGTGCTATGAACCGCCGACAGTCAATCGATCTCCGTGTGCCAGGCATGGATCAATCAATATATGCAAACCAGCTTTCTCGGCAAATCTTCCAACACTTCCATCCATCCTTGCTCCACCCTAGTTCGTGCAAATCTGACCAAACTTCCTATTCGTAAGAGGCTGAGGGAAAATCCCAGCATCAATCAGTCGGAAAGCATCCCATTCGGGCGAGTTTTCGGTTTTGAAGTTCCAGAATACCCTATGAAACAACCTCGTTAGACACATCTTCTTCGCCTCTTCTTTCAGCCAAGACTTACCAGCCATGAGTGTTTCGCTCAAAAGCTTCCATCTGCGCTTCGATGAAACCTCGCACGTCGTCTTTCCACGTTTGACTCCAGGTCTCGATGGAGTTCATGCTCTCGCAGCTGCCGTGGAAGGTCGTGCCTGGGTAGGTGCCGTCGTAGCGCGCGCCGATGCCCCAGCCGTTGAGGGCGGATGCGCAGTCTGTCATCTTGATGTATTGTCAGTACAGTAACGATATCAACAGCTAAGCCTTCGTCCCAGCTATATTGTTTCAAGCATCGAATGACCGAACTTACCGCCGCCGACCACTCGCCGACAATCGACCACTTGTCAGCCCCATAGTACGAACCGACGTTGTTGCAGACGTGTTGACGGTGCTCCCAGGGTTGCTTGGCTACGAGGTCTTCGCGAAAGCAGGAGTACTCGTGGTGGTCGATTACGACCCATTCTGGACCGGGTTTGGTGCCGCCTGTGGCGCTGAGGTCGGAGGGGGTGAGGAAACCGTTGAAAGTGTTGGTCTGGAGAAAGCCGTCGTGGAACTGGATGTTGCTGGTCAGTGCCATGTTTGGTAGACTCGTCGTCATTTTTATTGAGGGAGATGCTTTCCGTTGTGCTTATCTGAGCAAGGGGATGGAACTAACTATGCATCAATCAGTGAATGGTCAGGAACAAAGGATTCGTTTGGTCTTACCCATGAAGACTCGACTAGAAGAAACCTTTCGTTGTTGCCTGTAAGCCGCGCGGTGGAACTCCCGTGTGATCTCGGGGTTCAGGACGGGATCAAGAGGCTCATTCAAGGCTTCGATGGCAGCTATCACATCGTCGTAGCATGATTCAGCGTACTTTTTCTGAATGGCTTCGAGGACTCTGAGAGTGCGCTCAACGTTGCCATCTTCTTGCCATCTAGGCTTCGCCACGCGTCGGCCAGAATTGTCGAAACCGTTCTGCGAGCCAGGCGCTCCATGCAAGTCAATAATGACTTTGAGGCCCAAATCTCTCGCCCAGTCAATTCCTTTATCGAGACGATCCACAATCCCGCGAGAGATATATGGCGTATCCGCGTCATCAAAAGCCCAGTACCCAATCGGAATTCTGACAACATTGAAGCCGCTGTCCTTGATTTTCTGGAAATCCTTGAACGTGACCCAAGAGTCCCAATGAGGTTTGAGGACTTCATTCCATGCTCTATCGGAGCCGATCGTTTGAGTGAGTCTCTCGCTGAGCGTCCACTCGTCTACCACCCCTTCTGAGGGTCCGAAGCGCTGGAAGAGAGAGGGTGTAATCCATGGCTCGATGACTAGCCAGCCTCCTAAGTTGACTCCGCGGACTTTTTCATTGGAGTTGCCCCATGCTATGCCGCCGGATGGTCCGTCTCGCTTTGTGATCAGCTTTCTGTGAGAATTTGTTAGCTCGCGTTCTGTTATTTGGGATTGATACGTACGGCGCGGCCTGAACGGTGGCAGCAGCATAAAGCGCGATGGCGACGCGGTAGATAAACATGCTAGTTATGGTAGCTGAGTAGCAAACGAGTTACTGTCACCTATTGCATTAATAACAAATGCTTTAGTCTTTGCGAAATCAACACATCGATGTTTGGGCCAGTCGCTCGGGGTGCTGCTGGAATGTGGTTTGGTGGAATGCTGGGGCTCTTGGGTTTCCGCAACGCTAATGCTTGGGAAATAGGAAGGACTGAGGTGAGTGATCTTATGGCAGGGTTGAACAGGCTAATGGCTGCTGTGGAATGTGAGGGAATACGAGACGAAGGAAATGAGTGAATCTATCTCGATATGATCAATGGAGGCCCGTTTCATCATGGAATTGTTCAAGCTGGGATATTGATTCTACTGGCGAATGTGTTAGTAAGATCCGCTGCAGAGAATATACTCCCGCCTAATCACGACTCATAGTCCGGTGGAAGATATCAGGGCATCCAGACTCGACCTGCAGCCTCGGGTACTTGATTTGCATTGCACTCATACTATTGTTTCAAGTTTGTAGCAATGGCTGATTTTGATGGAGGGCAGTTAAATATGTGGGCTCGTCACTTACAAATACCATGAATAGCTCTCGTCCCTCAACGATGGACAACTAGTAGTACCCGCTGATGACTGAAAGGGTGAGTTATTGCAGATAAACACTTCATTTCATCAACCCCAAAAAGGACTTTTCGCCTCACCCGCAATCATAGTCCATAGGATGCAAAGTAAACTTAGAGGTTTTTCGAGCCGACCGTTAGAGTCCGCTACTGCCCTCGAATGCAACACCTGGATAAAACTCCGCCCTCAAAAGTGGCCAAATGTTGACCAAAGCAGGCTCACATGGCCCGAAAGCTGACAGACGAAGAGGCCTAATTAGCAGTCCCAGTAACCCAGATTCCGTAGCGTTCGTACTCATCAACATAAAAGCCGCCATTGCTGTTGACCTCTGGGTTGTCGCTACTGCACCAATGCACATTTTCCACCAACTGGTGTATACATTGAACTGGGTTCAAAATCAAGGGTTTGCCCGGTACGGGACCAGCGAAGAGAGACTATCAGAGTGGTGGTTAGCTCGCTATGTACGTTGTTCAGCTTATTTCGGTACTTACCAGGCGCACTCCAAGCCTGTCCATGTCTTCCATATGCCCGTTGTCATCGAGCTCATGCCAAGAAATCGATCTGCAGAAGGGCTGAATGAAGTGTTTCTTCACAGCTTCAAGATCGATCGAAACTATATGGTCAGAGCAAGTGGTGGTTCCATCTAATCGGTCCCGTTTTTGCACTGCTACAGCGTCTGCAGAGACGTGGGAGGCAATTTCGCGAGAAGCTTTGTCGGGCGTAGCGTTCTCAGGAGGGTCGTCCGGTCCACCGGTGCCGTTGATCAAGATCTGGACCTCGATGTCTGAGTCCTTGAAAGAGCCACCGCCGAACACGCCGATCGGGCTGCACTTGTCAACGATAGTCATGAAGGTCTTGACACAGACTGCATAGTCGGTCACGTAGACCCAGTTTTTCCAGTTCCATGATCTCGCGCTCATGTACTTTTGAAAGCCAGTCAGTAAGAGCATGATGCGGCACTTCATTGGGAGAGAGTACTTACAAGAGTGAGGGCCGCGTGCGTCTGAAGTCCACCGAATTCAGCAAGTGGAGCCTTGCCTTCCATCACATCATGAGCCTTTTGGCACCAAGGTTGGACAAAAACGCTGTGGATCTGCGACCTCGGGAAAGGCACCTCAACCGCTCCATTGGGGTTGCAAACGATGGCGCCCACGTCGATGGGATGGCAAGGTTTGATTGCGTTTTCGGCAGGGAGTTACCCTTTACCGTCGTCGCAATCCTGGCGAGCCGCGATGGCAACATCTTCGTCCGAGGAGGTGGTGGCAGATGACACGACCGAGACGTCGTCATTCGTGTCTTCGCTGACAATTCCGTTCCGCTTTCGCTCCTCCAGCCTCTCCAATGAGATCTGGAAAGCGAGCATGTTGTTATCAACGCTACCGCCGTAGGTCACAGTGATTTGTACACATTTGTCCAGAATAGCCAGGAAGGTCATGCTGCAAAGGTCCGGTTGTTTGAGATAGTTCCAAAAGGCTTTGCTCTTGACACGAGCGGCCAAACGCTAGATGGGAAGTTGGTCAAAAGCTGTTCGCGCCCTCATGCGCCGAATTATACTTACTATTTTCATTTCACCTGCATATGTCTCGGTGTAGGCAATGGGACCAAAAACACCTTTGATGAACTGCCTGTCAGAGAGCTCTTGACAGAAGGGCTGGATCCAGCCGAGCCAGAAGGTTGCTCTGGCGAGAGGTGTTCCTTTCGCATCACAGACTACATCAGCCGGGTCGATGAGATGGCGCGCAGTGATATTATCAGGGGTATGATAGCCGTCGTTTATAGTCTGACGGGGTACCAGTGTCGCAACGGGCGTGCCGCGAGTATCTTGGACGGTGACGGTGGAGAAAGTCGCGTCCGCATCGGTGTTGGTGGGAGTGATGGTGTTTGTAGATGGCTCTTGAGAGTTGACATCCTCGACCGTGTCCACTTCGACGGGACAGTGAAGGACATCACCGATCTCAACGCATCCGACAGTGGCCTGGACAAGTTTTAGTACAGACCATGGGTGATTTGGGGACTCTATTGCTCACGGGTGGAGAGCCGTCCTCAGCGAGAGCGACGCTCGTGCTGAGGAAGGTGAAGAAAGTGACGAACAACAGCAAGGCTGTCATCCGCTTGATGCAGCCCACCATGGCTGTGCTGCGACTTGTTGGAGCTCTGGTAGTTGGTTGATGTAGTGTTGGGATGGCCGCTTTGCTTGTTCGGTGTAGTGTAGTGTTGTTGCTGTTGTTATGTGTGTGTGGTCGGGAAAGACATCGTGGTGGGTGAGAGGGGTTTATGTAGAGAACACAGCGAACACAGCAAACACAGCAGGAGGAGATCAGTTGGCATGTGAAGATGACATGAAGTGAAAAAGATCCATGCGAAGATGGCATGATGAAGTGGAAAAAAAAAAAAAGCCATGTGAAGCGAGGCCCATCCGAGAAGTAGCAATGCATCAGTCAAAGCAAGCACTTACAGCCGTCCATCACTCATTGAGCGGGATCAATGTTGGTATTTCACATTACTCCTTTCTCTGAACTGGAGTGATAAGGGCAGGATTAGCTGCAAGATGCTACTGACTGAGCCCATCGGTAATAATTCTGATTTTGTATTGTCTGTTTGTATCAGTAGTACTAGACTCTTTTGATATCATTACTGGGAGATGGCGATGCCTTTGAACTCCCTCACCACACCAGCAACAGCATCTTCCACAGGCAACCTCTCCATACTGCTCGCGCCATAGAATCCATGGAGACCCTTGCATCGCTCCAGCACATACTTGGCGTCCTCCGGCTTTGCAATAGGCCCACCATGGCAGAGTACGATGATCTCAGGATTGACCTCTCGTGCCGTGGCCTGGATCGCTTTGATTTCTTCCACACACTGGTCCAGATTCTTGCCCGTTTTCGCACCGATGGTTCCAGAGGTTGTCAGGCCCATGTGTGCCACGATTACGTCTGCACCTGCCTCGGCCATCTTTTTGGCCTCGGTGGTGTTAAACACATAAGGCGTGGTGACCAGATCCAGTTCGCTTGCCAGCTTGACCATCTCAACTTCCTTGTCGAAGCCCATACCTGTCTCTTCCAGGTTCATTCTGAAATTTCCATCAATAAGACCGACGGTAGGAAAGTTCTGCACGCCCGCAAACCCCAGTCCTTTGAGCTCCTTGAGAAATCGACCCATGTCTCTGCCAGGATCCGAAGCGCAGACGCCTGCAATGACAGGTGTGTTCTTGACAACAGGCAAGACCTCGGATGCCATCTCTACCACGACATTGTTGGCATTCGAATACGGCATGAGACCGGCAAGAGAGCCATGGCCTCCCATGCGAAATCGGCCGCTGTTGTATATGATAATCATGGACACGCCACCAGCTTCTGCGGATTTTGCTGTGAGTCCGATTCCTGGAAGGGTGTGATAAGTCAGTGATCATGTCATGTACAATGCCGTGGTCGTAGTATACCTGCACCCGCGCCTACAATGGCCGTTCCTGATTCAATTTGTTTTCTGAAGGCGTCAAGGATCTCTTTCCGGTCTGTCGGAGGAGCCATGGTATGTGGTCAGAGCACTCGAAAGTGCTGAATATGTGTTGGAATAAGTGAAGGTCGAATACAGCTTCAAGGCTCTTTGCGGGCCCGTCACGATTTGATATGAATCGAATTGAGCTGCTCGCAAAGGTGAAGTCGTGGTTGAAGGCCAGAGGGTGATCGTCTGCTTCTTGACGCAATTCCGATCGGCCCTGCAGCGGCGGCGTCGGATCGCTGCTGTTTCTCCACCTTTGGACAACGCAACACCTTGTTCTAAGTCCTCATCCTCAATCGACTCCTCACAACTCTCTTTGCTTCTTGTGGTGCGTCTGAGCTCGTGATTCTTTGACTGTTAATGTGACAAATTCAAATCCGCTCAAAATACCTGATCACAACATGCCTCACATCATCGTCCTCGGCACGTGTGATACCAAGCTCCAAGAGCTCCTATACCTACGATCCCAAATACTAGACAGCAACCCTAGCAATCGGGTCACTTTGATTGACGCCGGCCGCAACCCTGCCCAGAGCGAAGACATCACCATCACACAAAACGTCCTCACATCGAAATACGCACCATCAGAAAAACAAGATGTCGCCAGCTTATCACGAGGCGACGTCATCAAATACATGATCACATGCTCAACAAACTGCGTACAAGAGCTCTACAAATCCGGCCTCAACGACCCATCACAAGCAATTCACGGCATCGTATCAGCAGGCGGCACAGGCGGCACATCCCTCGTATCAGCGGTGATGCGAGAAGTTTTCCCCGTCGGCTTGCCAAAACTCATCGTCAGCACGAACGCCTCAGGTGACACTGGCCCTGTGGTTGGCGAGACAGATATCACAATGATGTACTCTGTCGTCGATATTGCTGGGACCAACAGCCTTCTCAAGCGAATTTTGTCAAACGCTGCAGGCGCAATCTCCGGCATGGCGCAGGCGTACGAGCGTTCGCTGTCAGAGACAAAGCAGGAACAGACGCGCAAGAGACTGGGTCTTACGATGTTTGGTGTGACGACTCCGTGTGTTGATAAAGTTCGCACGTATCTCGAAGCGAATTACCCGATAGAGTGCTTTGTTTTCCACTGCACCGGCCACGGGGGCAAGGCGATGGAGCGACTTGTCGAAGAGGGCAGATTAGATGCAGTTCTAGATCTCACCACGACGGAAATCTGCGACGAGCTCATGGGAGGCAACATGAGCGCCGGACCACATCGGCTCGAAGCAGGTTTGAAATCAGGTCTACCTTGTATAATCTCAGTGGGCGCCACGGACATGGTCAACTTTGGTCCAAGAGCAACTGTGCCAGAGAAGTTTCAGTCAAGACAGTTATTCGAACATAACCCAACAGTCACTCTGTTGCGCACATCGCCGGAGGAATGCAAGGCAATCGGCGAATTCATTGTCGACAAGATTACGAGATTCGCAAAGACGCCGGAGATGGTTCAGGTTGTGCTGCCGAAGGGAGGCGTCAGTATCATTGCTACTCCGGATGCACCTTTCTACGATGCGAAAGCTGATGAAGCATTGTTCGGAGCGGTTGAGAGTGGACTGGCGAGCTCCGGGGTTTCGGTGATTGATGATTCCAGGGCGATTAATGACGAGGCGTTTGCGGTGGATGTCGCGCTGCGAATGGTTAAGTTGCTTGGTTTGTGAGGGCAGATAGTCAGATCGAATGGGTAAATACAGAGACGAGTATCAGTGAGTGCGAATTGCTTTCAGATTCAGTAATGTTAATTTGCACGCATTACTGGGAATACATGGACGATCGGCACGAACTGGAGGCCGAGTCCCCGCTGAAAGAGGCTGTTGTGGCTTTGGTACGAGTGGCAATGATTGGCTCGCGTATCGCTTTTGCATGTAAATCCGAAGCCAGCTTACAGTGCGTTGCGTGACTAAGCCAGGGCATCTGCAACAAAATTCTGAGCTTAAGGTTAGCCTTCGTCTATGTCCTGTGTCCTGCTTATGGATGCTCGGAGTTGTGAGGGGTCGCGAGCGAACATGCGAGGCGGCATGGTACTGTAAAGCTAAATCGTTGCGGACGTGTGGAATGTATAAAGCTCGCATCCAATCCTTTCGTTTATCATTTGTATCAACACAATCATCATCGACTTCAACATTAGCAACAGCAACAGCAAATCACTACGAGTAAATCACAGTTTCACATCAAATCATCAACCTCAATCAACACAATGTCTTCCAAACGACTCCTCACCATCTTCGGCGCCACAGGCAACCAAGGCGGAAGCGTCATTGACGTCGTCCTCGCTCGCCCTGAGCTCAGCGCCAAATACGCACTCCGCGGCATCACACGCGATCCCTCCAGCGCCAAATCCCAAAAACTCGCCTCTCTAGGCGTGGAAGTGGTCAAAGGCGACCTCGAAGACGTCGACTCCCTCAAAACAGCACTGTCCGGCTCCTACGGCGTCTTCGGCGTCACCGACTTCTGGTCTCTAATGTCGAAGTCGCGCGAAATTCAGCAGGGCAAGAATATCTTCGAAGCATGCCAGGCGACGGACGTCAAGCATTTTGTCTGGAGTTCGCTCCCCAATGTCGCCAAGCAGAGTAAGGGCAAGCACACTCTTGTTGAGCACTTTGACGGCAAAGCGGAAGTTCAGGAGTTCGTGGAAGCGAACAAGGGCGGTATGATTGCCAGTTACTTCATGCCGGCAATGTTCATCGACGTCCCCAAGACTTCGATCCAGGATCACGGTCAAGGCCCGACTCTAGCGCAACCCTATCCCGATGAGAACATTCCGATCCCGCTCTTGAACCCTCGCAAGGACTCTGGAAAGTACGTCATGGGATTGTTTGAAGCGGAGGATCGAGCGGACGGCGTGGCGGTTCAGGGAGTCAGCACCTGGACCACTCCTAAGAAGCTGGTGACGGAGGCTGGCCAGTACTTGGGCAAGGAGGTCCACTTCCAGTCTGTTCCTGGTGATGTCTTCAAGACTTTCTTGCCGGAAGCCATTCGGGAGGACTTGACCGATATGTTCCTTTGGGTTGGAGAGGAGAGCTACTATGGTTTGGGCAGTGAGAAGAAGCAGGGCGAAAGCGAAAAGTTCTTGGTCAAGGATGCGAACTTGTATACTTGGCCGCGTTTTCTTGAGGAGACTGGGCCATGGTCTGTCTGATGGAGATTTGGAAGTATTGTCACGAGTAATAAATTGTTCGGTAATAGTATTGGAAATGAGAATGTTCGTCTCTTGTTCTGTTGCTGGTTGAAGAGAAGCCCTCGGCAAAGTTGCCCCGTTTCCGCTTTGCAGGCAAAAATTCAGCCAGAAAACGACTATGTCCCTTCATCCACCCAAGAAAGAGATATACCGTTTGGAACGACAAAAAGAGATATTACAACATGATCAGATGCAAAAGAAGAGTCTCCCCTCCCGGGTTCGAACCAGGGACCTCAAGATAGACGATTTAATCGCCTAAGACAGCAGTTACAGTCTTGCGCTCTTCCAACTGAGCTAAGGAGAGTTAGCTAGCTTTGCTAGCCTTAGCTGATTGGATGATCATGTAAGCAGTGCTGAACAATATATCCCCTTTATAAAAACCCTCGGATCGAGCCGATCGTTGAAATCAAACGGGACAGTCAAAAACCGCCCTTGGTGGCGCTCGCTGCATCACATGAACCTCTGGTGTGTGTACGGCACTCGTCGACATGGTGTTTCGTATGAATAGGGGATCTCCGCGTTCTCTCATGCAGTTGTCATCAACTTCAGCGACGATAGCCTATCCCGATGCCTTGGAGAGCTTTTCAGGACATACGACTTCTTCCAGGATTGAAGCGGATATCCGTTGCGAAACGACATGGTTCGCCCCGGTCGTCGGTTTCTCTCGAAGATGTTATAGGATATTTCCGTAGCTCAGATGTTGGTGAAGATCTGACTCGTGATGAGATCTCCGCCACCACCTACAAAGGTCATCGCAATTCAAAGGCTGGACTCCAGGTATCGCTGATGCATGACAGGCGCATGACAGGGCGAAACAAGCGGTAAACTGAAAGTTGTTGATCATATAGTAGCTGAAGCTGCAGGGCAACATACGCGTGATGATGCAGGCGGGAGAGCAGATGCGCATGGATGCAGGGTCTGTGCTAGAATTGAGGCCACTGCACAGACTGAGTGAGCTATGGTGGAGCGGGGGAAGTGAAAGAACTGGCGGAGACGATTGGAGAATTTGGCCCGGGGGGCAGTTTGAAATTGGAGATGACCGCCGGCGTGCGGAGAGAGCTTGGAGAGAGAAAAGAGGGCGGGCGGCGGATGATGAGCGTTGGCTATCAGGAACATGTACCACCAAAGATCTTCCATGTTCTTATTGGCATGTCCCACTCATACCGAACATCTCAGATGTCTCTGTTGTCTCTCTCTTCGCCGTTTCCACTCGCTATCGGTGCACGTGGACGGTGAACTCAATCATTTCACCTGAGGGATTTGGTTGGGAGCAGCTGGGCTCGTCTGGCCATGGGCCCGTGGAAATTGCACGGGCGAGTTTATTGCCTGCACCTCGATTTGGCGGCGTGGGTAGGCACAGTAGCTTGTCCCACTCCAAGCGAGAGCCGCCTGATGCTGCTGCTGCAGCTGCTGCAGCGAGCTCTCTATTATTACTAGTACGGCAGCCCGTCGAGCGGAGAAGCTGCGTCACCTGTTTGTTGCCCATCCTCCCCCAGCTAAGGTATACAGTACGGTACATCTTGTATGTACCACTACATGTACACAAGGAGTAGTGTTGTTGTTTGATTCTCCTACTTCTTGCTTCTTGCCTCCACTTCCTCCTCTTCCTACACCACCACTGTTGCTCCTGCCACTGGTGCTGCTGTCGTCTCCCACATCACTGGCCGCCGACGCCAATTGAGCCGACTGCCAGACACCATGGCTATCGAGGAGGACGTATATTGCACGGTACGTGAATATAAACTTGATCATGCACCCATTGATTTTGCTAACTCTCACTGTCATGTAGCTCGTCATGAGCGATGCATACCTTCCAGGTATTACCGCCAACCCGGCGTTCCATCTCAACACGCGACTAACCCAAGACTAGGCGCCGCCGTCCTCGCACACTCGCTACGTGATTGTGCCACCAAGAAGAAGCTCGCAGTCCTTGTCACACCCGACACACTGCGACCAACCACTCTCCAAGAGTTGAGAGTACGTCTTCACGCAAAAGCAATGCATTTGTCACGTACTATACTCACCATCCTCCTCCCAGGTGCTCTACGATTACGTCCTGCCGATCGAACGAATAGCGACCCCCAACCCAAAGAACCTCTACCTCATGAACCGCGGCGACCTGTTGTTTACCTTCACCAAGATCAACTTATGGCGGCAGACGCAATTCAGAAAGATTGTATATATCGATGCGGATGTGGTAGCATTGCGAGCGCCGGATGAACTTTTCGATCTTCCCGATTCCTTCGCTGCGGCACCCGACGTTGGCTGGCCAGATGCTTTCAACTCGGGTGTCATGGTGATTTCGCCGCACATGGGTGACTACTGGGCTTTGAGGACACTGGCGGGTGCGGGTGACAGTTTCGACGGTGCAGACCAAGGTCTTCTGAACCAGTACTACGAGCACAAGCCGTGGAAGCGGCTGAGCTTCACGTACAACTGCACGCCTTCTGCAAACTACCAATACGAGCCAGCATACCGATACTTCAAGCAGAACATCAGCATGGTCCACTTCATCGGAGAAGACAAGCCCTGGAAGAATGCTAGAAGATCGGGTCCTCCGAGCGCCTACCAGGAGCTGTCTGCAAGATGGTGGGCTGTGTATGACAGACACTTCAAGATCTCCACTTCGGAGTACGCCGCGACTGGTCGCCGTGAACCTATAAGAGCTGTACAAGCCCAGGTGACGGCCGAGTCGCCCAACACTGGTGATGTCTACTACGCCACTGGCTATCCTGTTGAAATTACACAGGGTGCGCCACCGCCTCCAGAGGCAACTGTCAACACCACCGAAGTCCCTCTCACCGAACCAGGCGAGCCCGCTGAGAACATCGAGCAAGGCATTGTCGAGCCAACGCCTACTGTTGAAGTCCGTAAGTTTTCGGCACCTCAAATGGAGTGGGATGCTACCCGCGCTGCTCCACCAGTGGAGTCGAAACCAGAAGCCGCCAACTTCCCTACGGAGGTTTACCAATTCAGCACCGATCCTGCGCCCTTCCAACCGCCTCGCGAATACCCTGAGCCACCCAAAGATATGTGGTTCGAGGTTCCTAAAGAGAAGCCGAGGAAAGACGAGAAGCCACCACCGATTTTTCCATGGGAGGAGCGTGAAGTACCTAGACCCTCGCGTGTTTTTGTCGAAGACAGACCGCCCACTCCACCTCCCCAGCCCGAGTCGCCGCCTTTGGCTTTGGCAGACGAGTTCGAAGTGACGGCGGACGACAAATCAGCCACACCAACAACCCCAACGATAAAGATCCAAGAAGAGCCATGGGCCAAATTCGGCACCGTGAACAAGAACGCCTGGGACGAAGTCGAAGGCATCGACCACTACGTCCGAGCCTTCTCAAGCTGGCAGAAAAACCGCGGTAAACCACCAAAAGCAGAGAAAACCTCTCCGACACAAGACCAGCACATTCTATCACCGACTAACGAACCAGAACCCGCCGAGCTGGTCGACAAAGTCCGTAAGCGCCGCGAGAGCTTGCTCCTAACCGACTTCCCCACCGCCATCGAGCGACCAAGCCTACCCGTAACCCCGGCCCCAAGGCGCAGGAGCACTTTCTGGGGCGAAGAGAGAGACGAAGAAGTCCTGCCGGCCGCTGAGGGCGTGCCGGACCAGGCCGATTGGGTATGTCCAAACTGTGGCTTTCGTTCCCATCGCCAGTCGTTCGAGAGGTCTTTTGCCGCTGCTGCTTTGCCTCGCGTTCCACCGCCCAAGCTGTCCCTGCTCATTGATACTTGATCACTGCGCGCTTTGTCTTTTCCCATTTATCACTGCATTTGTTACCTAGCATATTTATCTCGCGCGTTCTGGCATTGTTGTAATTTTCCGGTTTGTTTTCTGGATCGCAATTTCTGTGGAATATCAAAAGGAGGGCGGAAAAGGTCCCCTCCAATGGCGAAATTGCCATGAAACGGATGTTTAATATATATCACGCATCTTGCTTACTGCTTACTGCTATTCTGCTGCTTTCTACCCCTGCTCTACTCCGCACCTTAGCTTCTGCATGCATCATACCTAATCCATCCGAAATCTTTCCACGCGTAGAAAAGAACGAAAGAACCAAGACACGCTGACACTCTCCCCTCTCTAACACAGGACCCCAACGCCCAACTCGAATCTCTCCGCCGCCACTCCCTCATCGGTCCCAACGACCTCTCCCTCCCAGACAGGAAGAAATCCATCCCTCAGCGCCAAATGCCTTCGACTTCTGCGCCGCTGGATCCGAATTTTACGGGACATCCTGTTGCTCTTACTAAGAGCGTTGAGGAGAGCTCTGCGGATGCGGGTGCTGGTTCGGGTGCTGGATCTGCCGATGCGAGTTCTGTGAGGTTTGGTACGGCTACGACGGATTTTGCTTCGACGAGTGCGAGTACGACCACGACTACCATTGCGGGTGGATCTTCACTCAATGCAGCTTCTGCATCTTCTTCGAGAGGCGTTTCTTTCGCTTCCGAGGATGCGAAGCTCACAAGCGGTGAATCTCAGACGGGAGAAAAGAGCGTGCAATCCTCATCTGCTGCTGACGATTCCGGTGCTGGACTTTTCACGGCACCTGACTTCCAGGCCGCGGGCGATACGGCGAAGGAGGAGGATGTGTTGAGTCCTACTGAGATCGGGACTGGTGATGCTGCTGGTACTGGTGCGGATGCCGAGCGCCAGATGTAGGCGTTTTTTGCCTATTGGGGTGGCGATTGATGGTGTTTGGGTTTCCTGCTCCTTTTCCTTGTTTTTCCTTTCTTGTTTCCTGATATCCCCTTCTCGTTTCGAATACGCTTGACGATTGATTGGGTTGTGTGTGTTTGGTGTAGTTACTTTTTCCTTTTTTTTTTTTTTTTCTTTCTTTCTTTCTCTTCTTGACCTTTGCGTTCTGAGCGGATTGGTTGTTATTCTCTTCTCTACTACTTCTCCTTTTTGTCTAGGGGATTTTCTATGCCGTTTAGTATATTGTATATACCTTTTGCTCTCTTCTCGTTTTCTCCTTTCTCAAGGGGTAGGATTTTTTGCTATGCGTCGATTGGGATATATATATGTATACTTTTACAAGACTTGGTGTCAAATTTTCTTCGACTTTGTCTTGTCTTCGTTGATCCTAGAATCGGTTACTTGGAGAACACAACTTGCTTCACTCTCTTGGTCCTTGTTATACACGTTTGTGACAATCCAAAGTCCTTCTGGTTCTCTAGTCCAGTCGCTTTGTTCAAAGCGCTGCTGCACGCCCCGCTCCACCCGCATCTTACGAATGCGAGCACTAATCCCTGGCAAAAGTGGACCTACTGATGACTATACTAGAATAAGCAAAAAAGACAAAAACATACAACAGGCGGGATTCCCAGATGGTCACCCACTCTAGTACTAGTCGCCCGGTTCAGTGCTTATGTATGGCAGAGCGGACGGGATGCCCAGTTTTCACTGACCTATGGTCGTATGTGTTACAATCACGCAAATGGTAAATGATTGAAATTTAGAAAAACCAAAGTTAAGCAGATCACAGATCGCACGCCAAAATCCCCCCATTCAATGCCTTGGTGCAACGAACGCCTTCTTTTCTCCTTCCCAAACACTCCTCCTTGGGAAGAAATATTCGAGTTGTCTAATTCGACAGACGGGTTTCTAAGGCCCTGAAACGAGCGGCCACTTCCCGATCTCTTCGCTGTCTTTTGGAGATGTTGGCGGTACGGCTTTTGATAAGAGCCACCAAGTCATCGCGATTAGAACTCAAGGCGAACTCCTCAGGGGTTCCCCTCCAACTGCGCCCATCTTTGAGGTCTGCTCCCGCATCAAGCAGGCTTCGGACAATGTCGAGAGGAAGGTTCGCGTAGTTCCTCGCGCGCCGCATGGCAAAAGTCAAGGGACGACTACCAGTACTGTTCCTTATTGACAACCAAGATTGCACGCGAGAAGGCGGCTGGAAGCGGAGCAAAGCATTGACGGCGTCAGCATCGTCAAGGAAGATGGCATGACTCAAAGCTGTCTCCCTCCCATCTTCGTCTGGCTTATCGAGCAAGGCTTGCACAGATTTGGGAAGCTGGTGGCCACAATTGGGCGTTTTGTCTGTACCTGACAATGCAACTTGCTTGCGTGTAGTCGACTTGAGTGACGCGCCCCAAAATCCCCGGCTTGTACTGTCAGGTTTCACGGTTCTTTGCCCTTCAGGCAGGGAATTGTCATGGGCAACAACGCTTCCACCACTGGGAGTTGACGATCCTGAGGAAAGAGACGACGTGGACCCTAGGACAATGTACGATTGTGATGGGCCCCGTGGCGAACAGGCATTCTCTTTGGTGCTATTGTATGCCATGGCATCCGGGGGAGACATATTTTCTGGTGGCTCTGGTTGCACCAATTCGTCGCTTGGTGAGTCACGGTGTTGATATGGTCGAATGGCACTCATAGACCCAACGAGTCGCTGCTTCTGGTCCTCAGGCAGCATCGACATGTAAATCTCTGAGTGAACAGCTTCGCCCAAAAGCTCACAAATACAAGAAAGCAGCGCAATAGACTCCAAGCGAGCTTCATGTTGCTTCCCAAGAAGTCTTGAGCGTGCCTTCAAGGTACTCTTGCAAACCTTCTTGGCGTCCACAAGTCTGTTCCGGTGGATATAAATTTGAGCAAGCGTGTGGGTGGCGTCACACTGCTGGATCCTTTGTTCGTCAGAATCCGGCTCGATTTGCAGAAGGTCTTTGAGCTCAGATTCGGCTCTGTCGACAAGTCCAAGGCGGTATGAGCATACAGCGATCTTGTATTGGAGCTGCGACAGAGTGGACCCTTTCCTGTGGCTGACTGGTAGCTCCATGATCGAAGTCTTTGATGTAATCAAGTATTCGGAAGCCAGCTGCCAATGTTGCTCGTCAAAGGCACGCCCGCCAGCATCGAAGGCAGCTTTGGCGAATTCGGCCTCATCATCGTCACTGTCATATTCAGTGTTACCTTGTGAATCGGCAATTGAATCCGACTGTAGCCGCATATTGACGTTGACGTGGGCGAGGGGGTCGGATCCTGATAGTGGAGAATCGTGGCGCTCATTGCCAGTTCGCTCTGTTGAGAGAATCCACTCTGCCACCGTCTTGTTGGTTACAGCAGCTTGCTCGCCGCCAATCACGGAGTCGACACCCATGTCCGAGCCAGTGACGCTCTCATCGAACAACGTCATGCCACTTTGCAAAGTATCGCGTGCATACTCCACTAACGCAGGCATCTCACTGTCAGCAGTCTCATCGTGCAAGCTTCTGTCTAATTTAATC
Source organism: Cladosporium sp. MBC 237 (assembly GCA_030772445.1). Taxonomy (NCBI): domain Eukaryota; kingdom Fungi; phylum Ascomycota; class Dothideomycetes; order Cladosporiales; family Cladosporiaceae; genus Cladosporium; species Cladosporium sp. MBC 237. Next base: position 143,408 of record JAPHCH010000086.1, read on the forward strand.
TCGATGCGCGAAATGCTCTCACGCAAGTCGTCCAGCTGCTCCGGGAGCTGGCACATCGCCTGCGCAGGTGCAATATGTGCGACTTTGATGTTCAAGATGTGCAATATGGTGTGCAAGGCGCTTGTGTGAGACCGAATTCGCACTCGGATATCATCAATCTGCTCCTTCGCTTCTTGAAGCCTGAGTTGTCTTATAGTCCGATCGACAAACCTCTTCCTGCGCGGCCATAGCTCTTCTGCCATCTTTCGGAGCTCTTCGATGGTGGCGCCACAGTGCGCTACTTGGCCACGGATGCGTTTTTCCAACTTCCCGTCACGATCGTACGGCGTGTCGTGCTCTTCTGTGGCCGTACCCATCAAGACAGATGCCAGTTCGTCATGCACCAGATCGCACGTACCTGCCAGGTCGTTGACCTCAATGCCTAAATTCCTGATGGTGCTGTCGACAGTCTTGGTTCCTTGGTAAACCTTTTGTACGTATCGGCCTAGATCCCAAGCTTTTCCAGCGAGTCCAAGTACTGCGGCAGCGGCGCCCAGCGGTGTCATAGGCTCCATTAGATGCGGAATATGTGCAATCGGAAGATGCTTGTGCCAGAAGCGCTCGCTCAATGTGGAATACCCACTATATCAATATCCTAGACAAGATGTTGTTTGCAACAGAAGTCCACGTCTGGTTACAGGGCTGAGCAAAGCTCCGCCACGCTAATCGAGTGGGCAGACAGGCAAGGTGTGACATGCAATCAGCTCTGCATCATGCAAGCCAAGCGAGTCATAAGCGACTTTCTGTTGTAACAGCTCACCCTAGAAGTATCCCCAGGTGAACCGAGTACTAGAAAACTCGCGGAGCGATGAGAATATATAATAGAAACGCGAGGGAGGTTGAACAGATGGGACGAAGCCTTTTTTCCTTCCTCGACTCATTATGCGTGCGGTTTGCGTGCAAGAGATGTTAACGAGTCGCTAGAGTGGCGCTTGCATGGAATATACTCCGCAGATCCAGTCTCTGAAGACAACAAGCGATACTCGTGGGAAGTTGATACTGGTTATCGCCATGTTTCTCCAAAGATAGCAGGCTCGATGAAAAGAAAAAGACCTGGACCGAGGATAAGATCTTGTAAGCATCGGCAGCGTGGAGATTGGGGGAGAGCCAACGAGATGCCCAGTCTTAGCTGGCCTTTTGTCGTATGTGTTAGTCAAAGTACACTACAGTGTACATCCTATTCTCGAAGCTCCGAGCGCCGCCATCGGCGTCCGAATGTGGGAATGTAGAGTCATTCCAAATTTGTACGCAGCGATTGTTCATACCAAGCGGTGGAAGGCATCGAGTACATGTGATCGCACCAAGTTCTGTTCAACTCAGGTCTTGCATGAAACCGTGCTCGGGCTTATGGTAGGATCCACCTCTTCCGGGGACCTTGTAAGTCCTTGCAGTGGCACAAGATCTTGATGACAATACCCGATGGCTATTGCGGACTGCAAGGGCATGTATATAGATATGCATAAGCCACCAAAGGACTAAGCGTTCAAGATGTTGGTGGCATCTCCGTAGAAGTTGCCGTCTCGCCCGCGATGATGAGATCTGGACACAATGATTAGCTCGCTGATAGACGACCTGTGATAACCATATACCACGACTTACTGTAGATGATGGTAAAGTAATTTGCGAAACTGCTGTATACATTTCCGTTCAGAGCGCGCGGGCATTGCCGTCAGCAGTAATACCGCTCCATGCCTGAGTTGAATGCGGCAAATTAGTCTCGTCGAATTCTGTTGTAAGCTTTCCAAAGCGGCGTACTGCTCGATGACTTCCATGGTGGCTGTGGCGTTGCGTTCTGCACTTCCCCACGATGAAGTCGAGAGTCGATTCTCCAAAATTGACTTATGAGCACGGAAAGTAGGGACCTGGTGGAAGGCGTGATTTTCAGCAGTGTTGTGTGTGTCTTGCTGGTCAATGAGGCGCTGTCGCAGATCGAAAGTGGTAGTACGAAGCGTGGGGGCAGTCTGGCCTTCCAGCAGGAGGCGCTTCCATCACTGAGCCTATGCTCCTCGAAAGTCGTTACTAGAGATATATCGGCCAGAAAGGTTGTCTCCGAAGAGCGTTTGCTCAAACGCCAATCTATCGCAGGACTGCGCAGACATGATGGGGTGTTCTTCATCTTCGTCCTCACGACGGCAGATTCTACGCAGCTCTTCTTCAGCTTGAATCGCCGCTGTCCAGAACTGGGTATCGAATGCCCACCTCCAAACTCCCCATGCGCATAGGATAGCGTTATCGGAAAATACTAGCTGCAAATATACGGCAGAACTGTGGCTCTGGAATAGATCCTTGCACCGGAGTGCGCCTCACTTGAGTAGTTTTGCCTGAAGTGCTCCGCCCAGTATGGCATCGTTTCCTGCCATGCAGCGCAAGAGGATCGGTGTGGATGCATAGCGTGATGCTAGATTGACAACCGAAATCCTTCGAGTTTCATCGCATCAGTGCTTTTGCCGACATGAGCAGTACTCCGACATTGGAGCTTTTTATGCCACGGTAGGGATTCTGCAATCCGCTGCGGCTTCACCTTCACGACCATCTCATGGGAAGAAATACCACTTTGTCAAGGTAAGCGTGCCAGAGTACGCAATTTATATGGTTTTCCCATTCACCGCCGCGAGATAGCTGGTTGAGGGCGTGCATGGCGCACAGACCTTCTCACAAAAATGCCTCAGGCCGGGTCGCTTTTACCTCTCTTACTCTCCAGCTCATCAACTCAGTGCCTGATAAGACTATCAGCGCTCATCGTATCTGCTCATGTCTACCAAAAGAAAGGCTCCTCTGCACCAGCCTTTGCCTTTGCCTACTTCGTGAGCCGCCCGATTGTCCTGCTCATCAAGACACTCAGTAAAGCCAAGGAATTCCAAGGTCGTCATCCATGGCCAGCGTAGCGGTGTCATTTGATGGCCTTTGTCAAACGACACGATAGTCAGTACAGCTTATAGCAAGAGTCTTGACCTCACTGCGCCACAACATTACGAATAAAGAGTCATTTTTTCGTGTAGTCGACGGAATGTGGGTTATGTAGTGTGGGCATAGACCCAATGACGGGCCAACAGAGAAAGGGACGGCACTTACCAGAAAATGGAGTCGAACGCATCCAATGGAGGGACTCCGCTCATGAAGTCAATGTCAGGCAAGAATGTTTGGTCAAAGGTTCCAGTGCTTGAGAGGCGTTCGTTCGGAAGTTCTCTACTCGCTTGCCTGGGGACAACAGTTTCAGCAACCACAAATGCCGCCATTAATGGGGATAGTTGAACATACACTAGTCCAGACGGGATGGTGACATTCTCGATACGCCGACGAGCTCCTGTATGACTTGCTGCCGATTCGTTGTGCCCAAGGTCAATAAAATTCTTGTCCCGCAGATATATCTTCTTCAGTGCAAGAATAGCTCTTGTGTGTGCAGGTGAGAGATTTGTGTTATGATCCCTTGTGTGATCTTCGCTTTCCGGTGTGGTGGGATTGTCTTCAAACGTGTCTATCAGCTCTCCGAGTGCCGCCTGAAGGTGCGAATCGCGTCTCAGCTCGCCAGTGAGTGCCAACAGCAATGAAGAGCTCAGTCCATTGTGGACGACCGACCAAGATCGGCATGCGTAAATACAAAGTGGATTTAGTCGCACGAAAGCATATAGACACTCCCGCAAGCTTTGCAAGCATATTCCTACAACCTCTTGTTGCACGGAAACATGCTGAGTGGTTGCCTCGGGTGCAGCGCGATCACGCAAGGCAGGTCGACATACCCATGCCTTTACAAAACCGAATTGTAGATCCAGGTGGTGTACCTGACATTGAAACTGGATATCAGTGGGTACTGGATGACAGGTGCGATCCATCTGTGTTTTCTGTTGAATAGCGTTCAAGGCACTTGCCAGATCTTTCCTCAACTTGAGATCGGGATGCCGTGACTCGTCGGCCATGATGTCGCTGCGAAGGATCAAGTCGGTCATATGGTCCATGGCGGATTTATGCGACAATTGACTGGGCAGGTACGGATCAAGTTGTGTGCTTCCCAAAGGAGACGTTGGTCTTCGGTCGAAACACGCCCCCAGTAAGCCGTCCTGTCGGATCAAAGCAAGCCTGCATGTTGTTACTTGAGGAAATTTGGCCATGTTGAATACAAGCTTCCGCGACTTACCACAAGAGACGCTGTGTAGACTCGCCAGCTTCAGCCTTATGAAGACCGAGACTCTGCGCCATTCGAATTGTCATCCCAAGGTGAGCCCAAGCAGCCTGAGGCCGCATGTCGTTCTGCAACACAAGTCCCACGAGTAACATGGCTTGCACGCAGAGAATAGATGGACGCAGCAGGAAATTTGCAAGCCGTAGAGATTCCAACGCGCAGCTGACTGGTATCATATTCTTGTCAGTATACATCGCGATGATGCACTACCCGGCGACTACCATCACTCACCGTACAAGCTGCTCTGTTGTTGTCTCTCCGGGGCTGCCTCATTGCTGAACTGGGCGCCGCAAGCCAGCAGTGCGAACATGGTCGACACCCAAGCCATTGACATGCCTCCCTGCAATCTCTGAGATCGAGAGCCTTGTTCCAGAGGGGAGACATGTTGCCTACGCCTTTGCACGTACTCACAAATCTCCTTCTCGAAGTCGCCGACTTGGACGAGCAACGGCATGAATGGATGGATCTCCATCTGGTATGTTCGAAAAAGCCTGCAGACGTCTTAGCCATCAGCATCAAAGCCTCGTATTACGTGGACTCCCTGATATTGAGCCTTTCTTGCTTGCTCCTGCAATCTGTTGCAAATGCAACTCACCTAATGATGTCCTTGCTAGGAGGGAGCGCTCGGCAGAGCTTTGTAATGGCATGTTCCTCTAAACTGTCAGACGGAACGAAGAAAGGGTATCCAGGCACAGGAGGTGTCATTCCCAGCATGGGCATCATGGCATTTCGCGCTCCTTCACGTGTAGCATTCTCCGAAGAACCGACCAAAGAGTTTCCACCATCCAAGAATTCGGGCAGTGAATTGGCACCGAGAAAAAGATGCTTATCGTTGCGACCCTCGACACCACTTTGCTCCGCGCCATCAGTCGGCAGGGCTCTGCGGTTAGGAGATCGAGTAGCATGTTCCAGATCACGCGAGTGTGTACTGAAGTTTGCATCGGCGAATCGTCCTTGCAATGGGTCAGAAGTGGCAGATGCTGATGGTCCTGTTCGTACATCGTAGAGACACAACTCTGGATATCCACTTTTGATGCATCTGACGCAGGGTGTGGCGCGATTACATCGAAGCTTCCTGGCCCGGCATGGTCCACAACTCTTTTGCGCTCTACTGTTGCTTTCGCGAAGTCTTTTGCGGAGTGCTGCGGCTTCTGAGTTCATGCTTGGTCTTTCGGTCGCTGCCACATGCTTCTTTGCGAGCTTGTCGACGATTAACTCGGTGATGTCGGTTTTGACTTGATTCATGGCTTCGGATCTTATGTGAGGCTGAGTTGACATCCGACGTCCTCCGAGAGATCGGCATGCGTTTTGCCCAAGATTGGCCTCGGATCCGAGCAAAAGCGATGTGCATGTCAAGCACTCGCAGTCAGCCTCAGTCCCATGTCGTCAGCCTCATCCATCAAATCCAGCACACGTCTTCTTGCAGCTTGATCAGCGCCTTTAGGGAAGCTCTGACACCGTAGGCCACGTATGCGTCCTCGAGTCTTGCACATGGCGTAAGGCAAAGCGTGGGTCCGATGCCAAATTGACATCCGACACATTCTCCGAGCACGATCACACGGGTTCCTCGGCGAGAGCGAGCAGCATATTAAATAGAAAGTATTGAGTCGATTCGATCAAACAAAGTCTTCAATCGCAAGCACAGCGCAATTTCCTCAATCTATCACAACCTCCTCATCATTCTGCATTGATCTTCGCAATGACTGTCAAAGTTTACGATGTCATCATTTGTGGTGGTGGTCCAGTTGGACTATTGCTTTCATATCAACTCGCACGACTTGGCCTTTCGATCCTGACCTTGGAGCAGTTTGACAAAGCTGAGCAGGACACGCACGGGCGTGCTTGCACACTTTATCCGAGAACTCTCGAAATGCTGGATCAATTGGATCTTCTGGACGAGATGACACAAGTCGGTTTCGTCGGACGGGCAAGCGTAACTTACAAAGATGGTCAAAAAGTCCACGATCGCGGCTGGGACTTCATCAATAGGGTCACAGACACCAACTTCGGCTTCTGTCTCAACATTCGCCAAAAATACTCGGAAGACATCTTCCGCTCGGCACTGGAACGACACGGCGGAGGAGTCAAGGCCGGTTGGACTCTGAAGCACTTTGCTTTGGCCGAAACTGTTGACGACCACAGGATCTCTGCTGAAATGATCGATCGCGGGGGAGCACCTGTCACTGCAAGGTCCAGATACATCATCGGCGCGGACGGCGGCAGATCAACGGTTCGCCAGATCGCTGAGATTCCATTTGTCGGCGAAAAGTCTGCTTTCAAATGGGTTCGTATAGATGCAGTGATCGAGACCGACATGCCTGAGTCAAGAGTTGGCTTCGGTGCGATCGAATCCGCTACTCATGGTAACGTGCTTTGGGTTGCGTTGGACCACGGACGCTCAAGAATCGGCTTTGCTCTGCCAAATGCTCTCTACGAGAAGTATGGTGGTGAGATCACGGAGGATGTCGTCAAGGACGAAGCCGTCAAAGCAATGGCACCCTTCAAGATCAACTTTGTCGCGGTCGACTGGTGGACTCTTTATTCCGTCGGACAGCGAGTTGCTGAGACTTTTCAATGTGAGGATCGGATATTACTTGCAGGTGATGCGGCACATACCCATTCTTCGGGTGCGGCGCAAGGCATGGTAAGCGATGATACCATGAACCATGAATCAATGGCTTTGTTAACTTGTATTACTTTGCACTGCAGAACACAGGCGTACATGATGCAGTGAATCTGGCATGGAAGCTTGGCGGAGTCCTCAAAGGCTGGTACAAGCCTGAAGTCCTGCAAACCTACTCGCCCGAGCGCCGTGCCATAGCACAGCATCTCATCAAGCTGGACAAATCAATCTCAACTTTGATCTCAGGGCAAATCCCCGACTCGTACATTGGTAACATCCATAGAGGAAACGCAAATTTGGTGCTGCTCGACGTGATCGAATCTTCATCCCAATTCACGACGGGGCTGGGAGTTTCGTACGAGCCTGATGGACTTTTGAACCGGTCAAGCAGCGTTTCCTGCATTCGAGTGGGTCGTCGTGCCCCTGATGTTCTCTTACGAAAGCCCGGCAGCTCGTTGCCTACCAGAATCTACGAATCGACCAAAAACAGAGGTCATTTCTGGATCATCGTCTTTGCCGGAGAGCCGCTCCGCACCGCCGGAGACCTCGAAGTCCTGCGCAATTTTCTGGATTCTGCCAATAGCTTTGTCAAACGGTTAAAGAACGTTTTTGAATTTATAACGATCATCGCTGGCCCTGGTCTGCAGCCCGATGAGGCGCTTGGCGTGCACAAGTTCGGTCGTGCATATTACGATGTCGACCATGCAGCCTTCGCGAGGTATGGTATCTCGACGGCCGATGGTGGCATTGTAGTGCTCAGGCCTGATGGTATTCTTGCTTTCGCGGCCGGATTGGCCCAAGGAGAAGAGATTGGACAATACTTTGATGCCATCGTCTCGCCGGAAGTGGATGATGAATGAGATGTTTGGGGTCGGTGCAATCAAGTTGATAGCAACATTACAGCTCCGTGTGCATGGGTCGTAATATAGTCGAATTCCCATTTCCATAGCAATGACTAAAACTGCACGCAACAATGTTGTTGAGTCAAATACAAAGTAGAGGTAAGTGCTGCATCTCCCCTTGCTCGCGTTCTCTTCAAACAACGTGTGGGCTTTGTTCGAGTCCGCCCCTCTCAGCAGCGAGGTGAGACGTCGGTGGTAACCAGGTGCTACGTGGCTGTACCAGCTTTGTATGAGGATCCCTATACAAAGCTGGAATTTCCCCTCAGCGCGCAATGACCACTGCTACAACCATTTTGCAGTTCATTGCAAGGCCCTCAGCTCAGCCACCTCGCCATGCAGCGACTCCCGTTGCACGAGATCCTGAATCGTGTGGTGTGTGAGCGCTTTGCAGGGATTGCCAACCTTTGTTGCCTTCACTGCCAGTACCTCCTACTTCGCAGCGCGCGACACGGACATAAGCAGAATACAAAGTCACACTGTATCGTCGGGATGCAGTTGATGCATGGAAGGGCTAACAGTGCTGCACATATCGAAACTTGGTTCATGACACGGTCTATCTCTTCAATACCCGCAAGGAAAAATTCGCATTTCCTATGCCTGAAGCCTTCTTCTGTCTCGCCCTGGGGGTATCACCAGTGACAACGAGTGTTCCCGCTTCATGATGCACGATCGACAGTTATTAGCTTATTACTGGCGCGCTTATATGGACCTCTTCTCGGGAGTCTTGACCCCAAGGTTGCCTTGGTGGCGCTGACGACCTCGAGCTCACTTGCCAGCATAGTGCGACCGGTGAAGCCTGAGGCCAACAAGGTGAGAGATTGACCTTCCGCATTGCATTATTTAGTGGTGGCGATACGCCAACTTTCGTTCCGGACTTCGCCTTTTCACATGCTCGATCTCATGCTTGCATAGCATGGCTGCCTTTTTGGCACGGCGACTTCATCCCACTTATTGAATCATGCAAGCCCTCCTTGGTAGCTGCCAGTGCTATCAGACGGTTTTTCTTACGCGGCATTTAAAGAAGTCGCTGAACTCGAAGATCTGCTGTTGTTCAAATGGCATCTGACCACAAATCCTCATATGGCAGAAAGCTGTATCGTAATGTTGACTTCAATTTTGTACTACGTGACAGTACGACACAACCTTGTGGACCTTTTCGCATCAAATACACTGATAGAATCGTAGCAACCGCTCGCAATATTCTTCTATCTTGCAAAACGTTCCACTTACTGAGATTAAGCCAGTTTATATTAAGCATGTCTTGAACGTCAACTGCAAAGAGAAGTGCGTTCCCGGTCTTTCGCTTGCTCGTTCGGTGCATGACAAGGCCGTCATAGGTTCGGTTGAAAAGGCTCTTACAAAGTATCACATACTCTATCATATGCATTTGTACTTCTCCCTAGGAATCCTCGCATCCCTGCCTTTCCGAATCTGTAGAAGTGGGCTGGTATAGCATTCATTACATAGCTGCGATGCAAGCTGTCCAGTGCACATAGCGTAGATATGCGCTGGAGGTTTACCAATAATGTACATCCTTCGAATGCCATTCTGATTTCGCTAATGACAGCGCCAGCTGAGCTAGCACGCCTCATAAGCAAATTAAAACATTGTTAGGTACAAAAACCATCTGCAGATACATATCGTTTATCACAGATCTGTCATGTTGCTTGCTTCCCAATTCAGGTCGATGTTGACAATCTGTATTGTTGCCTTCTTTGCCTGGCTGATGTGAGAAGATACGGACTGCATGCATAAGTATAGAGTACCTTCAAGATCAGTTGTCATGATGCGCATCTTTTGTTGTTTGTGAAGAAGGCTACCACAATCTCTCTCGCTGGTAAACTACGAGCTACGCCAAGTTTCCTGAGGCCTGCACGAGGCTGCCATACGTCTCCTGTTGGCTAACAGCTCATGATGAAAGGAAAGGTAGTGCGCTGGCTGCATTAAGAGAACTCTTTTTGACTGCTCACACCCAAGCACGTGCTTGAGACATTGGTCTATATAAACTAAATGCTTTTCCCCCACAATGTGAGAGTCGTGATCTTCCTAATCTTCACCATTTCAAATACGACTGATCAACGCAAATAACCGTCATCAGGTGACGTCTGGAGCGCCTCAGCCCACGACAAACATTTCAACATATCAAGCGCAACAGCAAAAGCGACATCGTGTAGAGCCATCTTCGAAACCTGTTACCCACGAAGAGGTAGTTCTTGTCGAAGATTATAGCCTGCTATCAACTCCCCTGCTGCCATGTCTTCACACAAGAAGTCAAACAAGGATATGGCAGTCCGTAGATCTATGGAATGTTCCTACGAAGTCCACATTATCACCATTCCTGGCAGAGTCAAACCGAATCAACCTGCTGCATGGGAGCAAGCTTGGATAGCCCAACTTCTCTGGGAGAGCGAAGACGCTTACGAACAAGCCATGGATGATCCCTCTAATGAAACGCTTCAGGGCTTGGGTCCAAAGCAACAAGGTCTCATTACCAGTCTGATCAACACAAAGAATAAGAAAGAGACCAATTCCAACGCAGAATGGGAGCTCTTCCAAGTGAGGCGACTCTACATCAAGACAAGGGACCGCGATACCGTCAACAATGCCCTTCAAGTTACCATCAAGCGCCAAGTTCGTCAACGTGAATTGCCCGCAGGTCCCAGCGCTGTCCAGAGCGACATATCCAAAATTCACAACACAGCATCCGGAGGCAACAGCAGCCACGAGCGTTACCCTATCGCTGACAGCCAAGGCGCTGATTGCTCCAAGATTTGGGTAGACAAAGATGTCTATACTGGCATGGTGGAATCTTTGAAATCTTTGCTGGCCAACTCTAAGTCCAGCCCCAAGTCCATCAAAACGCATCCAGAAAGTACGCCAATCTTGGATGATGACCGTGATCGAGACTCCGAGACTTCCGACTACAGCAGTCCAACAATGCCAGAGGGGCGCCAAGCGCACGGTCATACTTCCCCACGGCCCAACGTTACCTGTAACAACGTCGACGTTGTTTTTCAGGTCATGGCCCCGACGATGTGTGGGGAAGCCATTTACGTTGTTGGGGATCACCCAAAGATCGGCTCCTGGAGTCCTGACAAAGCAATTCGATTGGCAGCGGGCGAATACACCGAAGACAACCCAGTATGGAAAGGCGCGATTAGCCTGCCTGCTGGAGCAGACGTGCAGTACAAGTTCATCAAGGGAGGCACTGATGGGAACTTCACTTGGGAAGAGGCATTTTCGAACAGAAAGATCACAGTGCAAAACGATCACGCTATAATGCCTCTTGAGATTGGGATTTGGCGTTAGGGTTGGAGTTCGGCGTTGGGTTTGGCCTGTTTAGTATGCAACGAACTACCTGCTGTTTCACCGCTCGAAATGATTGGGAGCGTTCTCACGCAACATTCTCAGATGGCTTGGTACCTGCGTTTGATCTTGCCAAGAAATATAAGTGTCGCGACCCAGATCTCGGTTCGCTTTCGTACATCGAGATAGCAAAGGGCAAAAACGTACAACAGGCGGAATTCCCAGATGGTCACCCACTCTAGTACTAGTCGCCCGGTTCAGTGCTTATATATAGCAGAGCGGACGGGATGCCCAGTTTTCACTGACCTATATTGGTGACCGAGTACAGCTTTGACATCATCTAGAGCTTTTCCCAATCCTCTCGTCAGGTCTATGCTTGACTACGAGCGTTTGCGGATGCCAGATACCATATGGCAAGTTGACGCATACTTGCCCGCCTCAAGAAGTGTCGCTCACATAAAATTTGGAAGTACAGTCTCGGAGTGTTCTGTTCGTGAATAGGGATCCTATCAGTGTGCAGCCATGTGTATATGCGAGATGATATTAGAGGATTTGGAGATCCGGTTCCGCATTCTCATAAGCTATTGAAGAATTCCAACCCGCCTAGAAACAGTCTTTGTGGCAGCCTCGTAGGGATCATAGGCACTGTAATGGCATATGCGTTCGGCACCAAGACTGCAAGATCATCGAATCGTTCAGTGAGCATAGCCCAGACGTGGACAGTTTGTACATGATGCCAATCGTCTATCCAAGGCCACTCTGCCAGTTTTGAGGAGAATTCTTCGTGACAGTAAATTCCCAGTGTCGTCAAGGTCGAATGCAGAAGATCAAGAATGCGGATCTGGTCAACACTTCCGTATATGCGCACCATGGCGACCATGGTAAAAAGAATCCACAGCAATGAGTCCGCACTTGCGAGCCCATCCCAACGGATTACGATGTCGCTAAATGCGTTAAGAATCGATGAAGCTCTCGTTACACATGCGAGGTGGCTCTCTCGTCTTTGCGGTGTCCAGAAGCGACAGGCCATCCAGATGTGCAACTGTGCGGCTAAGATTACGAGCTCAACAGCAGCGGTGTTGTGGCGTTCAAATTCATGGTTAAAGATTCGCGATTGCATGACACGAAGATCATACTCCAGGTCGTAAATTTGGCCGAAGGGCGGGCTGTTCGAGTTTTCAAGCTGACCTGAACATAGACAGAGAGCGTGAAGCTTATTGAAGAGATCAAATGCTTTGTGGTGGTTGAGAAACCTTGTCTGCGGACAATTGGCCACATTGCTGGATGCCCGCTGAGATGTCCGCAGATTGACTGGAACCCAACACGAACTGGCTTGTCGGAAGGATGTCGGAATATGGTAAGGCAGCATTGGCAACTGACTGGTTAGCAAGGCGTATCGAAGGTCTATCCAGACGCAGTATAGCCAGGCGTATGATGGCATTTCTGTGATATTGACAAGGTTGCAAAGTGCAAGTAAATGTAACCTAGCGGCGCCGAAATGAGTTTCGCGCATATCCAAGTAGGCCAGGAGAGCAATGGCGACCATGGTTAGCGGGTCCTTATTGGCATTCCGTGTGCTCAATTCTTTGCCGACAAGTGATATCGCTCGCCCCTTTAGCTCAATATAAGAAGACGCAGAATATCGTTTTGCCAAAGCAACTTCTCTGTAAGAAGCGAGGGCCATTGCACTCGCGAACATAGGCCGATTGACCAGCGCCATTTCCCATAGTCCGTTCGTCCAGTGATTTTGCGCATGGTGGAAGTACGAGACATGAGCCTCGTGTAGCTGATTGAGGAAATACCATTGGCCAATGCTCTGGATGTCTTCCCTATCTGCGCCGCAGATGATGGGGCCCGTCGGCACCGCAGCCAGCCCCAAACTTTCGTCCAGCACTGAGTTTACGTGCAGCGATGCGCCATCGATCGCCTGCTTCGAGGTCCCGGCAGCGCACGACTGAGTTTCTCCTTCGACTCCTTGAAAGTAAGTTTCCGGCTTTCTTTTCGGTCGGCCTAGCAGCTTCCTGCGCGCCGTAAGGGTGGTCGTTCGTATTGGACCATGATTTGGGGATCTGGTCTGGCATTTCAGCCTGCGATTGTGCTTCAGTGTGTGTGCACCGATGAGCGCTCGGTTCCGCGCACCAGTCCGACCGTTGGGCGCGTCGTGCAGGATGAAAACCAGTCCCGCCATGCGCCCTTCTTTTCCATGTTGCTGGGCTGGTCACCCTGAGCGATGTTGTTATTATAAGGACCCATGCAACCTTCACCAAGACCCGCTGTGCCGGAACGGGACACAGGGGAACTACTGCCTCGACGCGGAGACGCCCTCGAGACGCCTTGGGACGCAGCTGATGGACAGCGCGCTATGCCTTATGAGGCATGTCTGGTCATCCAATGGGGTGGCTCAGAACATTGCATCTCATATACATTGATCATGATCCGCCTTCCGCAGTGAGCACAGCTTGCCGGTCTAGGGCATCGGGCCCAGATGCCAGTCAAGCACTCTTAGCGCAACGGGGAGCGTCCCGCCATGACAGAGAACAACAGACACGCACAGGTCGGTGCCTCGTTTCGCTCGACCCTCCAACCACGTCTACCGACACCCAGGTACCGCTGCCATGCCGATCATGAACGACGCTGCCCTTGCTGCTGGCATTGTATGCAACTCCTGGGATAGCGCATTGGCAGCGCAACGTGATCAGAAATGCGCAACTTACGCGAGCCCATGCGAAACGCGAACCGTCTGGGCACAGGGGCTTTTATGCCAGTCCGTCCTCAGTCTTGTGCATTTGAGGTATGGCTATCGGACTAGATAACCATCCAGCCAGCCATGCGCCATTCGGTGGCGGCATCGCCTCGCTGTGCCGCAATCCACACGGCTATACTGTCTCCCCACGAGCCGGGGACATCACGAACATGCGAAGTCTATACTACACCCTACACTCCTTCATATCACGAGTCCCTTACGTGACTCAATGCTGATGCAGCTGGCTCTTGGCAATGCGCCTTACCCAGTACGGTATATCTAGTTACCCAGTTGCAGAAGCTCAGGTTGGAGCTGCACTAGACGCTTAGGCTGGTCACTTTGTGTTCTTTGGAAATGTGGCTATTGAAGCAAACATTCTAGTCTCACGATTGGATATGAAGGGGCAGGACAGCTCGCTTGTCACATTACGCCATGTCATCATGCGCTGGGTTCAAAGTCTCGGGCTCCATGCTCTGACGACCCTCAGCTCAATCAGCCTATCATGGTTTCTGTGCTATAAAGACGTCGGGGCCAAAGTTGACCGATAAAAGAAACACAGCCATCTTCGGAGAGGCGTTCACTATACAGTTTAACAGACTTTCTTGGATATCAATTTCGACCTGGGATCACAGTGAGTACGCATACGAATACTGTTGGACAGAATATCGAGGCCTTCGCTGCTGATGTCTGATGCATACGATCAGGCCACCATGTCGTTCTTTTCGCTCCTTGGACTGACACCGTGCAGTCAAGGCGATGCGAACCCTCCCCTCTACTGCATTTCTGGAGCTCGAGAAGATTGCTGCGACAGCGGTATTGGCAGGATCAGCATGCCATTATGGGACATCAGCAAACGTCAAGAATATGCGAGCGTTTCTGGCTCCTTCGATCAAGGTCGTGGGCACTACTCAACACTACGCACAACCTCCACGACGACAGGGAGTACCATCAGAGTGACCAGGACGATTTCTGTGGCGACAACTTCACAAGCACAGAGCCCGCCAGATGCGCCATCTTTGCCATCCAGTAGTCACACTATCATGACGAGTCCAACGGGTGGCCCGAAAACGCTTGCAACCAATACCAGCGCAATTGACGCACAGGCACCGCCGCCGAGCTCAGGCCTTTCGACAGGTACAAAAGCAGGCATTGGTGCCGGTGTCGCCGTATGCGTCCTCCTCATCCTCGGCTTGGCAGCAGCAGCATCTATATTCTATCGCCGATCGAAACAATTGGGAACTCGAGAAAACAATGATGATAACACGGGAGATTCCGGATTAGAGGATTTCGCAAACAACCGCCTGATACCGGAGATGGATGCAACACATTCGGAACGGCCTGCCGAGCTAGAGGACATTGTGCTTTCGGAAGTGTTAGGTAACTTTGTGGCGAAGGCTTTTCCACGAAGCCACATAGTAGATGGAGTCACTAAAGGGAACATTTACGAGATGGAGGCTTGAAATGTCCCTGACTGCTTTTGCCCAGACGAGCAGAGACCCAGCAGCTATACTAGCATGGGTGACGAAACGTTTTAACGTTTTACATAGCATTAATTCGAGCATATGGCATCAATCGACTTCTATTGCTCATCTGTCACTATCCTTTGCGTGTTCTTCCTTTGAAGTTCTGGAGTATTAACATCTCTCTAGTCGGCGATGGACGTGAATCAAATCTCGATTGATCCAGATTCCCTTACGGTTGAATGGGAATGAGCCCGTCTCGTGTCTCCCGCGTCTCGCAGTCATCTGATCTCTGAGAATTCTGTCTATCAAGATCTTTGCAAAAGCTCGCTGTCTGTTTTCAGGAAAGCGGCTTTCAACTCAAAGGCCAGAGTAGTAGATTTAGGCTTAGCCTCTGAAATAGATCCTGGATCTTGGCTCCTGGGACTCGATGCTAGGTCCAAAATTTCGAGCGACTAAACTAGAACCACAACTCACCGGGATCCTGTAATCGTCAACGAAGGTGGCAATGAGGAATTTCGGACGGGATGCCCAGTTTGCACTGACCTATGGTCGTATGTATCATACATCGTGAGCATTCTGGGGATGTACTGAATGTTTCAAGATTCCAATAGCTTTGTTGGGAGAGCTTGGAGATCCCCAAAAGCAATGATCGTTACGATATTACTCAAAAGCCAACAATCGTTCAGAGTGTACCCAGATCACCTTCGCCATCACCGCCACTCACTCACTCCCTGGCCGTAGGCTGAGTCCCAAGATCGGCCGCAATGCACGTCGAGTAGATCTGGGCAGCAGTGCTGAAAAACGTCTGCTCGGCTTTGATTGAACCACCAACAGTAGCAACCTCATATGCTTTCAACGCCATTCCCACATCAACTTCGAGCGAGTTTCCAACCTCTCCACTCGGGTCCTGACAAGGATCCTCGTCGTTGAACGTTTTGAGAAGGCCTGTGAAAGTGGGCGCCGCGAATGCCATGCCGACCTCAGCACTGATCACCCCAAGTATGGTGCCGGCCAGATCCAATTTCAGAGCCCCGTCGACGGAGAACTTGAGGCTGACAGCGTTGTCGAAGTCGGTTGGAAGGCTCTCGATTATTGGTGTCCAGTTCGAGATCTGGTCTTTTGCTGAGTCGTCGAAGTTTTTGTAGTAGATCGAGTTGGGTGGGATGCTTATTACGAGACCCGTCGTGACGTCCACGCTGCTTTCCAGCTGTGGCTTGTTAGCTTTCTATTCATGAAGACGCGGCAGTGGTTAGCTCACCCTTCCAATGTCCGATTCAGTGTCGTACTTGATCTCCGGTCCAAGATCGATCACACCAGCAATGTAGATTCGTAGATTCGGCTTGAAACTAGCAAGCGTGGACGAATCATGGTATCCAGGCGCAGCTCCGGAGGCGGAGACTTTCAATTGGATTGTGGCGCTCACATCTTGTGCGAAGAACTTCACGTACCCATCGAGATGCGGGCCTTCAAATGGCTCGGCCGGGTTCCAAAGCCAAGGGACCACGTCGATGTCGACGTACATTAACCCGTCTGTGTGACAATCTGCGCAGCTGATACTCGCAGAAGCACGGTTGGCGTTGTTGGATCCTTCGATGGACTTCAACGACATGCTGTTTCCTGAGAAATTCATACCCAGTGGAATCGACATGTCGAAATCGATCCCGGCTCGCTTTTGGCCATGTATATTTCGGCGAAGCAGTTTCTGCTGCTCTTCTTGAGGCAATATGCCTCTGGTATTGAGTTTGAGGTGCCAATTGCTGAAAGCTTGATCCCATGTGCGTGGCTCGGCGGTGAGCATGACCTCGTTTGTGTTGTCGTCGAAGGTGGCGCTGGAAATATGCCAGGGCTGTCGGACTGTTGGGTCGCCGTCGGCGATGTTGCAACGATCATTCTCGGTGACCAGGATTACATGGTTCTCGTCGGCGTCGTCAATCCATTGCCACTCCTGGTGCACCTGGTCGAATTCGATCTCTTGGGTGAAAGTGAGCTTCACGCTGTTGTTGCTGCATTCTGCTGCTTGGAGCACATCGCTGAATCTTTCCAGAGAAAGCACCTTGATGTTTTTGCCGTCGGCAAATGCCGTCAGGTTGGCGTATGGGTTTCCATCTGTTGATGTTAGAGAGTCGTTTGAGCCAACGTGTTCTGGAGCCTACCTATGCCCCAATAGAACGACTCGCTGTCCCTCAGCCCATAGGTCCGAGTCACCAAGTCAATCTTCTGGGAAAGTCCCTGCATTACATAGTCCCCGGGCGTCGCATTTGCGTCGCTCGATCGGACCTCGTACTCGGCAAGGCCACCTGGGTGTATCGTAGAGTACGTTGCCGCTTCATCAACTCGTCGGTAGATGAGATTCTCCGACGGATGGCGACTGGTAGCAACATTGCAATGGACAGCTTTCATCAGACAAGCTATCATACCAGCAGCCAGGGTTGTACCAAAGATATGCATCTTGCTGTATATGGATGCGAGAGACAGACTTGCTCGACAGAAGTTGGGCGTATGTGGGAATGATTTAGCAATGGCTTTGTAGAGCTTCAGACTATTGATGCGAGCAAAGGTTCTCTCGAAACCCATCGCTCTGTCGTCCTTATATAGATGAAGGCCGTCGGGGCTGAAGAAGGCTTCGATAGCCCCTATGCTATCCCCAAGGTGGCGGAGGCATGGTGTCACTCGAAAGGCTTGCATTGGGTCTTTCGATGCTTGTAGGTGCCATCACTCTGCTTACAGTACCTAATTAGTGAAGTTCACGACAACCTCATGTCTTTATTATTAGAGTTGAGCATGCGATGGTTGGGTTTTTCCTCACTTCGCCTGGGTATAAACACAAGTATCATCATATAGCTCGATAGTAAGAATTCCGAGTCAACTATCAGCTGAAGTTCATGTCCAAAGACATGTTCTTCAAATGAAGCGCGGCTCAGCCTTGCACTTCAATGGTAGGATACTGTCAATCCCGCAAGGCTGCAGCCTCGCCGGAACAGAACACCAACAAGTTCGAGCCTTGTTTAATTGGCGGTCTCTTGGAAGGCAGTGCACAAGAAGCTCGTAGCATGTGAAACGGTACCAAAGTCATCACAATAAGATCCCCACAGCCGTCGTACAATGTATGAGTGCCTAGTTTTCGCTGACCTGTGGTCGCATGTATCAATGTGGCAGGGAATCGACATTGTTCGCATGCGGCATCTGCCGGAATGGTCGTAATCGAGGGTAATTAACTTTGATGTGTGCGGTGGTGAGGACAAGATGGATTGATTTCAGACGGTTTCGAGCCATCTATCTCCCTGGCTTTTCCGCAACTCTCAGGCTCTGACTCCATGTGGGAGGGGTGCAATGATATGACTGCAAAAAAAAGCGACGTTGGGGCAGAGATAGGGTGATGGAACACGCGGAAGCTTTCTACTTACTCCAGCAAGAGCCTTACCCTCTTGTCGACCTACCCTCACTTGGTCAATATGATGTTCATAATGGCCTTGACCCTATTAGCCGTCAGACCACGGCCCTGGGCAGGATTTCCAATCTTCCCTTTCGCTCCCAAGTGTTTCAGAACAGAGTCAATAACCGCCTCGGCCACTAGCAAAGGCCTCAATCTCTCACCTTCTGCATCTTCCCATATGATTTCTATCTCCCAAGAACCCTGCACATATTCCAAAAACAGGAACGTATGTCTCCCGCCAGAAGACCAGCCAGCGATTTTCAACGCTCTGAGGTGTTGAATGTCTACGTTTGGGTCGAAAAGTTTTCTGACTGCGGATTTGATAGGGAGGGATCGGGGGATTGTCATGGACATCAGCCCGTTGTGCCAGTACTTGCGGTATGCGCGCATGTACATGGTCTTGTACTCGGAGTAGAGTTGGCGACAGGCGAGGATCGAGTCGACGGAGGGGTGGATGTCGGAAATTCCTACCCAGTCGTTGCTCTCCCAGGGGTGCTTGGAGAAGGCTGGTTTGGAGACGAGCGAGAAGATTTTGTTGCGGATCTCGGGCGGGATGTTGAGGAGTGTTGATTTCTGTCGAAGGATGGTGGCAGCATCTGCAAGTGAAGCTGCTGAGCTGCTGTTTGATGGGCTCATGGCTGGGTTGTTTGGGGGTCTTGCAGGGTCAATAATTAAATATGGTTCTTTCGGGGACTTTGACCTGACGCTGTTATTGTAGGCAGCTGAGTTGCCGTTCATTGTATTCATAGCTGTATCTTTACGCCTTTCTGAACGATTTCCAACAGCCGACGATCGTTCTTGAGACTCAAGAGCGGATTCACTGCGGTGAGCAGGTGAGCGGCTGATAAGCGTGCTCAAGATATTGACGGCGAAGAAGTTGACTACAATGTCAATAACTTGCTTGAAGAGCTCGATGATTATCATAGCTCGCCGTTTTATCTGAAGCGCGAGAGCGGTGCGATCGTTTGCGCGCGAGGTGGCAAGTACGCGGAAGAGAGAGCGCGGGTCCAAAGG
Organism: Cladosporium sp. MBC 237; assembly: GCA_030772445.1. Classification (NCBI taxonomy): domain Eukaryota; kingdom Fungi; phylum Ascomycota; class Dothideomycetes; order Cladosporiales; family Cladosporiaceae; genus Cladosporium; species Cladosporium sp. MBC 237. The sequence continues at coordinate 163,108 of JAPHCH010000086.1, forward strand.
TGGGTATTTTGTTGATGAGTGAAAGCGAGTTGATGAGAAGGACAACGAGGAAGAGTGAAAGAAACGATTACGTCGAGCTAAGGGATCGCCTTTGACGGAATGTGCTCTTACCAAAGAACGGCAGTTTCTCCTTACTTCACTTACGTTCAAGACCGGCCCATTGCGCCTTCCCGATGCGGGGAACATATCTGCGAAAGTTAGCACGTTGTTCTTTCCTAGTTTGATGTTGAGGTGACTGCCGTGTTCAATCAGTGAAGTCAGCAAAGTCGGTTGACAAGCAAACAAAGAGCCAGCCAGCCAGCCCACAAAGTCATCTTCATTCACTTCACATGTGAACGCACAGTCATTGTTGGGCCTTGGCAACGCCCCACTACCGCATTGCAGGCTCGTGACACGCAGACAACTCGTTCGCTCGCGACTTACAAACACCTTCTCACACCCACCGCTCGCTTTTTGACCACAACATCTAGCGCAGCACCACCACCACCACCACCTACTGCACACACCAAAAACCACTTACCACGCTCTACCGATCAGGTCTTCAGGATGCTGCCCCTTTTCATCCCCTGCCTGGTCGGCATGGCCACTCTCCTCGGCATCTACACTGCCGACACCACCACCGGCGCCGGGATCCTCTCATGGATCCTGCCATGGCGCCTCGAAGCCCCTCCTGTCGCCGCGCCGACAGTCATCCCCACTCACACGGTCACTCTGACCTACGAGTCGTGGGTGACCGTCGTCGCCGAACCCGAACCCACCTTCTCCGCGGCACCAGCAGTAGACGACACTGCATCTTTCTTCTCCTCCCTTCTCGCCTTCACTCAGACCTACCTGGCTGAGATGTCGGCGATGGGAGTTCTCTTGGGCATCCTCGCTCTGATGCTTGCCTCTTTCCTGGTCGGATACGCCATTGCTCGCCGTAAGTACAAGGTACTCGGCAGCGACCCTGTCCCGCCCTCGCTCTTTCTCGAGCATGGGCAACTATCGGGGTTGGTGTTCTCATTCGACGGGAAGGATGTCATGGATCGGACCTTGGAGCTGATGGACGTCATCCCTGGCGTTCCCTCAGGGCCGTCGTTCACGAAGGACGAGGGCGTCCCAGCCGAGCCGGAGCAACTGCCATCGTCTTTTGCCCCGGCCGAGCCGAGACAACCGGTATCTTCTTTCGCCCCGAGAACGAGCCTGCCAAACCCGAATGGACGTCCTGCTAGAATTGCCCCAGAAAGCAAACTAGCAAAGATGACCAGGAGGGAGAGGTTTCTTGCCAGCCAGGAGGCAGCGAAAGCGCCTCAGGCTAGCACCTCAGCGGCTCAGCACTCGGAGGTCGATCCGGCGACTCAGGCAGCAGCAGAGAGTGATGACTCTGATGCTGTCGAGGATACCACGGTTCCCGAGGCTACCCAAGAGACTCCCAGCGATGCTCCCGGCGACGACGTATCGATTGAGGCCCCAGTCACTGTTGAGAAGACACCTACGTCTTCCCAGATGCCTGGAGGCTTCGACGGCGATCTGAGCCAAGTCAGCGACGATGGTGCGGACCTGGCACTCCCCCCCACGGAACCCGAGGCGACCGTGGAGGCAAGAGACCAGGACGACGCCACCGCTGAGGGAGCGGATACCAGCGGTGACGATGGTGCATCCAAGGCACTCCCCTCTTTGGAACCCGAGGCGACCATTGAGGCAAGAACCGAGGAGGGATCCACCACCGCTGAAGAGGCCAACACCAGCGACGACGGTGCAACCCAGGCACCCCTCTCTTTGGAGCCCGAGGCGACCACTGAGACAAGGGACCAGGGCGAATCCAGCAGCGCGGAAGAGCCTGTAACCAGCGACGATGGTGCATCCAAGGCATTCCCCTCTTTGGAACCCGAGGCGACCACTGAGGCAAGAACCGAGGAGGACACCACCGCTGGCGAAGAAGCAGAACAGACTCCCAGCGTCAACGTTCCGTCTGAGGCACCTACCTCCCCCGAGCAGGAGGCAAGGCCCGAGGAGAGCGACGACGTTGTTGAGGGAGTCTTTGGCGTCGAGGGCGATCTGCCTGCTCAGCCTGAGTTCGACGACTATCGGCCTGTTTTCTTCCAGCCGCCTGTGTACAGCGACCATGGCTCGACATCCGTAACCGTCACCAGCTCGTACATTTCTCGCTCCAACGAAGAGACAGTCGAAGAGTCTTACAAACCTTTGACAGTCCATGAGCACCCCATCGATGACGTGGGCGAGGCCGCGTTTGCGCCCCCTGCCGTTGGGATGGCATCTACTTCGGAGAAAGAGGAGGAGCAAGTGACTTTCGAATCGCCAGAGATCTCTACACAGGAATTCGCCGACCAGCCTGCTTCTGACTGGATCAACTCGCCAGAAATCTCGACGCAGAACTTCACCCACCGGCCTGTTTTCGACTGGTCCAACTCCGAGCCTTTGAGCACACTGCCCGGCACCGAGATGCCATCTGACCAGCATGAGGGCCCAGACGAGGAGGAAATCGACCTCTCAACCGCATCTCCCGAGCTCATCCGCCAGATCAACCTGGGCACCCAAGCAGAGGCATTGGAGAAGCAGCGCGCTCGCGACCGAGAACTCACCAGGGAGACTGCCATAGCAGAGGCTCGGGAGAGGCAACGCATTCTCGAACAAGAACTCACCATGGAAACCACTGCAGAGCCATCTACGCTGGAAAACCCTGCTATTTCGTCCACAGTCGATCAGCCTGGTCCTTCTTCTGGCCAGCCCGCCACTCTTTTCCCATTCTTGTCAACGGCAGAAAACATGCCAAACTTCTCGCTTCCAGAGCAGTCTTCCGAACAGAACCCAACTCTCCCTACCGACATGTTCCTCTTCGGCGCGAACATCCCACCAACAACCAGCCAGCCAGCCACGACTGAATCGTCTCAGCTCGGTACGGGCATCCCACCAACAACCAGCGAGCCAACTGGCCCTACCAACAAGCTCCCCGGCATCGTCTACAGCGCAGAGGAGGAATGGGTCTTCGACCTCGACAATCCGGAGTACATGCAGAATGTGGAGGCGGAGATGCAACTTCAATTGGACATAGCGCGCGCAGAGGATAAGGCAAAGAAAGAGGCCAAGGAGAAGAAAGAGGCCGAGGAGAAAGCGAAAGCTGAGAAGTCGACACAGCCGCAAGGTCCGGAGATCGATGAAGATGCCAACAAAACTTCCGGATCGCAGACAGAGCCCACGGTGACGGATCCTTTCGATCAGCCCGGTGATAAAGATGGCGACACTCAGATGTTTCCTGCTCTCCCTGTTTCTAAAGAACAGCAATTCGACCGTGATGGCGATGAACAGATGTCTCCTGCTCCGCCGGTATTTGAAGAACAGCAATTCGACCGCGATGGCGAGGATCCAATGCTTCCTGCTCCGCCAGTCTTTCCAGAACAGGAGGATGACGATGGCGACGACCTCTATGAGCCTACCTTGCAGTCCGGCACCCAGCAATTCAACCCCCAGCAGGAGGACGTCGAGATGACTCCCGCTTTTCCAAACCAGCCAGAGGACATCGAAATGTCCCCCGCCTTCCCAGAGTATCAATACGATGATTCTGAGTCGCTGTACGGTTCTGATGGTGGATACAGGCCGTCTCCTGCTGCGTCTTATCGTTCCTACCAGGATGATGACGATGATGATGACGATGGATTCAGGCGGTCTCCTGCTCAGTCATATTATCAATACCAGGACGATGAAGAAGATGACCTCGATAGTCTCTTCAACGACAGTGACGAAGACGTCTACGGTCTCCACAAGAATCCCTTCACGCAGGAAGACGACGTCGAAATGACCACCAATCTTCCGTTCCAGCAAGGAAACGCCATCAAAGCTGTGCCCTTCCAGCAGCATCAGCTGCAACTCGACGGCGTAACGGCTCTGCTCCGACCCGTCACCCAGGCGGAATTTACCTCGTACACAACTCCGCGCGACACCACGCAGAACGAAGGAGACGACTCAGAAGACGAGTCGGATCTTTACGAGCCAGAGGCTCAAACCTCCTCCACCCAGCCACAGCCCTCTTCTTCAAACCCATCCTCGCAGCCGCAAACCACCACTACAACTCTCACTGCGCCTGCGCCTGCGCCCACCATCCCAATGACCTTCGGCGCCGCAAACCCATCTCCCTTCGGCGCCCCGACGGCCTTCGTCGCCAACCCAGGGCCAACCGGTCCTGTCAACCCAATACCAACCGGACCTGTCAACTCAAGACCAACCGGACCTATCAAACGAAAGGCCGACCGCCACGACATTCGTGATCGGTTCGATGATCCCAAGCCGGACAAGAAGCCTCTGACCGAAGAGCAGCATGAGCAAAAACCGCAGTATACGTTGGATATGCTGGAGTTCAACCACAAGTGGTTTGGCAATAAGCCTATGCCGAAGGTGCAGAGTGGTGCGGGCTCTGCGGCAAAGGCGACGTCGTCTGGTGCTGATTCCTCTTCTGGCTCTCAGCCTGCGAAGCCGGCTTCGACGCCCGCTCAGGCTCCTGTTGCTTCGCCTGCTGCGCCTAGATTTACTGATGAGCAGATGTCTGATCCTCTTGATCCGCCTGCTACACCCGCTACACCCATTTCTACCGGCGCTCAGCCAGCTGCTGCCAATCCTCCATCTGTTGCGCCCACCTCCACCAATGCACCTCAAAAGCCCGAGCACAACAGCACAGGCCAGCCCACGAGCAACACGACTCCCGCGGCCTCTACGTCAGGAACTCCCAAGAGTTCCACCAAGAACACTCGAGTCCCCCTAACTCCCACCGAGCTGCAAGAGCTCACCTCCATCCAAGCCAGAATGACCGGCAAGCAGCACGAAGGCTTCATCAGAATTCTCGTAGCAAACGCCAAGGCCCACCTGTGGAACATCGATCCAACCGGCAAAGTCGTCTACGACATCGAAGAGCAGACGCCCATCACGCAGGAGCGTCTGATGCGATACGTCCGCAAGCTGCGCGACGAGAATAAACTGGAGACTCCTGCGGAGGTCGCGCGTGCTGAGAAGTCCTTTGGTGGTAATGGAGAGGGCGCTTCGAAGCCCAATTACCGTGCGATCGTCGAAGAGACTCCGCGCAGCAAAGGCAAGGAGAAAGAAGGAGAAAGAGTCATCGGTCGCGGCGGCGGTGCGAGTAGCGAGGACAAGCAAGACGAAGAGGGACCTTCATTCCTTGAGATTTTCGAACTCAAATTGAACGTGAAGGAATTCAGCAGGAGTCAGAAATCGGATCTCATCGAGTTTGTGCAGCTTCAATGCACGGAGTGGGACGAGAAAGCCGACGTCCTCAACATCGACAAGTTGCCTCCGCGCGTTCTGGATCAGGTTGCTGTCTGGGTGCGTTCGGAAGTTGCTAGGTCTGACGTTCAGAAGCGTCAAGATGTTGAGAAGGCTGTGGAGAGGGAGAGGGAGAGGAAGGCCAAGGAGGCTGAGAGGGAGGAGAAGGCCAGGAAGGCTGATGGAGGGCAGAGTAGTCAAGGTGGAGCGGCTGGTAATGTGACGGGTATGGAGCTTTTTTTGAGGGGTTGGGCTAAGGAAGTCGAGAATACTGAGGCTCTTAAGGCGATGGAGCGTGATGAGATGGATCACGATGCTGGTGAGAGTGCTCCGAAGCGTCCGCTTTTTGGAAGGCGCAGGATGGATCGTCGTGGTTGATATGGTTGAGTAGGGGATGGAGGCATGTTTTGCGGGGGATGTCAGTGCATGGATGGATGAATGGATGAATGGATGAGCAGATGAGCAGATGAGTGACGAAGACTGAATGAGTTAATTGATTAATGGATTAATGAAATTGCATGTTCTCTTGACATCTTGTGCCAGTCTCACCGCATTGACTAAGGTGTAGTGAGCTGAAAGGATAGGCAAGGGGCAATGCTCACACTGCCACCCATACAGGAACATAATCCATTAGGGTAATGACAATCAGACGGAGATGATGAAGAAGAGTAGAAAGAAAAGGAACCGCAACAGGCCCGAATGCGGTTGGGGAATCCCGCAAGGCTAATTCCTTCAAGAGGTAGGATGTTCGTTTAGCGTCGGTAGGCGTCGTAGGGTACGGAGGTGATGCGTGGCTGCCTGGAGAGGTTTGCCCCACTTTCCTTGGGAATCCCGCCAATCTCGTCCAATAATCGCATCGATGATTAGATATTGGGAAGGAGCTAGTCACGCAGTACTCACATCCTCTGTGGGGGAGCTGCATGCAAAACTCCCCACCGAACTGGCCACCAAAACACTCTCGCACCCAACCGCTTTGCATCCAAGCATCAGGGCAAGGTCTGCTAAAGGGCGTAAGGCCAGGTAAGGCCAGGTCATGGGCAAGCCACACACACACAGTCAACACAAACAGACGCTAATCTTTCCACCGCTACCCTCTGACTGCTGAGCAAGATATGCCCCTCTAGTATTATTACACCCCGCCAGCCCTCTCTCTCTCTCACTCTACCTCTCTCGTCTTCCTCTCTCTCCGTCTCTGTCTCTACCTCTCGCTTTCTCTTTTTCTCTCTCTCCCTACCTCCCTCACACACACACACAACAGTCATGTCATTGACAATCCTCCCCAGACGCGTTGCCTTACGCTCAACCTCGGCTTGCTCGGCTTCGGCCCCATGGGCTCGCCAATTCAGCACCGTCGTCGACGACACTTTCTCACCCGCTTCCGCTCCACCACCTCCAGAGGCCAGGAAGGGCAGAGTTCTTGAGGATGCCGTCAATGCAAAGGCACCTCGCTTCGACTGGACCAAAGATGAGATCCGCGAAATCTACAACACCCCGCTCATGGAGCTGGCTTTCCAGTCGGTGAGTCGACGTTGAGTCAACATACTTGATCTTGATATTGAACGGTACTGATGCATTGGCCTCAGGGAACACTCCACAGACGATTCCATTCACCCTCTGCTGTGCAGATGTGCACTCTCATGAACATCAAGACCGGTGGCTGCAGCGAGGACTGCTCCTACTGTGCACAGAGCTCGAGATACGACACTGGTGAGCTTCAACCCTCCTACCACAAGTGCTGCCCAAGCGCTAACACCCCCTCCAGGCCTCAAAGCAACCAAGATGTCCACCGTCGACTCCGTCCTTGAAGCCGCAAGAATCGCAAAGAGCAATGGAAGCACAAGATTCTGCATGGGAGCCGCATGGCGCGACATGCGCGGCCGCAAGACCAGCTTGAAGAACGTCAGAGCCATGGTCGAGGGAATCAGAGCATTGGACATGGAAGCTTGCGTGACCCTCGGCATGATCGACCAAAGCCAGGCCGACGAGCTGAAAGGCGCCGGTCTCACAGCCTACAACCACAACCTCGACACCAGCCGTGAACACTACCCCTCCGTCATCACCACCCGCTCCTACGACGAGCGTCTCGCAACCCTCAAACACGTCCGCACCGCCGGCATCAACGTCTGCTCCGGCGGCATCCTGGGTCTCGGCGAGAAACCAGAAGACCACGTTGGCCTCCTCTACACCATGAGCACTCTCCCCGAACACCCCGAATCCTTCCCCGTCAACGCCCTGGTCCCCATCAAGGGCACCCCCCTCGGCGATCGCGAACGCATCAGCTTCGACGCCATCCTCCGCACCATCGCCACAGCCCGCCTCGTCATGCCCGCAACAATCGTCCGCATCGCCGCAGGCCGCACAACAATGTCCGAAGCCGAGCAAATCCTGTGCTTCTCCGCTGGCGCCAACGCCGTTTTCACGGGCGAGAAAATGCTCACCACTGAATGTAACGGCTGGGACGAGGACAAGAAGATGTTCGACCGTTACGGTCTCACGCCCATGAAGAGTTTCGAGCGTGGCGGTTACAGGGACAGCAACTGGGGTAAGGTCAAGGAGGCTGCGGCTGTTGAGGGTGAGGCTTCTGCCCAGCAACCTCAGGCTGCTGCTGCTGCTTAGATGGGCAGTATGGAGGATGTTGGAGGATGTGGATTTTTGTGCATATTTGGATAGCGAAAGGATGAATGATTTGAGACGGATTAGAATCAGATTCACAGTAGAAGCAAAGAAAGGAAGAAAAAGCACCAGAAATGCCAGCTAGGATGGAGGGACGGATGGCTTCATTATGAAAAAGAGTATAGAACACCAGTATCAAAGGAATTCAACATATCATCGATTTTGCGTATCTACTTGTTCATTCACTTGAATCTCGATAATACCTCAGTACCGTAGGTACCTATCATCGCGTTTTACATGTCCTCTTAAAGGAGAGGATTGATGCTAGGAGGTAGAACCCATGGCCCGATAAATCCACCCACTCACTCCAAAGAAAAAACAAAAAATTCACAGTATACAGGCGTGAGGTGACGATGTGTAACTAAGAAGGTAGGTAGGTAAGGCAGTCTCCGCGTCTCTCGGTAACGTACTTTGCCGCACATGAAATTGCAAATGAGGTCGCTAGAATGGTGGAAAGCCATTGAGGGATGTTCTCGTGTAGAGGACTTTGGCTGGGGTTTAGGGTTAGGGTTGGTGTTAGATCAAGACGGTTCGAATTGTGCATCGCGTATCACAAAACGTACCTTACTAGCACAGCAAAACTTCTAACGACAGGTACTGTTTTGAGGGCTCTAGGGATGTTTTCAGGGCAGTGTCACTTTATTGTTTAGATATTGACTGCGGCTGCAGGGTCGTGATGTTGTTATTGCTGTTGGTATTTGTGCTTGCTTTCTTGAGCCGAGTGGAGGGGAGATGGTTAACCCCGCTCCAGCGGTTCATGTGTTCAGCAACGTCTTGATGATGAGTTTCACTTAACTCGCGTACCTTATTTCCCAGTAAATACATATCCCTGGGCATACGGAACGTTGTTTCGATACGGATTTCGGAATCCATCTGTTTAGAGCGGTAGATTGAACACGCCCATCGAGCACGCAAACATCGGGAACACGCATCGCCACCGACTGCCGCCTATTCCTACCTTACCCTCCTATCGATTCGATCTACTACCTACACCCCACCACCAATACCAACAATGCACGACATGCCCCCCTCCGACGCCACAGGCAACGACACCCCCAGCTCGACCAGCTCTCACGATGACTCCATGAATATCATAACCTCAACAATCGACACTCTAACACCCTTCCTCCGCTCCCTCAGCCTCTCAATCCACGACAACCCCGAACTGCGGTATAAAGAAACTCACGCGCACGAAGTTCTCACGGGGTTTCTAAGAGAGAAAGCTCCGGAGGGTCAGGATTGGAAAGTGACGCCGGGGGCGTATGGGATAGGGACGGCTTTTGTGGGTGTTTTTGAAGGGGCGGGGGAAGGGCCCGTGGTGGGGTTTAATGCTGAGTTTGGTATGTTGGATCTATTTCATTTTACGTTTGGGTTTGGTGGGTGGGGATGGGGATTCATGGTGGCGATGGAGGTTGGGATTGTGATGGGGGTTCGATTGGTTTCAAGGGGGGATTTATTGACTGATGTGAGGTTATAGATGCTTTGGCTGGGATCGGACATGCTTGTGGGCATAATTTGATTGCGGTTTCTTCGATGGCTGCTGCGCTGGCTACTGCGGAGGTGATGAGGGTTAGAGGGTTGGGTGGGAAGGTTGTGTTGTTTGGGACGCCGGCTGAAGGTAAGTTTCTTCTTTTCGTTTCTTTGCTTTGTTTGTTGAGGAATGGAAATTGTCGGTAGGAGATCATCGGCAAGCTCCATCTCAGCTTTGCTGACGTTATGTGCCACACAGAGGGAGGAGGCGGTAAGATTCGGCTGTTGGATGCCGGGGCATTTAGGGATCACAAAGTGGACGTATCTCTCATGTCTCACCCCGGTGTGACTCCAGATGCTGCTTTGGTGAGGACGGCGGCGTATGCGGGTATGAAAGTGGAGTATTTTGGCAAAGAAGCCCACGCAGCTGCTAGGCCTTGGGAAGGTGTGAGTGCAAGTTGGAAAGATTGCAATAAACAACATCGATCAATATACTGACAAGAGACACAGATCAACGCACTCGACGCTCTAATCACAGCCTACAACGCCATCTCGGTCCTCCGCCAACAAACCCAACCAGGAGACATCATCCAAAGCCAAATCATCAACGGCGGCCTACGACCCAACATCATCCACGCTTACAGCTCCGGACAATTCGTCGTGCGGTCAGCGACCCAAGCTCGGCTCAAAGCTCTACATGCCAGAGTAATCCAATGCCTAGAAGGCGCCGCGACGGCCACGGGAGCCAGACTGGCCATCACACCCTCCAAGTACTCATACCAAGACCACGTGCCCAACCACGCTCTGGGGAGGGTGTACCGGCAGCACTTCAACTCGCTGGGCGGCGAAATCCCCCGAGGCGGTCTTGAGGAATTCACGGCCGTCACACAGGCCAGTACGGACCAGGGGAATGTCAGCCATGTGCTGCCGAGCTTGCATACGAATTTTTGGATACGGAGTGAGGATGATGAAGGTGTGCAATTGGGAGGGCCGCATACGCCGGATTTTGAACGGGCTGCTAGGACCGAGGAGGCGTGAGTTTTTGCGAGATTTATTTGTCCCTCACACTTTCGTTCCAAGCTAACGGAATCCTTGTACTTGCAGGCACGATCGCGCTATGCGTGTGGGCAAGGCCTTGGCCGCGACCGCCGTCGAAGTGCTAACGAGCAAGACACTGCTAGTAGAGATTCAACGCGAATTCAACGAGACAAAAGTAGCGGAGCAGCTGCAAGAGAAGGAAAGAAGAAGCAGCTAATCACCCACCCAAGCTCGGCGCAAGCAAGCAACACGCCCGGAACGGACTCGCCCTGCATCCTCATCGCGAATCGGTTGGTTCGTCGGCTATCGTCGCCCATTCGCAGTACGAAAGATCGAAGCAGAACTATGGTGGTTCTGGATCTTTGCCTATTTTATATTTCTCTGCATGGAAAATTGGAAGAAGTCTCGAAGCGCTCGAAGGCGCGCCTGGCTCCCTCGGTCCTGGAACCTTCTTTGCATATTGCTTCGATTGCCTTGTCGGCTGTTTCTTCCATGAAAGTTCTCTTGCAGAGGCCTTGCAGCTGGGGGTCGGCGGACCTGGATGGTTCTGTGCAGACGAGAGGAATTGGAATTGAAATGATAATTTTCGTTAAGACATTGATGAAGTGGAGAGGGAGTCAGACCGTGTCTCGCATTCCACACGGGGCAACCCTCTGGAGTGCGGTGCACTGGGTGTGGGGACATTTCTGGCGTTGTTATTGCCTTGTTTGCCTCCATTTCTTGGGGCGCTCTTCTCAGCTTCGTATTGGAGCTCCTTGTCTCAGCGGTCGTGTAGCAGAATTTCTCTCAGCTGAAGGACCAAAGGTGTGGTTGCTTGCTTCCAAATTCGGACGGATTAACGAATTATTGTCGGCTTTTCTTGTTGATCCTTGCCCAGATCTCCCGGCATGCCAGTTGCATACCTTGACCTTTGCATTCCGATTGCCTTGGGAAGCTTGCTCGCTTGCTGCCTGTGAGAGCTTGGCTGCTCACGTTTGTTACGAACTGTTGTGTCACGGTATTATCGCCGATGGGTGTTGTTACGAGGCAATGCCCTATAATACTCGGAAATTCTCTGCGTGAAGCTGTGTTGCTTTCTCAGGAAAGGGAGGGTGGGCAGGTCGGGGAGGGTAATATAGAAAGATGATCACTTTCCCTCCTTGGAGTCTCCGATCTCTGTTCCTGGTTTTCCAAAGATCAGCTTTTTCGTTGAGCATCGTGGATCAAATCTCACCCTCCCTTGGTATCACAATCCCGAGATTGCCTCGTTGCCAATAAGATAGTCAAAGAACTTCGTTGCGAAGACATCGTAGCCGACAAACCAATCCAAACCAATCCCCACAACACCACGAAACATGCGGTCGGTCATTACCAGCAGCACCGGCATCACAACCGCCTCACGCGTCCTTCTCGTGATCGCCATCGGGCTCTTGGACACCTGCAATGCCAGTCCGCGGTTCCACCGAGCCGGACTCGTACCCCGGTCACCAGTCAACCAGGACCGCGCAGCAGTGGCAACGGGCTCGGCAGGGCAGAACTCGACGGTCAGCAGCAATGGCACCACGACTGGTGCGCCGGATGCAGTCGACACCGCCAGTGTGACTCGTGGGGCCAGTATAACGATCACTCCAGCGCCATCCACATCTGTGGGGACCGCGGGGTGCAAGCCAAGTTCCATATGCGTCGACTACTTCACGTGTGCCCAAAGATTCGGAGGGTAAGTGATAAGATCCCGACGATAATTGGAAGGGGCGAGAGTTCTTAGTTGCAAGTGTAGGCGGATCGCGGAGGGAGAGGACGCATGGGGAATGTCGGGCTGGGCATGGAGACGATTACCTTCCTACTTCGATGCAGAGAAGGCTGACTAGTGCACGGCGAACAGGTGCTACGACAAGAACTTCTGCGGCGGCATCACGACATCCTTCAGCCTTCCGTCATGTGGTGATGAAGCGACGGCGGTGGTTATCGCTACGCAGCCAGCGACCGTCGAGCGGTGATGATGAGTGGGCGGGCGTCCGAGCGTGCAAAGGCAAGGCTCTTGTTGCTCGGTGCTGGCTGGGAAAATCGGGGCGTGCGCTCTCGGCGCTCGATCATGCAATTGCGAAGACGAGAGGTTGAGAATCTTGGTATGGGGTTCTTCTTGGAGCCGGGCCTACGGGGTGGTTCCTTTTTTTTTTTTGTGTGTAGGTAATCTTTTACAACGGGGAGGTGCATGCGAGTTTTTGTTTCATGAGTGCTGAGGCAAGCGAGCGGGAACCCCCTGGTTTATGGATGTGCCCGGCTGGGTTGGAGAGTGATCTTGAAAGTATTGAGGAACAAAAGGCGTTGTGTTTGTTTTGGATTATTTTATTACCTGATACCGACATTTGATGAAGCAGTCGGTGTTGCTGATTGCTGTTTCACCAAATTTCTCTCTCTCTCATCACGCACAGAAACAAGGCGACGACGATCAGAACCATGATAATCGCAGGGTCTGTTTCTGGAACAACCATGTCCTGCCACGCCCGAGCTACTGCATCACCGTCCCCGGAAACTCTCCTTCGCATCTCGAGATGATACGTGTTGAGAGTTTGGCCTTTTCCCCTCCGGACCTCCACGACGCACTCCACGGTGTAACCATGGGGCTATTCGATAGCCGTCTGGGCACGTGGAGAGCAGTGTGGTCGCGTACGGGGCGGAATGACAGGTACCACGGAAGTACAGCGGTGACAAACGAATATTGATCCGGGTCTTGGAAGGGGGCCCAGATGAGGGTCCCACTCTTAGGTACTACTTGCATGCAGCATGAGCATGCCCTTTCTCGCTGCCCATTTTCTCCAGGCAGACCCCGGGATGCGAGAACGACGAGTGCGAGATGCAGTGGGCGCTGCCGTGCATGGAAGCATACTTTCTGTGGGTACCTCTTTGCGCCTTTGACCACAAGGTGAGCCAGGGTGGGTCGGCCCCAAGACCCCCCGCCGAGCTGCCAGGCCTTGGTGGTCTATGATAAGCAGAACAAAGCAATCCACGCCAGCTTGTTGAGCGCGCAGCAACAAACGGCCACCGCGATCATGGTACACATCCACACTGCATACACCGAGCAGATCAACCCGACGGGTGCTGAACCCGTTCTCTCGCGAGACCAGGTGGGTTTCCCTCTCCCTCTTTGCCGTCGTTGCGATGTTGCGAAACGTGTCCTTGGTCTCGCCTCCCCCCAGCAAGAGCTAGCCAGCTTAGCCCTTACGCCGGAGATCTCGCAGCAAGGAAACTAATAGTTAACTAACTCGTCGAGCCAAGATTTGGAAGGGCCTCCAGAGGAAGATTCGCCATGCCGAGGACTTTGTCCCTATCATCGAGAAGACCGATGTGATCGAGGACCACAAGCCGAACGAAGTCGTCCGTGTGGCGCACTTCGTCGAGGCGCTTGGCCAGCCGGCTCACAGCGTCAGGGAAGTCTGCAAGAGCTACTACCCGACCAAGGTATGTTGATTATTTCACCATTTCACAAAATAGATAGATACCTTAATATCGGTCCATGGGGCGGCGACAAGCGCGAATATGTCACGCCGCCCGGGACCCACCCCTGTCGATGATAGACGCCTAGAAATTGTTTGGCATGGTTCCTTGAACTCTTGATTGATTGAATAACCGGTTCTGCCGCGAATAGGTCGATTTCTGGCAGCCGAACGGCGCCTTGATCACCAACACGGTTAGCGATGGCCCTGGCTTGACCGAGAAGGATTACAACATGACGTATACGTTTGAATGGATCGTTGACAACGTCGCCGAGGGCAGCGAGGAGCACAAGAAATTGGAGCTGCAGTATAGGGAGGGCGCGAAGATGGCGGTGCACAAGAGTATTGAGGCTCTTAGGAGGATGGCTTCTGCTGGTGAACTTGACTAAGTGCACACGACTGTATTTGACCGTGCAGTTGTTACTACTACTGTTGACGGAAAGATGTCATGTTGGTAGGTGGGGTGTTCAAGAGTATGACGGGCGCATAGTTCAGCGCAATGCTATTATGAGACTAGCTGCTCCATGATCCCCTCTATTTATTATGATGTTCCATTGCTTTTGTTCATTCCCTTAGATGGCTTTGGCGTCCTGGAGCAGCTGCTTGAGCTGGCTCTTCTTGCCCTGCAACTCGGAGTTGCCGCCAATGTGCTTCTGACCGATGAAGATGTTGGGAACGGAGCGCTGGGAGGTGATCTCCTCGAGGGCGTCCTGGATAGCGGCACCGTCGTCTTGTTGATGTTAGAGATGGTTCTTTGAGGAAGGAAGTTCAGTATTGCGATGGACATACCGATCTGGTCGAGCTCGAGGATGTAAGCCTTTGCGCCTTGCTCGCTGAGCAGGCTCTTGGTGGCTTTGCAGTACGGGCAGTAGGACTTGGAGAAGACAGCTGTGCGCGCGAGCGTATGGTCAGTGTCGTGCTTGTGCTGAGAATGCCGAGCATACAGGTCTCCACTCACCAACCGCGTTGTTGTCGATGATCTCCTGTGCCTTGGTTCTGGCGGCCATGACTGTGTTTGGGCTTGCTGGACGCGCGCCGGTGAAGATGCTGCGTAGGAAGTTAATGGTGGGCGAGTTTGGTGGTGTGTTGATGGAGTGTGAGTGTGTGTGTGAGTGAGAGAGCGTTGGTGGGTGTAGGTATTGTGTGGTATGCACCAAAACTGTATTACCGAGCAGCAGTGGTGCAGATTCCTATCTCCGCGCTGCAGCCACACATCACACAGCGCGGGCGGTGCGTAGAGTGCCTTACCTCACACCTCATCTCCATGGAGAAATCGAAGCATGATGCAATACCCACCATGCTCTCACAATGGTGTGATCGATTTGCCGGGTGAGAGTCACGTGATTTTGAAATGGCCATGCATGTACTCACAAGCTATACGAGTGAGAACACGGTGAGGCATGGCTCGCATGGGTAGCAAGTCTAGTAAGCCTAGCAAGCCTAGCATGGGTGTTACACGACGGATATCACAGAAAACGAGCACATACATACCCAGACCGACCGGCGTCTGTGACTACTCTCGTGGCCACCAGTGCACCACCCACCTCATCGTTATCGCAAGTCGGGCCCTAGTCGGCTCGCGCTGTGCCGATAGGCCAGTCGCTGCTCTCTGCGATGTCTGCACCGCTCTTGGCACATCACGCCGGCCTACCTTTAGAGCAGAGGCGACTCGGCACAGCACGCGCTACGCTTCCTTCTTGCACCAAAAAGTCTCCAAGCCAAGCTTCTGGATGTCTTGGTCGACTTCAACACATCCAATGCGATGACGACTACGGCGCGAGCGCGACTCTTGGCCACGTGCGAAGAGCGCCCATTCCGCCCTCTCATCCGCTCCGCCCTTGGCTCTCGTCCCATCCCCGCCCACCATTATCGCCGCGCCCACCCCGCAGCTCTCCGCGGGTCCCAAGACGTGCAGGGTGTCCGCCCGTCGAACATGCACCGACGCGTCTCAGAAAAAGCGTGCTCCAGATTGGCCCGCTGCCAAGTGCGGCGCTCAACGTCTAATGTTCAATGCCACCGGAGAGCCCCAGCTGGCGTGCAGATGAGGTGTCTCGAGCAGTGAATGAGTGTCTCTCGCCCGGCCCTCGCTGCTTTGGCGGGTGTGTCTGGGGCCCCGGCAGCATCGGCAAGCTGCGTCGTGTGGGAAGGTAAGGCTGCCTTCCTCCAACGCCCTCATTCGCCGCAGCGTAAGGCTCAAATAACCTAACGCTGCCCTCCCGCCGCGGGTAGGGATGCCATGACGTGAGTGAGGCTGGAGGCGAACGCTCGATAAGTCCCAGAGTCCTAGCTTTACTCACGCCAAGCATCGACGTCTGGGCATTCTAGAGTTCCAAGAATGTACTTCTTGGGCCCGGTGGAGCGTGTGGTCAGGTGCAAGTATAAAGATGAATGTAGTGCCTCTGCCCGTGAAAAAGTCTTGTTTGGCCCAAGCTACACGCTCCAGGGACACATTCTCTCACTTATCCCTCGACTGACCAGCCATTGATCAACACTCGCTCAATCAGCGCTCCGCACTGGATCGCCGCCACATTGCGAGCATCTCCGCCCTGCCGTAAACAGGGCGCCAACCGCCATCATGGGTGCTCAGGAAAACCCCCTGGAGAACCATGTCTCCGGACAGTCTAACAAGCCCATGTCCCAGCCTGCCCACGCCCTCAAGTGGCAGCAGGTGGCAGAGGAGCTCAAGGCCGACGCCGAGGATGGTCTGAAATCCGCCGATGCGAAGACTCGCCTCGAAGAGTACGGCCGCAACGAACTCGGCGACACTGGCGGAGTCAACCCAGGAAAGATCTTGGTCCGCCAGGTCGCCAACGCCATGACTCTCGTGCTCATCATGGCCATGGCCGTCTCCTTTGGTATCAAGTCTTGGATTGAAGGTGGTGTTGTTGCCGGTGTCATCGGCATCAACATCGTTGTCGGATTCACTCAGGAGTTCCAGGCCGAGAAGACCATGGACTCCCTTCGCTCCCTGTCCTCGCCTACTGCCGTCGCTGTTCGTGATGGCAAGGCCGAGAGTATCTCTACCCAAGAAATCGTTCCCGGTGATCTGGTCGAATTGAAGACTGGTGACACCATCCCCGCCGATATCCGTGTTATCGAGGCAGTCAACTTCGAAACCGACGAGGCCCTCCTTACTGGTGAATCTCTCCCTGTCCGCAAGGCGGCCGACGACATCTTCGACGACAAGACTGGCCCTGGTGACCGTCTCAACGTTGCTTACAGCTCTTCCACCGTCACCAAGGGTCGCGCCACCGGTATCGTCTTCGCCACTGGTATGCACACTGAAATTGGTACCATCGCCGCCGCTCTTCGCAAGAAGGACAGCAGAGTCAGAGAGCCCAAGAAGCGCGATGACGGCACTGTTAAGGCTCACCGCTGGCTCCAAGCTTTCCTCCTCACTGGTACTGATTTCATCGGTCACTTCCTTGGCGTTAACGTCGGCACTCCTCTCCAGAAGAAGCTCTCCCGTTTAGCGGTGCTCCTCTTCTTCATCGCCGTCATCTGCGCTATTATCTGTTTAGCCGCCAACGACTTCTCGAACCGTCAGGATGTCATTATCTACGCTGTCGCCACCGGTCTTTCCATGATTCCCGCCTCTCTCGTCGTCGTCCTCACCATCACCATGGCCGCTGGTACCAAGCGTATGGTCGAGCGTAACGTCATTGTCCGTAACCTGAAGTCCCTCGAGGCTCTGGGTGGTGTCACCGATATTTGCTCCGACAAAACTGGTACTCTTACCCAGGGTAAGATGGTTACCAAGAAGGCCTGGATCCCCGGCACTGGTACCTACACTATCGGCGAAACCAACGAGCCCTTCAACCCCACCCAGGGTACCATCCACTTCGGCAACACCGAGCCCCGCAACATGGGCGAGAAGGACGTTGACCCCGAGACCACCTACGATGCCCTTCTTGGTGAGGATGCTCTCCAGGAGTACCTCCGTGTCGCCTCTCTTGCCAACCTTGCCAACGTCCACCAGACTGAGGAAGGCCAGTGGAACGCCCGTGGTGACCCCACTGAAATCGCCATCCAAGTTTTCGCTTCTCGCTTTAACTGGAACCGCCGTGGCTCTGTCAGCGGTCCTCAGCCCTCATGGGAGATGGCCCTCGAATTCCCCTTCGACTCTGATGTTAAGAAGATGTCCGTCCTTTACCGCGAGAAGAAGAGCAACGAACTCCACGTCTTCACCAAGGGTGCCGTCGAGCGTATCATCGCTTCCTGCACATCTTACGTCGCAAAGTCCGGTGACACCCCCGTCGAGATGACCGAGGCCTACCGCGAGCAAATCCTGGAGAACATGGAAGCCATTGCCAAGCTTGGTCTTCGTTGTCTTGCCCTTGCCAGCCGTCGTTACGATGAGCCTTACGAGAACGGACAGGAGGTTGACCGTCACGTTATTGAGAACGACCTTGTCTTCCGTGGTCTTATCGGTCTCTACGACCCTCCTCGCCCTGAATCCGCCCCCTCCGTCTACCAGTGCCACGAAGCCGGTATCGCCGTCCACATGCTTACTGGTGATCACCCTGGTACTGCCCGCGCTATCGCTGCTCAAGTCGGTATTCTTCCCGCCAAGATGGACATGCTCAGCAAGGATGTCGCCGATTCTATGGTCATGACTGCTGCCCAATTCGACGACTTGACCGATGATCAAATCGACAAGCTGCCTGTTCTTCCTCTGGTCATTGCTCGTTGTGCTCCCAACACCAAGGTCCGCATGATTGAAGCCCTCCACCGTCGCGAGAAGTTCGTCGCCATGACTGGTGACGGTGTTAACGACTCTCCTTCCCTTAAGCGCGCTGATGTCGGTATTGCCATGGGTCAAGCCGGTTCTGATGTCGCCAAGGACGCCTCTGACATTATCCTCACTGATGACAACTTCGCCTCTATCCTTGCTGCCGTCGAAGAAGGTCGCCGCACTTTCGACAACATTCAGAAGTTCGTGCTCCACTTGCTCTCTCAGAACGTCGGTCAGGCTTTGATTCTGCTCATTGGTCTCGCTTTCAAGGATGATGACAACGTTTCTGTCTTCCCTCTCAGCCCTGTCGAAATTCTTTGGATCATTATGATTACCTCTGGTATTCCTGACATGGGTCTTGGTTTCGAGAAGGCCGCTGCCGATGTCATGAAGAGGCCCCCCCAGAACATGAAGGTCGGTATCTTCTCTTTCGAGATCATGACTGATATGCTGGTTTACGGTCTCTGGATCGCTGCCCTCTGTCTCGCCGCTTTCTCTCTGGTTCTGTTCGGCTGGGGTGATGGCACCATCGGCACCAACTGCAACGAGTCTCGCGACTCTTGCGAGCTTGTCTTCCGTGCCCGTGCCACTTGCTTCGCCACCATGACTTGGCTCTCGCTCTTCCTCGCCTGGGAGGTCATCAACCTTCGTCTTTCCTTCCTGAGAATGCAGCCCGAGTCCAAGAAGTACTTCACTCAGTGGGCCATCGACGTCTGGGACAACCGCTTCCTCTTCTGCGCCGTCCTCTTCGGTTTCATCACCATCTTCCCCCTCATCTACATCCCCGTCATCAACGACTACGTCTTCAAGCACCACGACATCTCTTGGTAAGTTCAAACGAAATGGAATCATCACACGCAAGGAACATCCACTAACAATCTTACAGGGAGTGGGGAATTGTCTTCATCGCCGCTTTCCTTTTCTTCCTCGGCGCCGAATTCTACAAGTGGACCAAGCGTGTCTTCTTCCGCCGCCTCGACGCCAAGAAGGGCAAGGAGGACTTCACCGCCGACGTCGAGGAGCGCGTCTTCCAGCGCTACATGACCCAGTCCAGCGTTGCCAGCGGCAGCGGCAGCGACAGGGAGAAGGCCGGCGAGAAGGTGTAAACGACGCCGACGAACGACGAACGACGTCTTATTTCCGATTTTCATTATTATTTCATGTTCAAAACGCCTTTTTTTTTAAACCTGCCAACGACAAGTATGATCTCACCAAAATGGATATGTCCAACCTGAGTGCCCACTATCACCGCAGGGCATGTTGGTTAGAATGCTTCCTTCGATCGATCCACGCCCATCACGCGTGCGCCTTCGTCCTCTTCCAGGAGAGTTTCCACGGCAATGGTTAGCGTGAAGATGTCCGTATCTCAACGGGAGGTCCGGAAGAAAGAGCTTGGATGATTTCCTACTTCCTCTACACGACATAGCTGTCAGAGGGAGAGACATGGAATTCCATCAAAAAGGGAGAGTTTGGTTTCGCAAGCGAGAAGGGGAAAGATGTATTTGTTTCTGTACATATACATACTCCGGGTTTTCCTTTTATCTCTCTGGTCTTCCATTTTCTCGCCGACGTAACAATCGGCGGGAAAAAGTGCGATCATCATGTGTGTGTGGGCTGTCTGGATTAGCTAGCTGGGAAAGGAAGGTCTCGTAGTTTTACGTACTTTTTCGAAATGCCGGTTCTAATCAATTGTTTTGTTCAACCTCATGTATTGCTTCTTTTTCAACTTGCTTTCAAACATGATACCCTCCTAGTAATCGCTAAGGTTGAGTTCAAGCTGGTAGGCAAGGAGCCACGTGTTTCTGCACAATACCTCCTACAGACACTCCAAAGCATCTCATCAGAACCATATCGCAAGACCAAGGCATCGATAGATTACCTACTTACCCATTTCCCATCCCCCGTCTCCCGCAACATCCACCCCGTAGCCTCAGAACGAAACCATCACCAAGTAGTCCGCCCCCACCGCTATCCGCCCACAAACCCTCCACCCTCAACAAGTTTCAACATAATATTAATAGCAATCTCCCTCAAATGCACACCCACATCCACTCATCCGCAATGTCCGCATCTGCATTCGCAATCTATCATTTGGCACGTGACCCACCGCGAAAGAACTCCGGCTGTCGCCAGCCGTCTCTCCAGTAAAGCAAGACTGTTAAGAGGAGCTCAGCGGCACGCGCGGAGTGAACTTCGTTGGACTTGGACACTTGGGATCAAAGCGCGAACGGAGCTGGGGTCCGAAGGTTGTGTTGGCGACGGATCGGGGAATCGCGATCGTTTGATATGCGCGCGTTGAAAGTCTAATCAGTGTGTCTGTCCGTTTGTCAGTTGATGATGTGTAGGAAAGACAAATTGATCAACGTCCCAAAGACAAAGACGGTTAAACCCTGAGACCGTTTTTGTGCTGGTGTCTTGACCTGCGCGGCTTTTGTTTTGTGAAACGTTCAAGCACAGCGAGAAACAACAATCTGCCTAGTACCTAACTCAACATGCCTGTGTGTACGAGGTTCCAGGACCGTATACCGGGGATCCCGCGTGCACATCGCCCAGATATTTCCACGTTTCCCATCACCAATCCAGCATGCCACGAAAACACCGCAGGACCAGCCCTCCCGCGTGTGACATGCCCGTTCTCCCAAGAGGTGGAAGATCTGAATCCGATCTACACCCACTGCACCCAGCACCCGTCTAAACCTCCCTCGTCCCAGCTCCCATCAGCCATATTCCCTGTGCTCCTTATGTGAGATGACGTTCCCCGCGACATGGAAGGTGTTAAGGTTGTTCTTGGGGCACGCGCAACGGAGCCTCGCTTGCGATAGGGTTTTGGGATGACGTGAGTAGTGTGAAGGGGTGTTGTATCGAGACTCTGGGAATGTGATAGGGGGCATACTACCTTTATTTACTACTCTGAGACTACTGTGCGTGGAGGGTTCGGTTGGAGACTTGTTGTGGATGGTGGATGATCGTCTTTTGGGGCGGGGCTTTGTTATTGGTTGCTTCTGGATGAGTTGACTGTCTATGATTCTGTGGGTGTTTGGTGGCTGATAGGTTCTTTCAGCCTTGTTATTTTCAGGGTATTGTTATGTACACTTCTCACGTGGTGGGCTTGCGAGATGTACATTTTGTCTTTACGTTACTAACAAGGTAGAAGATGCGCGTAGCCTTGAGTACCATGGGCTCCTCCGCTGCTTCTGTGGAATCAATGAAGAAGCCGTGATGAAACATGGTTATATCATATCAGAAGTCCATACAGTATTCTACACCACAAATAATGCACCCTTAACTCGCACAAGCGTGCAAGCAATACAAAACCCAACAAGAAAAATCAAACGCGCGAAAACACCATCAAAGGGGGTGGGTTGTCTTTCTTTCCTGGTATATCTAACACGCGCAACCCTCCTTTGGTCCAGCATCTGCATTGGCGTTCAAGTTCACTCTGCTGCTCTCTTGAGCGCCACCGCCAACAGAAGTCTGCGCAGTACCCGCGGCACCACCTCTGGGACCCTTCAGACTGGTCTCCGGGATAGCGTTCGCAATCGCCGTGAAAACCTCATTGACATTATGTCCGCTCTTCGCACTGGTCTCGAAGAATAGCAGTCCCTCCTCGTCCGCATAGTCCCTGCCCTCCTTCGTGCTGACCCTGCGGACCTTCCCATCCTCCTCACCCTCACCCTCGCCTTCCTGTGCCTCGCCGCCCTCGCCCTCCTCCTCATCCTCCACGAGATCGAGCTTATTGCCCACCAGCGCAATGACAATACCCGGGCTCGCTTGTCGCTGCAACTCGGCGACCCAATGCTTTGCTTTGACCAGACTGCTGGCTTTGGTAATGTCGTAGACGACCAGCGCGCTCTGCGCATTGCGGTAGTACATGGGCGCCAGGCTAGCGAAGCGCTCCTGGCCCGCGGTATCCCAGATCTCGAACTTGATGGTGCGGTTGGGGAGGTTGCATTTCTGCGTCAGGAAGGCGGCGCCGATCGTCGGCTCTTTGTTGGGCTCGAATTGGTCGTTGACGAATCGGAGGACTAGCGATGACTGGTGAGGGGGGACTTGTTAGTTCTGTGGCGCATCTCGGGAACGGACAAAGGAGGCAGAGCGTACCTTTCCTACGGCGGCTTCGCCGAGCAGGACCAGCTTGACGCTGCTGCTCGGCTTGGGAGCGCTGGGAGCGGAGTCGGTCATTGAGGTGTCTGTGGGTGGGGATGTAGGTCGGTTGGCCCTAAGGCTCCTGCCAACGGCGTATGAGGACAGCTTGGGATGGGGCGTTGGTGTTGTTGGGGTATTCGGCGGGTTTGTATTCCAGAGATGGGCGCGGAATTAGGCGCTGTTGTTGTTGAATGGTATAGAGAGGGTTGCTAGAGTTGTGCGGTGGGTTGTGTGAGGAGTGTCGAGGTGATGTTGCTGTCGTCGCTCAAAGATAGCTTACTGCCATGGCTGCCTCCAGCCAGTGACGACTTGCCCAGAATGCCTGTAAGCGGAGCCAGCCGTTGGTCCCCTCCAAGTCCCTTTGTTCTTCAACTTGACAAAGGCATTCACAACATCAGTGCCTGATCAACATAGGAACATACATTTTCTCTATCAGCACAATAACAAGCATTTCACAGTAGGACGAGGTCTAAAATGATCAATTCTCACGAATTTGGCGCCATCAGCAGCCATCGTGGTAAGTTAGTCGGCATCGATCAGGTGAGAGCATTCGATATTGGAAGAAATGACCTAACTGTTACACGCTTATTTCTATAGGCGATCGAATGCGGAGCCAATAAATGCATGACCTGTCAGATATGATACTTACGTGCTTGACTTATCAACCGCGGAGTCTGTTAATCAACCAACTCTACTTGACAGCCGCAAAGGGACGGCCCTGAGACTCAAAACCAAAGCAAACTGTTGTGCTATCATGGCACAAAGTATCTCTTGAGGTCCGATCTGCTGGTTACAAATCAATAACCAATCAATCTGGCGACTATGCCGTTCGCGTATTCTCCGCAAGTACGCCAACATTCTCAGCTCTTATCAACCACGGCTCTGTCATCAATGAATAAACAACACGCAACTCACCTCTTTTGGCAGTATTCAGGCACCCCAAGAGACACACTAGTGACGAGGTATCACTCAAACCCTGCAGATTGAACGTGAATGCCGTCGCGTCGTGTTCGACAAAACGACCACAGTAATCCACCCAGCCAAACCACGCCAAGCCCCTGGCTTACTCAGTCCTTGATAAGTCGCCACTTACCACGCCGCCCGTCACGAACGCACAGTGGACGGAACTGCATTTCCATGCAATGAGATGACTCTGCTTTTGCGTGGATTCACCGCTACGAGTTTGCGGGCATTGCATTGCTGAAAGTTCTCATTTGCGTGAGGAGATCCGGAGGTTTTGGCGTTCGTACCGCTCGTATGCGGGACTGAGGTTGGGTCTTTGCAGGTGTATGCGTTGTGATGCGGGAGTTGGGCCAGGTGGGTGCTGGGGTTGTTGGGTTTGTGGAGTTCGATGGAGGTGGTGATGTGGGTTTGGTATTGGGGTTGGAAATGTATTGTCAGCAGGGTTGCGGAAGGAGATATATATAAAAGACAGACCCCAATGCTCTACGACAATTCTTTCAGACCCATAGAACCTCAAGAAACCAGTTTCAGTCTCGACCAAAACATCCGCCAAAATGAAGTTCAACACCAGTTTCCTCGCTCTGACGAGCATCATCAACTTCTGCCTTGCAGATTGTACGCTCCCATCTGTCTAGACACTCACAGGCACTCTACTGATAACTTCCCAAGCCGTCCCCTTCGAACGTCTAAACAAAACCGACGCCCTCCTCCTCGTTCTCGACCTACAAGACGGCTTATACACGATCGCCCGAGACTTCGACGCCACGCTTTACTACAATTCCATGATTGCACACGCCGCTCTGGGGAAACTTTTCGACCTTCCTGTCGTTCTGTCGACGTCGGCGGATACAGGACCTAATGGTCCTTTGCCGAAGGCTATTCTCGATATGTGAGAAGAAGACATGCAGCACTTTGTTTGATAGTGCGTACTGACGTGTGGATCGTAGGTACCCTGATGCACCGCTCGTCCAGCGCCAGGGCGAGGTCGATGCATGGGATAATCCAGATTTCCGCCATGCCATCGAAGCCACTGGTAAGAACCAAGTGATTCTAGCCGGAATCACGACTGATGTCTGTAAGCCACGTCACACCTTGTCCAAGAAAGAGACAGATCACAAGACCAAACCTAACCAAAAAAACCCAAACCAGGCACAACATTCTGCGCCCTCTCCCTCCGCGAAGCAGGCTACAGCGTGTGGGCCAACGTCGAAGCCTCGGGCACCTCTACTGAACTAATCCGCGACGTGTCCAATGACCGCATGGCGCGTGCGGGCGTGCAAATCGTCAGCCTGTTCAGTATTGTGTGCGACTTGATGAGAGATTGGCGCGCCACGCCGGGGATTGATACGGTTCTGCCTTGGTTGGCGCAGTATTATCCGATTTATGGGAGGTTGGCTGCTGCGCATGGGGCTGCTGTGAGGAATGGGACGATTTCGGAGGGGGAGGAGGTGTTGCTTGAGAATTAGTGAGATGGGGATTGGGTTGGTGGTTGAGGTTGTGAGGTGGATGGTTTCACGATGCCTCCGTACCTCCTAGATGGATCTGGGCTTGGGTCGGCAGTTGATACGGGACTTTGGTGGATGATTTTGTGGATTTCTTGATCTTGACGAGGAAATGCGATCGTGATAGTTGAGGTGGAAAAGTTGGCAATTCGAGCACACGCTTTCCCATGCTCTTGATCCGGGCTCAGAAGAATTCTGGCCAGAACTTCAATTAGTACGGTAGTATCGAGTATCGAAACAAGGTGGATAGATTAAAGTATGCTCCACTTAGCAGGAGGAGCGCCTAGTAACCGTTGCGATGCGATGCGATGAACCTTCAGAGGCCCTTCCACGCATCCGCTCATCCTGCACACCCCTCTGGACGAGATCCTCTCGGAGCGGTACGAGAGCTTCGGACCGTGACGTTAGCGTCAAACAGAAGCAGTCGAATCATCAAGTGGGTGGCAGATGGATAAATCTATCGCGGCTCAGAGACCCTGCCAACACTCATCTTACTCCGCCACCATCGTCAGCCGCGACGACTTCAAGGCTTGGGAGCTTCGACATGCGAATTCTTGATTGGCGACGGCCTGATTCTCGTGCCTGTCGTGGGCTTGAGATATAGTGCTTTGCACGCGGCACAGGCTTTTCGCCAAGGGGAGGGCGGTTCCAGCCTGCCTGCCACAGAGGCCTTTGTTGTGCTTGCTGTGTATTGCTCCCGTACGACTTGCAGGCGTGGATGACGATGGCCTTGGTACTCCTGCAGCGAGGCGTAATCGTTGATCTAACCGCTGGGCCTTTCTTTGCTGTTGTCGTTGTTGGGGACGCGAGTATGCTTTGCTTTTCTTTTTGATATACAGATTCAATAATAATCTTGTTAATTGATCAAAGTCGTTTTCTTGGGTTACTGCCCAATGGGTACTTCCTGACGATTGGCCGTCCAAAACCCCCCACTTGGCGCTCTTGCGCTCAATCAATTGCAGCACCATGGCCTCCGAACAGCGTCCTGCTCCATCACCTCTGGTCACCAGGTCTTCCCAACGATCGAGCACCTTCTCAAGCATCCGGAGTTCCTCCAACAGCATAGCTCACACGACTCGAAGCGCAGCAGGCAGTTTTGCCGGCAGCGTAAAGAACACGGCGAAAGATGCCCTGGAAGCAGACGTACCGCTTGGAGCCTGGGCCGCCGCCGCAGAAACAACTTCCAAAGCGCCAACGTTGAATGATATCAGAAAACATTCCTTCTCAAACGATGGCTGGACCTCGGGAGGACAAATGGATGCACACGAAGGGAGGATGCGTCGGGCTAGCAGTGGAAGCAGTGGCAAGGTTCCCAGACTTCGTAGTGCGGCTGGTGCAGGCATTCCGCAATTCGATTCTGTGCAGGAACATCAAGAGACTGCAAAGAAAGGCAACGCACAGGAACCATTTCCTGCAATGACTGACGATCAAGTCAATACCACCTGGACGCCTGAATCCAGAGACGACACCATCAAAGAGGAACAACTCGAGCCACAAGATTCCTTATCACCCACAATCAGCAAACCTAAAGACTCGCCACAAAACTCACCCAACACCCCTCGTAACCAAAGAGTCTACAGCACAGGCTGGAAACCCCCTCCCAAACTCCCCTGGACAAAGTCCTGGGCCATCGGCCTCAAAGCCTTCGGGAAATGGTTCATCACGCCCTTTGGTTTCTTCTGGACGATCTACGGCCTCAACGTGGTAGCATGGGGCGGCATGCTCTTCCTGATCCTCTGCGGTGCCGCGCCCGAAATGTGCTGGGCCCCCGTGGGAAACGGCGAGTATGTGCGCGACTGCGAGCACATCGACAGCGCGCGCATCATCTGGCTCGAAATCGACAGTCAGATTCTCAACGCTCTGTTTTGCGTTACCGGTTTCGGTTTGCTGCCTTGGCGCGCGAGGGATTTGTACTTCCTGCTCAAGTGGCGACTGTGCTCGGAGAAGAAACACGGGCATTTGAAGAAAATGTACGGCCTCAGAAGACTCGCGGGCTTCTATCGAGGCTGGGTCCGGCTCCCCGGCTCAGACACACTAGACCACATCGACCTCTCCTCCTGGATCGCCCAACGCGCCCTCGACACCAAATACGCCACCAGCTCCGACCTCACGCCCTCCGCCGAAACCGGCTCAGCAGAGGAAGCGGACACTCGCTTCCCCCTCCCTCTCTCCAAAACTCCCAACCCCCCACTCACCGGCGTCCGCGCCCCGCCGACACCGCTCTGGAAACTCGACTTCTACATCTGGTGCAACATGTGGAACACTTTCTTCCAGTCCTGCCTGTGCGGCGTGATGTGGGGCATGGACCGGTATGAGCGCCCGCCCTGGACGACGGGGTTTTTCATCGCGTGCGCGTGTCTTATTGCTGCGGCGGGTGGGATTGCGGCTTTCAAGGAGGGGAAGAAGGTTAAGCGCGTTGAGGGCGTGAATCCTAGTCCGGCTGTTATGGCGGAGTTGGAGAGGATGGAGAGGGAGAGGGGGGTGGAGTTGGGGAGTGCTGGTGGGGAGGTTCTTGGGGGTGAGGGGAAGGGGGGTGGGAAGTGAAGTGAAGGGTGGGGTGGGGTTTCTTTTGTTGGTTTGCGTATATACCCATGATGAGATTGGAATTCTTTCGAGCGTTGAAGCGATTGTCTGTTCTTTAGCTTATTGTTGATAATCGTCGTTTCGGAGCGAGGCATTGTGTGGAGTTCGGCGTGTACCAGTTGAACAATAATACGGGCTGCTCTAAACAGTTTACTTCCACTGTGTGTTTCTAGTCTGGACATGGCGAGGATACACCTAGATAGATTGAGTCACTTACAGGTGGTGGCGGAATTTCAAAACGATGAAGTTACGCTCACGACGCATGTCGGAATTAGAACTTATCCTTGGTGCATTTGGAGCAGCGCAGACTTTTGTGATCATGTAGATTCTCATATTCTAGAAACGAAATGACTTCTACTCTATTCAGCCTGGTCACTCACTATTTCTATGCCTTCAAATCTTCCGATCTGACTCTGCTCAAACTGCTGCTCCTTACCCTCTGGCACGAAGCCGAAGTTTTCGACTCATTCCCAACCCATCCAACACTCGTATTTCCCCTAAAACCCTCCGTTGTTGTTCCCATTGCCCGCCCCCGCCGCCGTAGCCGAAGCACTACGACTCGCAGCCCTCGCCTCAACATTCTCAGTATCATCAAAATACCTAGCCAACTCTTGCTCCAACTCGCGACCTTGCAGACGCGGCATGTGCTTAGCAGTCTTGACGGGGTTTTCGTTCTTCGCGTGCGCGCTGGCGAAGATCACGTCGAGTTCTTCCAGGCTACGTCCCTTGGGTTCGGGGAAGAAGAGCCAGACGCAGGGGAAGATGGCGGCGTTGAATATACCTGGTTTGATGGGTTAGATTCGTTTAAGGTGTGGGGATTGTTTTGTTGGGGGTTCTTTTGGTGAACGTACAGAACATCAGGTAAGTCCTCCATTGCAAGTTTGCGAAGGCTGGAGGGGTGATCATGACGATTAGGAAGTTGCTGATCCAGTTGGAGCAGGTGGAGAGCGCGTTGGCTTGGATGCGGATGCGCAGGTTGGTGACTTCGGCGGGACTGGATCTGGTGTTAGTACGTCTTTTATCCTCAGGTGGAAAAGGTGATCTTACTATAGCCATGTCATTCCAAGCCAACCAATAGCAAAGAAGGTGTTGAAGCCGAAGAGAAAGACCGTAGCAGTGACACCATAGGTAGTGGTGAGTTGTGGTGCTCCGTCTTCATCGAAAGTGCCGGTGGATACGGTACCCGCAAGAATGCCCATGGAAGCGCACATGCCAAAGGCACCGAAGAGCATGAGTTTTCGCCGGCCACTGCGTTCGATAAGTGGCAAAGCGATCAAGGAGGCAAGGAAGTATTCAGTGCCGTTGGCGGCGCCCAAGAGACGGGACAAGGCAGGTCCGAAACCAAGAGAATTCTCAAAGATGAAGGTGGCGTAGTATGTGATGAGGTTGATACCGCAGATCTGAGCGCATTGATTAGTTGATATCGTGGTATTTGTTCGTCTCATCGACATACCTGCTGGAAGAATTGTGCTGTCATGCCCAGACAAGTACGGCGGAAGTTCTGGGAAGGACCGTTGGTGAGGAGCTCCCTGTACTTGAAGCCACCGCCGCGACTCTGCACTTCAAGTGCCTCTCTGATGTTGTCAACTTCTTCAGTGACTTCCTCATGGTCGACGGGGCGGTCGAGCAGACGGGCAGTCACTTCACGGGCATCTTCCAAGCGACCACGCATGGCAAGCCAGCGAGGGGATTCCGGCAAGTACAGCAGCATGTACATAACGATAATGGTGAAGAAAGATTGGAACTATATTCATGAGTTAGTAACTTGAGGAAGCTGGAATTTATGGCATCGATCTGTGACTTACCGCGATTGGGAAGCGCCATCGAACATCACCAGTTAGAAAATAAAATCCGTAATCCACCCAGTAGGATATCATGATACCTCCGGAGATCAAGCATCCGGAAAGTGTAATGAGAAGTCCACGTAGATGAGGTCGCGCGCATTCAGATTGCCAGGTAGGGATTGCTAGATCCTTGTCAG
Source organism: Cladosporium sp. MBC 237 (assembly GCA_030772445.1). Classification (NCBI taxonomy): domain Eukaryota; kingdom Fungi; phylum Ascomycota; class Dothideomycetes; order Cladosporiales; family Cladosporiaceae; genus Cladosporium; species Cladosporium sp. MBC 237. The sequence goes on from JAPHCH010000086.1 coordinate 192,940, forward strand.
CGACGCGGCGGAATGGCGGATATGATTTTGATACTCACTTGACGTGACCATGCCATTACCAACACCACCCACAATGCGACCGATGGAGAATAGAGCGTAATCGAAGCATGAAGCTTGCATGATAGTCCCGACAATCATGATAAATGAACCCCAGAATGTCGACGACTTTCTTCCCCATACCTCACCATAAAACAAGATGAGCACGGCGCCCAAGAAACATCCAATCTGATAGACAGCAATTCCCGCAGCTTGGGTGTTCGCGTCACCAGTGCACATGCTGTAGTCTCGCTCTGTCCTCTCTTCGTCGAAAAAGCAGACGGAATTGGAGGCATCGTATGGCGTCATCAGAGGGAGAGTCTTTTGGCTTTCATAATGTCAGTTCAGTTGAATTGCAGCATATTCAAAGGCAATAACCCACAAGTCATCCAGTGTTAGAAGAGCGCTCATGACACCTTGGTCATAGCCAAACATGAGGAAGCCGCATGAGGCGCAGATACCGATGCTATAGTTGAGCGCCTTTCCAGAAAGCTTGTCCTTTCCGAACTTCCATTCTGGTAAGTTTCCGAGTTTCGCAAACCAACCTAGGAATCCAGATGGCTCGGAATGTGTGGCAGGCGGGCTTGGACTGCTGGAAGAATCGCCAGGAGATTGATCACGCTTTTCGATATCGCGCTTCTCGATTTGCTGTCCAACGGGGGATTCCCCCCGTTTCTCGACATTGTTGTCTGCCATGACTCTCGAAGTGGGTCAAAATGGTGGACCGAAGAGCAACGTTTTGCGGAGGTGATCTGGGGTATGGGGTTTTGAACGGGGACTGTGGATGTCTTAAGTGGACTCGTCTTTACAACCGGGCACGCGCCCGACGACAACACTTGCGCGCGACATGCCGCGCGAACGATTGGCACATGTGAGAGATTGCTACGATGAGTCGGAAAAACGGAGTGGATGAGGGCGATGACCTTCGCCCCGGGCTGCCAAAAGCAGTAAACCGCCAGTCAGCCAAGGCGGTCGCGTCGATGATGAGAAACATAAGAAGAGCAAGCCTGCTCGTTCGCGTGTCGTTGATGTCCGTTGCAATCCTTTGCCATGAAGGCCAAGATTCCAAGAAGTGATGTCGTCTGGCGGTCCCGCTAAGGCTGCACATGAGGGGAAGTCAGGGAGCGTAAGACCGAGGGTCGGAGACGGAAGCGTTCCAACAAGACCAAGTCGTCATAAAAGGAGCGTGTTGAACCGACGAAACGACGGCTTTCCTACTGTAGAATACACCGCCGAAATCGCTTGTGAGCCATCAGTTTTAATGAAGGTCATTTTCCGCTTGAAGTGCCCTAATTGCGGGCACAAGTGTCGGTTTGTTAGCCTGCGTACCTCCTAGCTCCTTTACGATTAAGATCACTTGAAAGATTAACAACATATCTGAGATGAGGAGAAAATGAACTCGTCGTCATGACGCTGAAATATTTCCTCAACCGTTCGTGGAGACTGCAGGGTGTGGACACTATTGCGCGAGACTCCGGCTTGCTGGCAACTTGGCAATTGATCCGAGAGAGCTACAGCATGCGAACATCGAATGATCCAAATTGCGTGCCAGGATATCGGTTGGCGTGTTTAGCACGAGCATTTTGAACGAGTATTATCTTGTCAGCAGAATCATCAATCGTCAAAGCGGTCGTCTCCGGCCGTCTGGCACCCAAACTTCGTCGTTCGTCAAATTTGCACTTTGCACTTTGCACAAAAGATCTGGCGATCTCAACTTTCCAAGATTTTGGAGGTTTTTGATTCTAGCCGCGGCAGGACCACCTGCTATGCCAGCTCAACGGAATGCGTCATTGAGGCTCCAGAGAGCAGCGAAAGTAATCGACAGTGCTGGTGGAGCGAGCCCGAAGACCTGTGAACATTGACGCGACAGAGACCCTGCCCTTGTGCCTTTGGAGATGATGCTGGGCGAGCCTTGCATACCTGCAGTCTTCGGTGGTACTGCTGTCGCCTATTGGGCACAGCTAGATGCCTCGGTATCATGAATCTGTTATACACGAGCACAGCAAGTCGCCACTTGTGCATGCATACGCATTTAAAGGTAATGTGGCATTAGGACGGGATGGAAGCTTCTCAGTTATATGCTCTGCTCCAGGAGGAAGGGAAGGCTCACGGAACGTCCCGGCGCTAGTCTCGTCCGAAAGCTTCAGTCTAAAGTTCGCTATCAGCAATCTTCAAGTCTAGAATAATTTATCTGCATTTATACAATCCAACAACAAAATCACCCGCCAAAATGGCACCATCACAGAAAAGATCCACCGTCTCAACAGTAAACGACTTCACCGTCCTACCACTCCGCTTCCCCGCCCTCCCCTCCTACCCAAAAGAAACCACGCACCACCTCTACGTCCGCGCAAATGCCCCCAAAGTCCCAACAACCGACACACCCCGCGAGCTCTTCCTCGTAAACGTCCCCTCCGACGCCACAGAAACTCACATCCGCTCACTTTTCGCGGACCAGCTCGGCGGAGCCAGGATAGAAAGCGTCGCTTTCGAAGGCGCCCGAGTCGGCAAAGGAATCACAGCGCCTGTCGCACCACCGCGCAAGAAGAGAAAGCGCGACCATGACGGCGAGGCAGCCGGTGAGAGCAACGACGCAGCACAGGAAGCGAAAGAAGTCGGCAGTCTCCCCGCAACACACGACCGCGAAGTCCACCGCAGCGGCAGCACAGCCATCGCAACCTTCGTGGACAAAACGAGCGCCGACCTCGCCCTGAAAGAAGCCAAACGAGCCGCCAAAACCGCCAAACCCATCACCTGGGCCGCAGCAGGCCTCGAAAGCAAACTCCCACCCCTCGGCAGCGCCCGCTACCTCTCGCACCACACCCTGCGCTACCCGTCCCGCCACGCCCTGCAAGCCTCCATCGACGCTTTCATGACCGCGCTGTCCGCGCAGGAGATCGCACGCGCGCGCGCGCAAGCTCGCATGCGCTCGCAGCCGGACGAGGACGGGTTCATTACTGTTGGACGGGGTGGGAAGGGCGACGCGGCGCGCGAGGAGGCGGCGCGTCTTAAGGCTGAGGAACTGGAGAAGAGGCAGAAGAAGATGATTGGGGAGGACTTTTACCGCTTCCAAGTTAGAGAGAAGAAGAAGGATGAGGCGAAGGATTTGGTCAGGGCGTTTGAGGAGGACCAGAGGCGGGTGGAGGAGTTGAGGAAGAGGAGGGGAAAGGCCCGGCCGATGTGAAAGGGTTTGTGAGCGTGCTTGGACTTGGGCAGGATTGGTTTTTTGGCCTTGATTGAGTTGTGTGGGTTTGCAAGAATGACCCGATGTAAGAAGAGACGGTCTAGCTGATGCTGGCTATTCTACTGTTCCCTCCGAGGCGCGGCTGGAAGCCACGGAGAAGGCACTTGCGTCGTAAAAGACTCAAGTCCGAGGCGTCAATCTCCTTTCTCGCAACCGACAAAGCTTTCATTGGAACTTTTCCATCGCACTCTGAATAAGGACGAATCGGACGGGGCTGGCTCAGACAGCCCAGTCGAGCCCGGTCTCGACACGGGAACGACCAAGGGTGTCGCCAGGGAGTTCCCTCCGGCACGAGCATTTTGCAGACGCTGCAGCGACTCTTCGTTCCGCGAAGGCCCCATCAACCTTGACGTGTGCGAGCTCGTGGAATTTGCAAGACATGCGCAATGGCATGTACAATTTTGGAACAGCGAGATCTTGACGACAAATAGTAGATAAGGTAGTCACTTGACAAGGCACGAGGATTGAAAATGAAAAAATTCATGAGAGACCCATCAATTCCTCAAATCGTAAGGTAATCATAAATTCATCATCATCATCAGAACAAAACCAAAATCAACCCTCCCAAACCCCCCCAAACCCCCCAAAACCAATCACCCACCCCTCCTCCCAAAAACCCTAGCAACCCGCCCCAACAAGCCCGCTTTCCTCTCCCTCTGCTCACAAACCTTTGCATGCGGCGGGGATGTCGCCACTGGGAGTTTTGCAGCCAGCGAAGGTCCACGCACCTCTTGGGAAATTCCCTCTCGCGCCCGACCAGCGGAGGGAGAAGGAGAAGCCTGGTATTGCTGTTGGTAGGCTTGGTGGCGTGCTGAAGGGTGAATAGCGCGTGGAGGGGAGCGTGACGGGTTGTGGATAGGTGATTGCCCTGATGCTGATACTGGAGACCGCACTGGCGCTGATGTCGGTGTAGATCTCAAGGATGGAGTGAGCGGAGTGTGCGGAGCGAACATGATGGGTATATCAGCCGTCTCCACCATCTCTCCCCCACGCGCCTTGCGAGTAGAAGCACGCGTACGCTTTGGCGATGGACGCGACGGATTGGTGAGAGGCGCGAAAGCTTCTTTCCACGTTCCTTCGGAGAGGTCGACGTTGGTGAGTTCGAGGGTTTGGAGCGTGGGCGCGTGCTGCAGAGCCAGGGAGCGCAGGGTGGAGGCGCTTGTTGTGGCGTTTTGGATGCGGAGGGTTGTTATTTTTGGGAAAGTTGGGGATTTGGTTCGGGAGGGGGAGGAGGGGTGGTAGTGGGGCTGGTTTGGTGATGGATTGGTTGTGTTTGTGGATGGGGAGGGGAATGGGAGGGGGCCTTTGAGACCGAGATAAGAGAGGTGGAAGGTTAGGAGGTTGGGTTGGAAGGGGGTAAGGAAGGAGGTGAGGAGTTTTGTTGGGTTGCGTTGGTGTTGATGGTGTGGTTTGTGTGCTGTCAAGGGGGTGAATGTTGAGATGGAGAGGTATTTGATGGAGGACCAGCGTTTTGCTGAAGAGGGATTCGCTCCACTTCCGATGAGAGGTGAGAGAGGCAGTAAGCCGTCGGGGTGGATGGGTGATAGAGTCAAAGTGTCGAGGGAGTTCATGGCGTTGCGTTCGACTGCGATGCGAAGAGAAGTGAGGGTGAAATCGACTGTGCTGCGGCGATTTGATAGGGAGGGATCGAATCCCGGACAGCTGATTTCGAGGTGCTTGAGGTTGGCGAAGCAGGAGAGGCCGCGGATGAAGGCTGGAACGTTGGTGGCTGCGTGGAAGAGTGGAGGGTATTGATGGAGCAAGAGTTCTGTGATGTCTTCGTCGCCGTACTTGGCTTGTTGCGAACCTGGTGATTCTGCTTGTGGCGTGTATACGAAGTTGAGCTCGTCGCCGGTTTCTGGGTGGATTAATGGCGGAAGAAAGGTTTCGATCGTGTGCGGGATGATGAGTTCCAAGTGCTTGACGTAGAATCCTAGACGGTTCAGAGCGGCTTGTTTGGCAGGTCGGGTGAAGGTGCTTGCTGTGAAAGTGATGTCCAGCTTTTCGAAGAGTGAGGGCGCAGCCCGTACGCTGAAATCATGACAGACGAGTCGTAGGTTGGCCAAGTCCCGCTTGGGTAGAGATGAGATGAGGTGTTCGCGACATCGATCTGTCAACCAGAAGCGAAGAAACTTGCTGCTGTCTGACAGCACCAGGCTGCAGACAGACGCGACTGTTTCGGAGGCTGCAAAGCTTTGATTAGACGTGGATGTTGAGCTCAAACGACGAATGAGACATACACCTGTCACTCGCGGTATCGATTTCTCCGAACAAAAGTCTACTTCCTCCGCTCCTCGAGCTTCCAACGGAAGTTGCTGATGCGGCTGAGGAGACGGTTGAGAAGGAAGATGAAGGGTTGTGGTGAATTACAGGAGCAGACGGCCTGCGCTGCTTGGAAGCCATGATGTCGATGCTAGATTATTAGAGCATATGGTGCTTTTCAATGGTAAATGCGAAGTGAAGGTAAGACATGCGAAAAAGAACTTGTGTACTCGGGTAGTGCGATCGAACACCTTTTACCCGCCATCTTGCGTCCTACCGGTGTTGACAATGGTTCTTCAGCTGGCATTAGTGTTGCAGGAACGGTGACTCACACTCAGTTCGATTCGCAGAAAATGACCTGAAGATGGCTTTCGAAGCGCAGGAACTGCAAGTCAAGACGTGGCTGCAAAAGAGTAGACACGAAAACATCGCGAAAGTCGAACGTTATAGACGTGATGTATGGCCGAAGGTCGGAGGGGAGGCTGGGGTCAGCGCAGAGCGAACGGTTTCAGGTATGGCAAGAGTAGTTGATAGCCAATGGCGGAGGATTGTTTGTTGGCAGTATGCAGTAGCGTCATGCAAGCAGGGTGCCATGCAGTGCATCGTCGGCTACTGCGCGTGCAAGTCGAGTGCTGCGCGTTCGTTCGGTCGCGTTGAGGAGGCCGTCGGGGTAGTATATAAGCAGATAAAGTGTTGGTAAGGCAATTCAACGGTACTTTGGGCATTGGAGAAGTGAGGTAGAGTAGATAAGCGATCATCCGCCAGAATGGAAGTAAGCGGCGCTGTAAGCAAGCAGGCCTTGTTTGACAGAATGATCTGCGAATCTGTACACGTGGAAACACGCGACTATAGCGCCCGATGCAAGATGCAAGTAAAGTGGACGATAGGTTGTCTTTGAAAAGGTTCACTGATGTTTGATGTAAGGTATACTTACAGACAGTAGTAGAGGCCCAAACGAGGACCACGTCGCTCGATTTAGCCACTCCCTGAATTGCGGTCTGTGGGCGACAGCGATATACAAACCTCGGAGTACAGGACTACTGTAGTAGTGCCGGCACACGGCCGAAATCTGATACTGCCAGAGTGCCAGCGGCGCGTGCAAGCCCGAGCGAGAGGCAAACTTGAGCGCATTTGGACGGAGGCACAGCCGCTACCAGCTATACCGCAGGCGCGCAGGAAGCCAGGGTGCAGTGGTCGGGCGACGGGAGAGCTTCCAGACTCATGGCTAGGAACGGTACGTTTGCTAGCCGAGTGCGCCGGTGCCAACTCTATGGCGCATTGGCACAGACGATGTGGGTCTGCGTGGAGGGAGCTGGGGATTTCTGTGCTGGCCTTTCCATGGGGATGTATACGCCAACGGCAGCCTCACGGGATCAGACCAGTGAGTGTTCCGCAATCGGTATGCCGTGGACCGAATCGGGAAGTGTGTGTATGGGAGATGCAGGTGTGGTATGGAAGAAGTGTGTGTGTGAGAGAGAGAGAGAGAGGGAGAAAGGTGAGAATGGGCCCATGGGCTGCCAGGCCGTCTGGGTGCAAGCATGCATGCGAGACAAAGGGCCACTACTACCAAAAGTCGGGATCGACGCTCCAGACTCTGGGACTCGAATCCTTAATCCCACTCATGTCAGCTCGATCTCTTCCTCTTTGGTCACTGACACCAACGTGTTGAGCGTCAATCACTCTGCCATTTCCACTTTTACTTCCATCAGAAAACCTCACATACACACCAGCAGTGCACAGAGTGACAGGCAGCCACAGGACAGAAGAAGACATAGCTTCCATCCTCTAACGTGCAATCCCCATTCCGCCACAACCACAGCCTTCCGTGCCGAGCGCATCCGCACCTTGCATCTCTCGCGTGAACTCTCCCAACTCGCAACTCTATCCGTCCGCTTGCTCTCTTTCGCGAGTCTGACTACCATCTCTTCCAATACTCGCAGAGTTCGTCTGCCGAGCTTCGCACCAAGCTTTCCAGCGCCACTGCGCAAACTCCACCACCTGCCAACCTCGAGTCACTACTCACTCGCTTCTTCCATGTGCTCTTCGTCTTGACATGGCCTCACCTCCATCGCCGACAGACACCAACATCACCTCGGCCGCGGCCTTCTACGCCATTCTTGTCAGCCGGCGCTGACCCCGACCCGTTCTGCAACAAAGCTGGGCAGCGTTCCACGAGAGATCGATTCGGCGGATACACCATTACACATGCGCCTCACGAGGCTCCGCTCCGTGAGACGCTTCAAGATGCGCATACCCATTCGCGAACAACTGGCCCTGCTCATCCTGACTTCTGCCTTGATCGGCCTGGCCGTCATATCAGTTGCAACATGGATCACAAATCACTCCTTCGTCTTGAGCGTCCGATCTACGCGATTGTCTTTGACAGCCTCCCTCAAAGCCGCTCAGCTGGCTTCCAATCTGGACATCATGCAGACTTCGGCCAACTTCGTAGCATCACGAGTGCTTATTCAGACTGCCCTGCAGCGCTATGCACAGCAAGATAACAACACTGACGCCAATTGGGCGAGGGCGCGATTGGATATGAACTCAGCCATCAGCGGAGGAGGCTCCATTGGACAATCATTGCTTCTCCAGTCCATAGTTTTTCCGAGGAACGATTCGGGAGTGGGTGGTCCATACGGTGTGCTCAATACTACTAGTAGTACCTGGAATCACACCCTGGAGCTGCCCCTTCAGAACCCCGACGGCTCGCCAGTCTTTCTCGGAGACCCGGGATTGGGCTACCCTCCTCCCTTATATCCAAACTTTACCTACTTTTCAGAGCAATATAACGCCACATACCGAGATGCTCGCGCGAGAACAAATGGCATCGAGCTCAGCTACGATTCTAGTAGTCTCTTGCTAGGACCGTGGCAGGTATCGAACAATCTAACACTTGTCTCCCTGACACAGCCGATCATAAACAACACGTCCGCTGTGGATATACTTGGATGGCTGACAGTGGTGATGGATGCTAGACTCATCTCTCAGGTCATGCACAACTGGCAGGGCCTAGGAGAGACTGGACAGACATTGATTGTAGGCCCTGCCGACAATGCGAATCTTTTCAACCCGCAAGCTCTTAGCTCGAGCTCAGCTACTACCGATCAAGCTCAATTCGTGCTTCCACCGCTCACCGACAACACCGGCAGACACAGACACGACGATGGTCCAGCTATATCACCCTTCAACATTTCCGATTTTCCTGCAGTAAAAGAAGCCCTCAAACTCGGCGACGCTGAAGATCAGTCCGGGGCACTGATCTCGACGCATAATGAAGATGGCGATGCTGTCTCCGTAGGGTACGCCATACCTTCCACGAGACTGGTCGACTGGATTGTGCTTGTGGAGCAGGCCAAAAGCGAGGTGTGGCAGCCTATAAACCATCTCCGGGACGTTTTGCTTGCGTGCGTCTTCGCCACTGCCGGTTTCCTGGCGGTGCTTGCATTCCCATTGGCACATTTTGCCGTCATGCCCATTAGGAGATTGCGCGAAGCCACAAGCAAATCCGTGGAGCCGCCCAACACTCACCCTAGTAGATCGAGCCTCGAGTCTTTCGGATCATTGCCGCATCACGATGGACCTGACGGTGACGGTGATGGTGATGGCGACGGAGGCACGGCAGATGAAGCGCTGGCGCGAAAAGAAGGATGGAACATTATGTCCAGATGGAGGACTCGACATTTGCCTCGCGAGGCTCGTCACCAAGAACGAAGAAAACGACAATTCCGCATACCAGGAAAGGTCAAGGAGCGTAAGCACTGGATCAGAGACGAGCTGTCAGATTTGACAGAGACTTTCAATGAGATGTCGGACGAGCTGATGATGCAGTACGAGAAACTGGAAGAGCGAGTACAGCAACGAACGGCAGAGTTGGAGTTGAGCAAGAAGGCTGCCGAAGCAGCCAACGAGAGCAAGACTTTATTCATCGCCAATATTTCGCATGAGCTCAAAACGCCCTTGAACGGTATCTTGGGAATGTGTGCTGTCTGCATGCAGGAGAATGATCCTCAGCGACTGAAGAGATCTCTCGGCATTATTTACAAGAGCGGCGACCTGTTGCTCAATTTACTCACGGACTTGCTCACATTCAGCAAGAACCAAGTCGGCCATCAAATACCGTTGGATGAGAAAGAGTTCCGTTTGAGAGATATCTCATCGCAAGTACTGGCCATCTTCGACAAACAGGCCACCGAAGGCCAGATCGATTTGAGAGTGGAATTCCAAGGAGTGCCAGAGACGGTGTTCAGGACCGAGGATGGTGTTTTCGGCAGTGGCGAAACGACAACGACAGAACTAGGACCATTTGGCACAGGAAGAATCAAGGACATGATTCTGTGGGGTGATACGCACCGAATTCTACAGGTGGTCATCAACCTCGTCAGTCCTTTAGACTTCCACTTGATTACTTGAAACATGCTGACAGATTAACAGGTGTCAAATTCACTCAAATTCACACCGCCCGGCGGATCGGTCACCCTGAGAATCCGCTGTCTTCCTGAGCTCCCCGACGTAGGATCAAGAAAGAGTTCTCTTCAATCAAGACAATCACGAACGTCACGGCAGCATTCATCAAGACAGAAAGGCTCCGATGCCACGTTGTCTGTGACTCGCCCAGATGCTTCGAATGTGCCTCTTAAGGACAGGCCTTTCGCGCAATTCATTGAACGAGCACCAACACCACCACCAGGGAAATTTCTCACTTTCGAATTTGAAGTGCAAGACACTGGACCTGGCATTCCAGAGGGTTTGCAACAACGAATCTTCGACCCGTTCGTACAAGGCGACCTTGGGTTAAGCAAAAAGTATGGTGGCACAGGACTTGGATTGAGTATCTGCTCCCAGTTAGCAGGCCTCATGCGTGGAAGCATGAGCGTGCGATCGGCTGTCGGCGAAGGCAGTACATTCGCAATGAAAATCCCTCTCCGCCAAATATCATCACGAGCGGACTCGAGCGCCAGCTCCTGCGTCGAAATGGCTCACGACCTCAGCCGACGCACCTCCAACCCAGAAGAAGGCGGCGGCGTCAGCACCCCAAAACGACAAAGCCGCCACGAAGACAATGGCTACCTCGAAGTAATGACCCAACAACAACAAGAAGCCAGCGGCGCTGCCACCCCGACCCGCTCCACAGACCCCCAACCACGCCTCGTAGGCCTCTCGCAACCCTTCTTCGCCGCCCCCCAACCCCTCGAATCCCCCGGCTCCCAACCCGCCGCCATGCAGCAGATCACCTCCCAAGCCACCGACCCCCACAACCTCTCCAGCGGCCGCATCCGCGTCCTCGTCGCCGAAGACAACAAAACCAACCAAGAAGTCGTCCTGCGCATGCTCAAACTGGAAGAAATCTACGACGTCACCGTCGCCCGCGACGGCCAGGAAGCCCTCGACCTCGTCAAGGAATCCATGCACACCTCCCCCTTCAACCTGGTCCTCATGGACGTGCAAATGCCCACCATGGACGGCTTGCAATCCACGCGGTTGATCCGCGAAATCGGCTATCGTGCCCCGATCGTTGCGCTCACGGCTTTCAGCGAGGAAAGCAATATTCGCGATTGTCTGGACAGCGGCATGGATTTTTTCCTGAGCAAGCCGATTCGCAGGCCGCAGTTGAAGAAGGTTTTGAAGGAGTATTGTGCGCCTATTGCCGAGGAGGAGGAGGGTGAGAATCCTGCTGCTGCTGATCGGCGCGCTTCGGCGGTTTCGTCGGCGCATAATACTGTTGTTGTCATGGTTAATGGAGCGGGCGGGGGTGGGAGTGAAGGTGAGAAGTCGACTGCTGCTGCGAATGGGTCGGCGGAGGCTAATGGGAAACATGTCCCTGCTCCTGCTGCTTCTGGAGCAGGTGGATTGAAGGCTGCGGAGGAGAGGCCTGTGAGTCCTTTGACGGCTGTCTGAGGAGAAATCTTCTGTGGCATTGTTTCTTTTCCTTTTTTTGACTTTTCTACACATGCGATGCGGGCCAGACAAAATACAAGAGTTCGGGACGGTATTAAAAAGGACTAGGAAACGGGACATGGGGAGTATTGACCGGCTTGGTTTTGGCGGTTTTTTCATTGTTTTCTTTCAGCATGGGTAAAGGGGAGATCGGGAAGCAAGATGCAAGGATTTTCACATCTCGGGAACCAGCACGGATGGGATTTTTTATTTCTTGGTATTCTGCATTTTCCAACTTCCTTTTTGTAAGAGGGGCCGTTGTTGGGGGTCGTTGATATTTTAATGAGCTGTATACGATTCCCTGGAAGGGAGTGGATCTCACTACTTCGTGTTTCTTTCTCCATGTGGGCTTTTGGTTTTTGTTGTGAGTCAAGAAGAGTGGAGGGTTTGATTTGGTGATGCTGTGGAGAGAGGTGTCGTGCTGTGTCTATCTTGGATTTGTACATTCAAAGATACTATCAAGAACTGTAGAGATTGATGCTGTTCGCCTCTCCCAGGAACTCTAGCCCTCACTGCAAAGCCCTCCTATCACAATGCAATTGCATCCAAACCAGCCACTCAAGTCTCATCCCAAGCCGCCACCCATCAGTCACTCCCAGGAATCGTGACACCCACAAAATCAAACTCGCGCACCCCCCACTCACCACCATTCGTATCCCTCGTCAAATTCCCCCCCTCAACCCTCCCCCCCCTTCAAAGCACCACTCCCCACGCTCCCACCCCCCACAGGCCTCTCCAACCCATTTCCCCCCTCCCTCACCGTAAAATTCCCCAAACTAACCTCAAACCCATTCCGCGTCCTCAAATCCGGCACACCAAAATACGCCGCACGCACCCTCTCCCCCGAAATCGCCAGCTCGTAGTAGCCGCGGTAGTAGCCTTCTTGCCATTGCAATTCGGGGTTTGAGGACAGGAGAGCGGCGGATTGGGCGTTTGCGTTTGCGATTGTGGCATTGGCGCCGAAGGGGGAGGGGGAGGATACGGCTGTGAGGGCGAATTCGGCGCCGAGGGAGCCCGTGCCTGTGAGCGGGTTGTAGAGTGAGGGGGTGAGCGGGACGAGGTCGGAGACCCAGCTGGTGTGGTGTTGGTTAGTTGGATCTTTTGGGCAGGGGTTTCGGTTTTTTTTTTGGGGATAGGAGGGTTAGGGATGGGTTGTGCTTACTTGAGGTGCGAGTCACCGGCCATCATGATGTTGTTACCGATTTTGTGGTCGGAGAGGGTTTTGAGCGTGCGGTTTTTGTTCGCCATGTACCCGTCCCAGGCGTCGCTGTTGTACGGGTTTTCGTCCGTGCCGAACCAGGACGTGATGTTGATGCGGGAGAAGACGATTTGGCTGCCGATTAGGCGCCAGGTTGCGCCGCGCGCGGCGGAGGAGATGAGTTGGTTGTAGAACCTGGGAGGGGCGGGTTAGTGTTTCTTTTCTTTTTCTTGTTGGGAGTGGGTTGCGATTGTTAGGAAGGATTGATTATACCAGTTTTCTTGATCGGAGCCCATCAGAGTTCGGCCGGCGTCGTTGGAGATTTGCGTGATGTAGTCGTCGTTCCAGCCTCCGAGGGTGGTGATGCTTCGATCGTAGTTGCGGGTATCGAGCATGATTAGATCAACAAGTTTGCCAAGGGGGAAACTCCTCCAGATTCGCAGGTTGTTGTCCATGTCCACCTGTCTGATAGGCATCCATTCGAAGTAAGCGCGCACGGCGTTCATTTTCCTTTGATCGACGCTAACACCCCCGTCCTGGATGAAGGATTCCTCGGTATTGTTCAAACCGGAAGATCCATCGCGGTAGCCGTTGTTGGAAATTTCGTGATCGTCCCAGACGGGGATCCAGGCGAATTTCTGGTGGGAGAGGAGGAGATCGAGGTCGGTACGGTAGGTTGCGAGGCGGCGTCTGTAGTCGTAGAGAGTGAAGATTTCGCGTTCGGGCTGGACGGGGCGAGATGTTGTGGATGTGGCGTATTCGTAGATGTAATCGCCGAGCTAAGTGAGAGGTCAGTGTCGATCAATGAAGAAACAAAGCGATGATTGTCGAGACTTACGTGGACGACGTAATCTACGTCGTCTTTCCTAGCTGAGTTTCCGTAGGCGTTGAAAAAACCTGTTGGGAAGTTGGAGCAGGAGAACACGGCCAGACCTAGGGAGGTCACATCGTCGTCTTCAGTTGGAGCAGTCTTGGTCCTGCCGAGCGGGCTTTTGACATCACTATCACAGATGCTGAATTGATAGTAGTATTGAGTGAAAGGCTCAAGATTCTTCGCCTCGACTTTGACGGTGTAGTCAATATCACTGGAAGTGTATGCCTTGCCATCGGTCACAGAATCGCTCAAATCCTCGTTCTCTGACACCACGTACGCGACACAGACTGGATTAGAGCTTGCCTCGACGTACTCTTCAGTGTTGTGGTTGTACAGCGGCACGTTACCGCTTACTGTAACATTGCTCGCGTCGTTGTCGCTGGTAGGAGCTGCACGAGTCCAGAGAATAACGGAGTCGGAGTAAGGGTCGCCAGAGGCTACACCATGTGTGAATTTCAAGCGGCTGGCGTCCATGTACGAGGGTGAAGACTGGCGTTTGAGGACTTTGGGCATGTGGATACCTAGGCTGGGATGGCGTTTGGAGGGAGAGCCGTAGTTGACATTGCCGTTCCAGTCAGCCAGGACTGCTGGGGCAATGGCTAGCAAATAAATGAGAGAGAGCATCTCTGCTGGGTTGCTCGGATGCTGCAGATAAGAAGGCCTCGGAGGGTGGGAAACGAGGAATTTAGGGACAGGATATGGAAACCTACATTCATATACCTTCCTTGCGTGACATGGAAAACCCACTGGTGTACTGTCTGCCCTGGTCACGCCAAGGAAAACGCAGTGAACGATGCTCTTGCGAAGACAGCGACATTATTGCTGGTCGATGATGGAGTCATTAAGGAGACATGCAGTATGCGTCGACCAACCACATAAGACGAGGAAAACATGCTGACCACGTTCTTGAACCACCTCCAGAGTTCAAAGAGAAGCTTCCGGCTTTCAGAGCTTGGCCTGCAGAAGATCGGCAGTCCTGGAGAAGGCGTGGGCTTGTTTGAGGGAATGGATTGGCTGAATGTCTTCGTCCAGGCACTTTGGATCTCTTGAGCTATTGAAATATGGTGGTTGGTTTGAGGCATATGATGGCGGGGGAGAGGCGAAAATGGAAGATTGGCGCGTCTATAGTATTTTGTTGAACGATGACGTGAGTTACCTTTGTAGCGGCAGCTTTAATTGAGTGTTTGTAGCGATGGGTAGACATAACTACGATTTGTCGATTGCGTGCTACGCTTGAACGTGGAGTCAGAGGAGACCTTGGTTTGAGCTTTATGCTTTGTTTGTTTCGGCCAAGTCAGTTGACTGATTCATCGTGGGCAAACAACGTGTCGAAATCAGCCTTGAACTCGTCCTTTGACGGCCTCAAAAATTCGAAGATGTGGCCACATTTGATATGGATTGCCAGAATCCATTCGAGAAACGCCCAAGACATAACCATACTAGATCAGGTTACTTTTCCCAGAATATTTCAGATATGGAGGTCGGGTAAAGATATAATTACGAGGTAAACCTCTTGTCCTCGTGCGGTGCTGCTGAGAGTGATGCCTTACAGCCTCAGGCAAAAGTCACTTCTTTGTACCCACCCTCCCGCACTCTGCAGAGCCGCACACTCCGACCCTCATACATCACACTATAATATTCGCCACATGCAATCTACAGCCCTACTCCTTTTCTCACTACACAGAAAATCACTTGGTGATCCTAACCATTCGCCAAGTCGAGTGACGACTCCTTGACCTTGACACTACCATAGCCATCCGAAAATCGGAAGATAATCCTCAAGACACAATCCAAACATGCTCGCACAAATACCACTCGAATTGCTCGAGCTCATCTGCCAACAATGTAACCAAGAATCACTCCGAACCCTGCGGCTGGTAGACAAGCGTACAAACACAGCGAGCACACCCTTGGTGTTCGAGCGAATGTACGTCAGTGTTTTCTCTAACAGCGTGGAAAAGCTCGGCTGCCTTTCACGCTCATTGCTGGCCAAACACGTAAAAGCCATCGATTTCATCCCAGATCGCCTGCCCATGTGGAACAAACGAGACTGGACGAACGCCGTGGATTTTCGCCCGCCTTTTCTTCAATGGTGTGAGGAATCGGGCCTTGCAAGATCAAGACCTAGTGCTGGTCAGCCTTACCCAGATCGTACTGAAGCAAGGAAGGAGTATGATCTTCTGCCGAGACATCATTTCACTCAAGATCAATTGAATGCTGGATGGCTGGCTTATGAAGCTAATCGCGACGCGCAGCACAGGTGGCGTACCGATGTCCAGGGCCTCGAGCTGAAAGAATACATTTCGAGTTTCCCCAATTTGAGAGAGGCTGTAATACGGAAGGCAGCGCCACTGAGCGGCCGAGTCAATGATAGGCCTTTCTGGAAACACCTTCTCCGACAGATACTTGTTGGCCCTGATGCTTGGCTCTATAGAGCCAGTGTTGAGGGCGACGACCAATTCGAAGGTACCCTCGCCGTGAATTTCCTCGAGGCAATCGGCTATCGGAATAGCTTTGCTGGATTGCAGCCAGTGGAAACCCTGTCTCTCGACCAGTTGACGCGTTATTCTCTTGCCGAGCTGAGGGCTCTTGTGAGCAATGAACTATTATCAGGAGAGCCGATGGACCCTTTAATAGACCCGCTTGTGCGCCTCGGAACGATGGTAGATGCCTTCAAGCCGCTCAAACATCTCTCCCTCTCATGCCCTCACGTGTCGGACCGCTATGGTGATACTATTCATGGGCCCGCAAAGGAGACGCAAGCACTCCTGCTGGCTGCTACTGGTCTAAGAACGCTTGTCTTAGAATACGGCGACCCTGTTGTCGACTGCAGCGATGAAGTTGACGGACAATATTCGTTCCGGTCTAGTCTCTTACCTTTCCTGTCAACAGCCTCAACAGCCTATCCGTATCTTCACAAGTTGCGATTAACCGCGGCAATACCAGCAGAAGCATTCTCCGAATTTTTGATCCAACACTCAAGAACACTGAAAGTACTGGAGTTACGCGATAGCGCTTGCGATAATTGGGAGGCGGTTTTGAAGACGATTTCTGGACAACTTCAACTTGAGCGCGTGTATCTGGAATGCTTACACGAGGATTCACGTGAGTGCGACGAAGAAGGAAGAGAGACTCTCGCTGGCACAGTGACCTATTTCTGGGACGGTACGGATGAAGAGAACGATTTCAACACCGCCATGAAGGCGTATCTTCTGGAAGGTAAAGGCCGGATGCCCGACGAATTCTACAGGCAATCTTCTGTGGAGTGTTATGATGATGAGGAGGCTGCGATGACTATTGCATGATTGAACGGACGATGAAACGAATATATATGCTAGATACCATGCCAGATGGGATATATGAAACGAATGCCAACAATGTAAATATTTACTGAAAATGCGACCTAATTTGGTGGCTTTCACTCACAGGGCTCATCCGCCCACACTTCGGAAGCCGAGGTCGGCAAAGGGCGAGGGGCTCTCGGGGCCCTTGGGGCGGTTGCGTGCTTATCATGCGCGCATCAGTCATCTCGAATTCATTGGAATTATTCCCGTTCTTGCCCACGGCCCCCCGAAGTCCTCACCACTATTACTACTTACCTTACCAATCCTCCTCCTATTCCTTCCTATACCAACTACTACGACTTTCATGTAATAACAACACAGACATCCAATACCACACACCCCCCTCCCACACCCGCCCGCCATGCCGGACTTCCCAGCACACGCCTCGCCGGCCTTCCAGCCCATGCAGGCTCCCAGACCCCAGCGCACAGTCTCGGACTTCAAACTCGACCACAGCCATAGCCCCGCCGACCCCTCGTCTGTCGTCGCTCCGCCGCCTCTGGTCAGTCCCGCCTTGACACCGCCGCAGACTCCTTTCACCTCCAAGACCTCAAAACCCGACAGGCAGCCTCGCGGCGTGCAGGTGCCCGAGCATGAAGCCGCCGACGACGATGCGGATAAGGCGCAATTGCTCGGCAAGTTGCCGCATGTGGAGTGTGCCGTGAGAGCCCGCATACCTACCACCACTGGACAGGAAATGTGGTTGCATTTATATCACAATGACGCGGATGAGAAGGAACACCTTGCGATTGTTTTTGGTCCCAATATCCGGAGCAGGAGTCTGGATGCCGTGCGGCCTGGTGAGACGGAAAGGGACAGGATGATTAGAGGCGCTTACGTGGGCACTCTTTACCCCGGGCGGACAAGCAGCAGATTGGAAGCGATAAGGAAGGATGCTGGCGTGAGCTCAAGACCAAGCGGGAGCTACTTGTCCGCTCTCAATGGCCCTTCTGGCAAAAAAGATGACGCAGAGAGTGATACGTCGAGCACTGCGTCCGGATGGACGGATGATCTTGGACCGGCAATGGTCAGAATCCACTCCGAATGTTACACAGGCGAAACCGTCTGGTCAGCACGATGTGACTGCGGCGAGCAGCTAGACGAAGCGGCGCGCTTGATGTCGCTGCCCTCACCCACACCCGCATCGACGCCCGGGAGTGAAATCGGCGAAGCAGAGACCCACCACGCTTCCTCAAAACTCCCCTCAGCAGGCGGCGTGATCATCTACCTCCGCCAGGAAGGCCGCGGCATCGGCCTCGCGGAAAAGCTCAAAGCCTACAACCTCCAAGACCTCGGCCACGACACCATGGAAGCAAACCTCCTCCTCCGCCACCCAGGCGATGCACGCTCGTACGGCCTTGCTACCGCAATGCTCATGGATTTGGGACTCGACGGCGACAGAGGTATTAAGCTTCTCACAAACAACCCGGACAAAGTGCGCGCTGTCGAAGGTCCCAATAGGGAAGTTAGGGTCGTGGAGAGGGTTCCTATGATTCCTTTGGCGTGGAAGACGGAGGGCAAGAGTGGCGTGCAGGGGCCTGAGGTCGAGAGGTATCTTTCCACGAAGATTGAGAAGTTCAAGCATATGCTCAGCAGTGGATGATTTTCGCAAGGATTGGAAATCAGCATGATTTCAATTGCAATCTTTGAGAGAAGCACCAGCTTCCCTGCTTGCACACAGCCGCATACGCTCCGAGTGTTGATGCAGAGCCAAACACGCTGTACACATTCCAGGCGAATCTGGGGACCTACTGTCAACGGCCACGATGCATGGAAGTTCTGGTCCGGTAGCTCCACTCGCCAAGCTACCTTGACCATGCGCACCACTTCTGGACGAGTCATACAGCTAAATGTGCAACGCACGACTCCACCGATCGTTCGGATCGCCCGGTTGAGAATCTCAGATTCAGTCGTGTCGAACGAGAAAAGAAGGCACGGCTCACTGCGAAACACACATATGCCATGGAGAATATACAAGCTACGACACGAAGCATGGAGCGGCGCATATCTATTTACCTATCGACCTATCTATCTATATTACGAATGTCAAGATGATGTCTACGAATTCAACTCTCTCCTTTTCTCTACTTCCTCCCTGGTCTCCATCTATCTTCCCTACCTCTATTTCCTCTCCCCTTCTCCATTTCACGTCAAATTCCTGCGTTCACTTGCATCGCGCCAAGAAGCCAAAGATGCCTTGACGCACAGCAAACAGGCTGAAGCAGAAAGATCACAAACAACACCATCCATGCCTGGTCGACAAAATCGAGATCGATCTCAAAGGGAAGACAGAGCCGATTCCTTACACGACTCTGGTGGCTGTTCATTAATGACTCCCAGCACATCGTGCTCAACATCTAAACTTTGCGTCTACGGATCGATCTCGCACATCATGCTGCTAAGCTCACATTCACCATTCACCAACGCGATCGCGATTATTCCTCATGGATATAACATAGCCATCGCGCGCGTAGTGCCATGATGCGTTGATCTCTCAAAGTCTATTCACAGAAAACCATGAGCCACAACCAAAAAGCGTCTAGAAAGTCGAGCAAAGCCTCGAGCAGCCAGTCCGGTGCAGCATCAGGGAACAATCCCAAGAATCCGCATGATTCCAAAACTGGTGGACATGGTGTTAGTGCCTCCAAGAGTAATCCAAGTCTTTCCGAAACCTCAAGGAACTTTGGTCAATTGCTACTTCTCAAGCCAAATAGTACGCCGGCAAGCCCTTCTCAGAACCAGAGCGGCAAAGACGATGGCTTAGATCGTTCCAACCAGCCCCAGCAACCGCAGAGTGGCACGGCTTCCCAAAAGGGCACACCACAAAGTAGTGCAGGATCTGCTTCCAATCCGCAGCAATCTAACAGTGACGCTCGCGATGCAGCACAAAGAAGTGACTCGAGTCGCGCATCTAGTTGCCAGCGGTCTCGCAGTGGGACACCGAAGCAGAAGGAAGCGAAAGGTAAGGATTCGTCGAAGGGAGCTTCTTCGCGGTCGAAGTGAGACGGTTCGTTCGCGCTGGTTGATTTTGGAGGGAAGATTTTGGAATGGCCTATTCACCGAGCAACTTACGGAAATGAGATTCGCTTTTGCCGTGGTTGCGATGTCGTGTATCAGTGTGGAAGTGTGGAGTTCGCCATGACGCTGGAAACTTGGTTGTACAGAAGAGGTTGGCGGTGGTCATAGGTGTTATGTAGCTAGTGCTACAGTGTGATGCTTTTGGTGTTGCACCAAGGCGCAGCATCGAGGCAACCAAAAACCTGCGAACAAGGCAGCATGCGTCGTAGCTTGTTCAGAAAACAATCTGAAGAAGTCCTGCCCAAGTTCTATTCCACAGTTGACCGCGCAAAAACGCAGAGTGTCGCGTAATGGGCAATACAATTTCTTCCCCGCTGGCTTTCAGCCAACGTAAACGCATCGTGAAAGAGCACGACCACACCGCGCGCAATAAAGTCTACGAGCCTTTGGACAGCGCACGATCCGAGATTCGCATATGCCAAATCGTCCCGGCACCATCGGGCAACTTGATAGAATGTAAGCTCGAACGAGTGAGTTTGGACGACAACCCGCAATACACATGTCTCTCTTACGCATGGGGCAAGCACGATAGCGCCGCCCAGATCGCTCTCAATGGCCAAGTCGTCCCCATCACTGCGAATCTACACCTCATACTCGACCATCTCCAGGGCTCGGCGCAAGGTAAATGTTTTTGGATCGATGTCATCTGTATCGATCAGTCGAATGGAAATGAGAAGGGAAAGCAGGTGGCACTTATGGGTCAAAGATATCGCAAAGCGACGGAGGTGTTTGTTTGGCTGGGCCCACAGATGAGATCTCTTCATGACAAGGCTGAGCCAGATGTCGTTTCTGGCGCGAACGACGTTGAGGATGAAGTCTACGATGCATCGGAGGCAGTTGAGATGTTAGGTTTGCTGGCTGACGGTATGCACTTCCATGAGCTGCCTTATTTCGGTCGTTGTCTTTCGGAAACTTGTCGTAGCACAACGGCAGACCCAACAAGGAGTTGGTGCGCCGCGGCCGAATCGCTCATTGCCCTGCTGGAAGTGCCTTGGTTCACGAGGACCTGGGTCGTGCAAGAAATTGTTCTCGCTCGCAAGGCAGTCCTTATGCACGGCGAGTACAGCCTGTCATGGGACGTCTTCGCCACAGCATGGAAGAACTGGGACGAGCATTCGAAGTCTTGCTGTGCCGACTGCGTTTCAACTCTTAGTGAGCCGGACTACACTCTACTTCACCAGCTCGACTGGCAGGTTCTGGATCTCGTCGATATGCGTCAACAGAAAACGTCAGAAACAAGCCTCCTGCGCTTGCTTCAGGGGTTCCGAGGTCGCAAGGCCACGGACGGTCGCGACAAGATATACGGCATGCTTGGCCTGGTTTCGGACGACTCGCTCCTAAAAATTTCGCCGGATTACGAAGTGTCCGTGGTTGAAGTGTACACAAGCTTTGCAGCACAGCTCATCGAAGTTTACGGCTGGCTCTTGCCATTGCATCTTCAATTGGAACACAGCATCCCAGGCCTACCATCATGGGTGCCTGACTGGACCTTTTGCGACAATGATCCAGTAGGATACTCACTTGCTCGACTGGCGCAAGCGCCTTCGTATCGCGCTGGCTCTATGACCGGCGCGCAAGCCCCTTTGATCGTCGGAAATATGATAGTTGTAGAAGGTACTAAAGTTGACACCGTCCAAAAAATGTCATCGGTTTTTACGCTGAAAGACCGTGAAGAGGAGCATTTGAATCTGATTCTGAGCTGGCGAGATTTCCTCGATCTAAACCAGAGGAAGAACGACGAGTATATAAGCGGCGGAACGTTATTCGAAGCCTATCAGGCTACTGTATTCGCCGGCCGATACGAAGACGAGTCCGGTTCACGATCGCTGACTGCGGACGATTTTCACACATGGGAGCGCCACTTGAGAGACGTGACTCGCCGGCTGCGAGGAGACGGACCAAGTATGGCAGGCAAGCTAAATCCCTCAATGTCTTCTCACAACATCGCTGTTCTTCGCCGAAGGCTGTGCGTCCTAGCAAAAGGCTACATCGGCCTGTGTCCAGCTCGCACAGAGATCGGCGACGAGGTGTATGTGCTGGACCATTCGCCAGCTCCGTTATTCCTTCGGCCAATCTCCTCGAATGGTGGAATGCAAACTGTTCATGAAACCTTTCGAGCGCTGGGTCACGGGTATGTCCATGGGATCATGAATGGGGAGGTTGCCAACATGGCTTTTCCCAGCTGTCGTGTTTGCATCGTATAGGCAGGAAAACCTTGCCCACAGCTTTCAAGGGGCCCCCAAGTCAGGATGAACAAGAGATTCTTTCGGATCGGTTGATTCGTGTGCATGTAATCATTTGGCTTCCTCGACTTTCAAGTCCGGCAAATCCGCACCCGCAATAGACTGCAACTCGACATTCCCACCATCCTCAAGATCCGCCTCAACCTTAATACCAACATCGTCCCTCTCAACCTTAACCTCCTCCTCCTTCACCCTTCCATCATCAATCTCCACCTCCACCTTCTTAACTCTCCTCTTCTTCACCGGGCTACTTCTCACCGCACTGGGACACAACCCCATCCCAGAAAGATCACACTCCCCACACCTCCTCCCAACAGGCAAACAAATCGTCTGCCCGAACCCCACCAGCAAATGATTAATATCATGCCACTTCTCTCTCGGCAGCCAAGCCTCCAGCTCCGCCCTAGTCCCCTCCGGATTAGAAGTCTTATGCCAACCCCATAGATTCGTGATCCGGTGCACGTGCACATCGACGCCGATACCTTCATCTCGCCCCCACGCGGCGCTCATGGTGAGGTAGGCCATTTTGGGCCCGACGCCGTTGAGAGACACGAGCCCTTCGATGGTGTCCGGGATGTCGCCGGCGAATTTATCCCGGAGGACGGGCGCGACTTGTTTGATGTATTTGGTTTTGTTGTTGTGGAAGCCGACTTGCCAGATCAGTTCGTTGAGTCGCTCAGGTTCCACGGCTAGTAGGCCTTCCAGGTTGAAGCCGCCTGGTAGGTTCTCCTGCAAATTCTTCATCGCGACGGCTGTCACGGTGTCTTTCGTCTGACTGCTGAGCATGAGCGCTATGAGGGTTTGTAGCCGCTGCTCTTTCGGAGACCGTGTTTCGTCTGCTAGCGACTCGCAACCCATGGTGTCCACTGGCGCTACCACGCGTTTCCGCATTTCTGCGGTTATGTTGTACGTTTTCTCCCAGTTGGCTGGCGGCTCGACTTTGACGTTGCCATTATTGCCGATGATTCGCTTTGCCGGCTGTCTTCTTCCTTTCTTCACTTTCGGTGTGCTCTCATCCTCCTCTTCTAACTTCGGCGCCTTGCGAGGAGTTCGTCTAGGTGTTGATGTCTTGACGTCGGCGCTGGAAGCTGCATTACGCTTGCGCTTTCCGGTTAAAGTGGCTGCTGCTTCGTAGGATGATGCATCGCTCTGTGGACTTGACGGAGGGGTTGATAGTTCGGAGCCACTGCTCGAGGGTCTTCGGGTGCTGGTGTTTGCGGAACTGTCTTGGTGCTGGAAGCCTCGGAGTGAGCGACGGAGTGAGGTTGTGGGTGCTGTGGGCGCAAGCGCTTGGGCTAGATGCGCTGTCTCGCGCGATATTCTGGAGGTTCTCATCGTAGATGATGGTAGTGAGGCTTGAGTACGAGGTCGCTCATCGTCCAATGGTCTTGATGTATATTAAGATATGCTAATCAACTATGAGCGGCCTTGGCGGCTCCCTGCAGGTCATTTTTGAGCGAAGTGAATGACGACATTGTTTTGATCGAGAATACTGCATGCACGCATGTACCTTATGTACATACAGTCGAGATACAGATCGGGGACGTAGGGAGAGATACAGGTGCGAGCAAACAGACCGTAGGTACATACATTTGGGTGGACTTCACTTGATCCCCTTCTCCAGCGCCCACGCGAATTCACGCGTGAACAAAAACTGATGAAAAGAATAGCATTTCTTACTTCGAAGAAGAGAGTATGATTGTGGCCAAAAATTCCCTGCCGATCCGAAGACCAACAGGAGCAGTCAGTTGATAGTTTTCAACTAGCAAAAACGCAATCTCGGACGAATCCTCACTGATGTGCGTAATGCCCTTGCACTGGGATGGTTTGGAGAAGAAGAGCGCGAGATCCGACGCGAACTTAACCTTGCTGATGCTGGTCTGTGCGCCGGGCCGCGGACGTGATTGAAAGTGCGCGGACGTGCTGAAATGTAGGCGTGTAGTGACGTTGCTTCGATTGGAGCTGTATGTGAGTGGCGATGGTTGTTCGATTTAATTCACTTCCATATTAACCATTGAATAACACCTCTCCAAAAGCGTCTAACAACAACCATGCAGCAAGTCGACCTCCTCATCCTCGGCGCAGGCTGGACCTCCGCCTTCCTAATCCCCCTCCTCAAACAACGCAACTACACCTTCGCGGCAACAACAACGTCCGGCCGGCAAGTGGAAGGCTCCGATACGATAAAATGGCGCTTCGACCCCGACAGCAAAGGCGACAGCGGCCTCGGATCCCTCCCTCTAGCACAGCACGTGTTGATCACATTTCCCCTCTCCTCAGCAGCACAGGCGGATTTCCTGGTAAAATCCTACCTCGACGGGCACAGCAAGCATCGCGATCAGATCCGCTTCCTTCAACTGGGAAGTACGGGGATATGGCAGATTCCTCAGTCGACCATGTGGGTCTCACGCCGCTCGCCGTATAATTCTTCCATGCCCCGGGCGGCTGCTGAGGACGCTTTGCTGAAGCATGGAGGGAGCGTGTTGAACTTGGCGGGTCTTTGGGGTGGCCAGCGGGATCCGAAGAATTGGGTTGAGAGGGTGGCGAAGACGAAGGAGGACGTCAAGGGGAAGAAGAGTCTTCATTTGGTCCATGGGTTGGATGTTTCGAGGGCGATTGTGGCTGTTATGAGGGAGTGGGAGACTGCGAGGGGGCAGCGGTGGATGCTGACTGATGGGTTTGTGTATGACTGGTGGGCTTTGTTTGCGGGTTGGGCGGATGGAAAGTCCACTGGGGATGTGAAGGGGGAAGGTGATGCGGTCGATGATATGCCTTCTGATCAGGCGAGATGGGTTTTTGAGCTGATGGCTGAGGAGAAGGTTTGGGCTTTGCCTAGGAGTATGGAGACTCTTGGAAGGTGTTATTTTGGGAGGGAGTTCTGGGATACGTTCAAGCTTGCACCGCTCAAGGCGAGAGTTTGATGTTATTGACGACCTTGCGAACCAGGGCGTTCTGGTTAATGCGACGACAGCAATGAAATCAATTTGTACATAGGTGTTGATTCAACAGACTTAGCAGATGCAAAAGAAAAAAAGAAATGTTTTGTTCATCTCTGCGGTTGTTTTCAAACTACCACCGTCGTGCAGTTCCCTTTCTCATTAGGTCATTTATACAAGCCACTACCGCCTACGCTTTTGCGACAAAGCACTATGCATGCCTATCCACCGCTTCAAGACAATCGTCCCCCAGACACTCAAGCCCTAAAGTTGTGCTCATATCCCGCAGAACTACTCGACGAAGCAGCCGAAGAGGACGTGGAAGATGGCAGAGCCACGTAAGGTTCAGTGTGCGTAGCATTAGCTTGACCAGAAGTGCTCAAATCCGCCGTGACATCCTTCGTTCCGTCTGCGACGTTCTTGCGGTTGATGACGCGATCGAACATGGCCAGGGAGGCCTTGGGTTGGTAGAAGGGGACTTCGTGGCCGGCTTCGTAGATGCGGAGGAAACTGACTGTTTAAGTCGTTAGTATATCGTTTGTCAGAATGCCAGATGGCAAGAATGTGGTGAAGCGTACAGTTTCCGTATTGTCTGACCTCGCCGAACTCCTCCCCATCAACGACGAATTTCTCGTAACCGGCAGCTGCGAACTCCTTGTGATGAGTGTAGTTGATCTGGAGGGAAATCGCTTCTCCACCGAACCAGTTGCAGATGTAGTCGGCGTCGCCGTAGAAGAGGTTGACGCGGACTCCTTCGTCGAGGAGGTATTCGAGGTCTTGACGGAAGTTGGGGAAGATGAAGTCTCCGGTGTTTTGGAATTGCCTGTTTGATTCGGTTAGCCATTGGATTGTGCTTATAGCGGCTTTCGAATACGCACCAGTAAATGTCGGAGTTTGACGTTGTGTAGTTCAGATTGACTCCGATGGCGTTCTGAACATGAGCCTGATTGAGATAGTCCACCATGTAGTCTGGCGGAGTGGGGTCGGCAGCTGGATGGCGGATATCGTAGGTACCGCGACCAGAGAATCTGCAATCGATGGTCAGCAGAGTCCCGGAAAGGGGAGTGTGGGCATGCTTACGAGTAGTAAACGCCTTCGACATTGTCGCGGCACATCGATTGAGCTTCACTGCAAATCGAGAAGACGGACGGTGCAGACTCGGAAGAGATCGGGGTGCTGTAATTGAAGTCTCCATTGGCAGCGGCAGCACGGCACGATTCGATCTGGGACAAACAGCCACTCGGCATGTGTAGGGCAAATTTCGAGTAGGAGTAGACCGTGTCGTTGTAGGCTTTGATTCCGTAGGAGTTGTTCACTGCGAACTCGGAGTAATACGGGGCTAGGTAAATTAGTAACACAATCAAAAGAGCCAGCAGATTTGAAAGACTTGCCTTGTATGTATTCATCGATAATGCCGTTTCCGATGCTCAAGGTGTTGAAGTTGAGTGCCACGCCTGAATTTGTTCCATTGCGAATCAACTCATTCTGCTCACGGAAATGACGGTAAAAGCCAGGACCGTAGTGACTGTGAACACCAGAAGTTAGCCCTACCCGTTGTGCGTGGTTCTCAATCGTCTTACCCTCCGTAACTCTCAGTAGCCAAATTGAACTCCTTCTCGTTAGTTCCCTCGCCAATGCCGACTTCCGCATCTAGTTGCGGCAATGCACCAAGAAAGCCTTGCATGATATGCCATGCCGCAATAGCAGCAAGCTCCGTGGTATCGATGTCGCCTTCATTGATAGGATCGAGGATCGGGTAGCGGCCATCCGGAGGAGCTTCAGTCTCGTTGACGAACCCGCCCGTGTAGTAATTGAGACTGCCAATTGCTTCTTGCTGGTAAGAGAAGCCTACGCCGACAGGCTGACTGAGGAACAGCATGTTACTGACTTCATTCCAGGCGTAGTCGTTGATGTAGCTGGTGAGGTTTTCCGCCACCATGCACGGTCCGAGCTCTTGGAACAGACCGATCAGACTGTCACTGCCGGGACCGCCATTGAGCCACAAGGTGATGGGATCATTGGCGGGGTCTCGGCGCGACTCGAAGAACCAGAAGAAGGCGTGGACATTGGGGGCCAGGTCAATGTAACCGCTGTAGGAGTTTACGCCAGGTGTGGTTTCGCAGACGCCATCCCTGCCAGGCTCTTTGTACCGAATGGTCACGTTCGTGGGTGAGGTGATCGTCTTGACATCGGTGGCATCTGCTGGGTAGTATTGTCGCTTGAGGAGAGGCAACTTCTTGCCAAAAGCCGATCCACGTTTAGAATTGTGACTGGATACTGCTGAGCTGGTGTCGGCGATGGCCAGCAAGCTCACGGCCGCTGGTAAGAGATACTTGGAAAACATGTCTGATTAATCGGATGGAGGTCCCACGCGCACGAT
The DNA here is from genome assembly GCA_030772445.1 of Cladosporium sp. MBC 237. NCBI lineage: Eukaryota > Fungi > Ascomycota > Dothideomycetes > Cladosporiales > Cladosporiaceae > Cladosporium > Cladosporium sp. MBC 237. Next base: position 220,472 of record JAPHCH010000086.1, read on the forward strand.
CTATGAAGGGGGAAGTGAGTGAAGACGAACTCCACTGAGCAATATGTATTTGTATTCCCCCCAAAAGCAGATCAGACCTCGACGACAACAGACGCCCACCCCTACCTACCACCTTCCACATGCAGCTGTTTAGTGTCCACCGCGGCAAGCTCGACCATGCAGTACTCGACTCCAACCTCCAAACCAGCCATCCGCGACAGCGTAGATTACGTCTCCAGCGACCGCGGGTCCCTTGCATTGTGCCGACACCCGTCGATACAAGCATTGAAAGTATGATGCCATCATCGCTTAGCTACGCTTCACCCACTCTCGACCCATGCTATATCGCGGTGAAGCACAGCTAAGGCCTTCACCCCAAAGCTTCAACGTGCAGTAGGCAGCGCTAGCGCGGAGCCTTCGAAAGCATCCCACGGCTCACAAGCAGGGTTCGGAGGTATACTTCAGACGAAGGATGCTCGAGGGATGGAAGATAAGACCCGTACACTGCGATCTTACCCAAAGAAGAAGCTGGCAAGTGTACGACGTTGCATCAAGCTGTCACGTCTGCCGTGCGGCGGTAGTGCGAACTCGTGGACCGATGATCTCGCTTGGCGATGACAACAAAGAGCCGAGGCGAAGCATCCCTGGTTTACGCAGAACGCTGTGTCCGCGACCACGAGAATTGCAGGCGCCTACTGCGACAGAGGAGACATAACGGACGCAGACGAACATGTTGTCTTGAGTGTGAGAAAAGCTCTTCCTATCATTGGGCATGATGCCACAGGAGGCGGGCCCGGTTATTTTTTCAGATGCCATCGTCCTTAACCTATGGTGACCGTGTTGAGATGATCTCTTATGCGTGAGAGGATAATTTAAGAAGGGACCAGCCCAAGCACCGGACCGCTCAATCTGCAAGGAAGAGAATTGACGACTGCAATTTCGACTGGACATGCTCACACAGATGCTTCATCTATGCCGCTTGGAAACCAAGCAGCAGGCGACCGGCAGCCAGCCTGATATTTAACAGAATACTGGCAAGCCATTTTGGAATATTACGGACTTGTGAGTAACTGCATACGCGAAGGATCTAGTGCATTTCCGCACTGCCGGCTCCAAAACAACCAAAGCATTTAATCGGAATTTGGTAACGTGATTCGGTAACGCTCTCTGTTCGTAAGTGCTTCTTCTACATAGCTGAGGTGTAATGTCATCCAAATCTTGCTCTCGTAGATTTTCATAAGATCAAGATACAAGTCATCAATACGGAGGCATTGAGCCTGTAAGACTTCAAGACAATATCACGAACTTTAACTGATCACCTCCAGATCCCCTTTGAAGTGAGCTTGTTAAGAAACGATCTGATTCATATCCGTGGAATCCGACAGTGAGCTGAAGCTTTAGCCTTCGAACTTCACTTCACATATAATGCTCGGATCAGGTCACTTGCTCTAGTCTTGACAGCGCGTAGCCAGATATTCTTTCTTTCTGCGTCCGGATTGCAAGAGAGCAATCCCTTTGTATCTGCTGACGACAAAACCATCTGCTTGCGCGCACTCTGCCATGCCCTCTTCTCACGCCTTGCATACAGAGGTTTCACCTTTTGTACCACATGACCGCTCTGATATCATCAGCCGACGAAAACAGAGATATGAATACCACGATGCGGAAGAAGCGCACGAGTCGCAAGTCCAAGAAAAGTACTGTCCCATGCATATGAGTAAAGCTCGACGTCGGCTGGTGAAAGTTGTTTGAAGATGCACCAAGCAATGCCTTCTGGAATCGAGGGACTGAACCATCTCGGAATTGGTTAATAGAGAGCAACACTACCCAGCGCTCATAGTCCTGTTCATTGCGCTCGCTCAAACCAGAGGAGTGAGGTTGCTTGGCTTTGATGCGCTCCTTCCTCACGACCTGCCACTTCTAAACGCGTCGGTTGCTGCCTGGCCCATCGCAACGCGTCTGGCTAGCTGTGTGATTCTCGCCTCCAACGATGCAAATTCGAAATCTCCAACCACTTCTTTGCCCAGATCCCCTCGAACCGACTCAACTCAGCAAATACCACATCACTGCTCGAAAGCTCTTCATTCCATCTACGACCTCAGTACCAATTGCGCTCGATTCTGTCACGAAGTCACAAACCAATGCGAACATGAACCCAACATCAGACATCTCGCTCTGCGGCTTCAGTGCAGACCTCGCTTGGTGCGTCGAACTGGCCAAGTTTTGTAATCCGACTCTAACCCTTACCCAGGGCCGTGCCAGTTCGCGCAGACGTCCTCAGAGCCAATTTGGAAGCGTACAGCGAGTACAAAGAGACCATAACCGCGCTTCGCCTATGCCACCGTTTCGGTCGCGGAACGGATGTTACCCTCACCAAATTGCCTCTAGAGCTCGAGTTACACGTCGAAAAATTCATCATTTCTGGATTCCGCCAACCACATCTCGACAGATTGATGCTATCATACCGTTGTTTTGAGGCTCGTTGCCAACCTATCGATCATTGGGACAAGATCCAGAGTTCCGCGAACTTTGCAGATGAGTGGGCAGAAGCCCTTGAAGCGAACGAGGCTTGTTGGGATTGCCACTTTGACTCATATCCTCGCCAATGTCAACACGGATGCAAGGAGCGCTCGGAAAGGTACTTGAATGAATGGATTAGAGGCGAAGCTAACATCGGGGCTTTCCATGGCAATATCAAAATGGAGTGGGAGAGCATGTACGAGGCCGGTGCCATAGGGAACTTGAAGATGCAGTTCGAAAAGCTAAGGAAGGTGAGCGATCATCACGTCTCAGATCAACCTGGGGGAGAGACTAACGTCAGCCAGCTGCTTCTACGCGACTTCGGCCTCAGCATCTACGCCCGCTTACATCGCAAAGCTGAGTCCCACAATGCGCCTTGGACGGACGACTCGCACCACGAGTGGCACGATGTAGAAGATCTTCTCACCATCGTGTGCTACCTGACGACTCCGAAGAAATTCTCCACGCCCTACTGGTATTCCGTGTCGGACTTTGAGAAAGAAGAACTCGGCGTTGCAGACCTTGCTGTCGTTGATTCATCCTTTGTGGAGCTCCCCAATCCCGCTGACCAGCCCAAGAGAGCGAGGCAGTTCCGTCTCGCAATGTCCGCACTGGGTCTCGAACCGTACATTCATCCGAGTCAACTACGACGCACGATCTCTGTCAACGGCGATACCGAGATGCTCAGGCAGGGTGGAGACGGAGCGGAGAAAGACGCCAATGTTTCCACGGCTAGCAGCGACGTAACGGAAGCGCAGCGAGCAGCCCAAAGCCTTTTGGGTGCCAAATTACAGTCTTGGCCGCGCGTGATCCAAACCGTTAATGCTTCTGTTCTACTGTGAGTATGAGCACAATCCTTGAAAGACATGAGCACCGGACTGACATATTTTCAGCTTGCCGGACGGTTCGTGAAGAAGATTAAAGATGGTGGAAATGTCGCGGCCTTTCCTGTAATGGTCAGCATAAGTTTATGCAAACCAATACAGTCACTGCTGTGGCGTATTCTCGGATGTCTGGGTGAATTAGCTAAGCGTGCAAGAAGGGCATAGATATATGCGTACATGACTTCTATTGACTCTCAGCGCTGAACCAGCAAGCAAGCGTCATGAGTAGAAACGCAAAAAGTAGTCTTTCTTTCAAATCAGCCTCGCATTGCTTTACTACATAAGAAATCGCCATCCCGAGACGCCCGTCTCAGTCTTGGATTCTTTCCCTTGGAATGATTTGTCCCAAGCAAATATTTCCACAAGTTTTCATGTACAAATTCTCCCCTTGCTTTCATCTTTTTCCCATTTACAGCAGCCAAGCACACTCTCTAGTGGTCAGCCTTGGGGCCGGACCTGTACAGGCGCAGGGTGGAGTCGGTGTAGAATTTGCGGATGATGCTGTAGCCAGCGGCGCCGAGGGCGACGAGCAGGACGGCGCCAATGGGGAGAAGCTCGACGGGGATCTTCTTGAGGGAACGGATGCGTTGGGAGATGGTGTGGGCTGGGTGCTGCAATTAGTCTCGGTTTTCGCTGGTGCGTGTGATTCCGGCGGCTACGAACCAGAGTGCTCCTCCTTCTGCGATGTTGTTAGCATTAGGTTCTCTAAATCAAGGTACGGGTATTACTGCGTACGGGCACGGGAGACCTCATCTTGGGAGAGGCCTGGAGACGGAGGTTCCTGACGGGCTGGGCGCGGAAGGCGGGGGCGGCGCGCTGCCTGAGCATGTTGAAGGCACGGGTAGACTGCATGGTGACTGTGTGGTGTGCGTGTGTGGAGAGCGGAGAGAGAAAGACAGGGAGCTTGAGAGAGGCGGTCGTCAATGGTATAGCAGCCAGCAGATGGAGTTGTCGCAGCTCGCCCGGCCGAACTTGGCGATGTGGCCCGAGCGCAAGCGGCTTCCGGCGCAGGCAGGACGGCTTCTCCTTCGTCGACGACCTCATTGCTCGAAGGTCGCAAGAGATACCGCAGCCCACCGCCCATACCCAACAACGCAAACTCCACTCCTCCCCCAAACAACCCCCCGACAAATACCGCCAACATGTCTGACGATGAGGAGCGCGTCACCATGCCCTTCAAGTTCGTGACTGGTGCGTCCCACTGGCCCGCTTCCGCGACAGCTTTAGAGCAGAGACACTGACAGCTTCACAGCCGGTACGCATACCCAACGAATGCCCAAAATACCCGTCAACCGCGAAAACGCCTCTCTCTAAAGCTCCATTACTAACCCTCCGCGCCACTTCCAGGCTTCGACGCCCGCTTCCCGAACCAGAACCAGACCAAGCACTGCTGGCAGAACTACGTCGACTACCACAAGTGCATCAACGCCAAGGGCGAGGACTTCAAGCCCTGCCGCCAGGTATGCCTTCTCTCACACGACACGCACCGCGACCGGGATCCCGTTTTGTTTCTAACGCGCACACGCAGTTCTACCTCGCCTACCGCTCGCTCTGCCCCTCCGGCTGGGCGCAACGCTGGGACGACCAGAGGGAAGCCGGCACTTTCCCCGCCAGACTGGACGACTAGATTCGCAGCGGAGGGAATGTAAGAAGTACAAACCAGAGAGGGAAGAGGTCATTGACGAATCGAGGGCCGAGGGTGGGCATACGGATGATATGGATGGCTTTTTTTGTAGAGTAAAGTCACGGGATGAAAGAAGTCTGTTCCAAGCCAACCAAGGTTCCTTTTCTCTTCTGATTCAAGAGCTGGCGGTGCCGAAGGTACCAGGGTTGCGTTCTGTGCCATTGGCCTGGTATGCGTGACATTGGCTAGGCCAATGGTTTCGATGATGCTTACCTTCGGCCAGATCCGAATCACGTGACCCAATGGCTCGCTTCGCACATCACAAGACTGACCTTCAATTGATGTCGACAGGATAACGAGGCTCACTCCTCTGCAAAGCAGCATAACTACAGCTACACAGGAGTCTGACTGACTTGACCGACTAGCGAGACATGCCGACTTTCGACGGGTATCACCCACTGACACCGCGTGCATATCTGCTGACAGGTCCCTCGTGCTACGATTACACACTCGCCATCGCTCCTTATTGCCGGAATGACGCCCACCCGATGAATAAAGCAAGCAGACATGAAAACGTGACAGCCTCGGGTAGGGAATTTGCAATCCTCATGAAGTTCAGTATATACCTTCCATAGCCCGGAGCGCCACAACAGCTCAAACCCCCACAACTCAAGTCCTATAAAGCGTGTCCAAAAACCCACTAGCAAGCTCACTAACAATACTCTTATCGGGCAAAGCGCCCGCAACGCCATACAAAGCCGCAGCATCGCCCTTCTTCTCATCCACCGCCTGGCCCTTAACGCTCCCCACAACCTCCTCCAAATCCCTAATCAGATCCTCCACAGCCGCCACAATCGGCAGCGTCACGGCAACGTGAATCGCGGGCGGATCCTGCAGAGCGTTCAAATGCCAGCCTTTGGCCGACATGCCGTCTGCGACGCTGTAGATGTCTACTAAATCGCCGTCGTGTTTGGCGTTGAGGGGGGAGCGGAAGGCGACGACGGAGAGCATGGGTTTGCCGATGACGCGGAGCGAGTTGCGCAGTTTGGGCGAGTCGCGGATGGCGTCTTCGATTCGCTTGGCGGCGCCGACGATCTTGTGGCACGTGTCGATGTAGCCGTTTTCGCCCATGTTCATCAGCGACGCCCAGCAGCCGGCGATTAGCGCGCCGGGTCTGGACCCGGCCATGTTCGGCGAGGCGTACACGCCTCCGGACCAGTCGGGGCAGATGTAGTATTGGTATTTGCGCAGAGAGGCGGAGCGGTAGATGACGCAGCTGTTGCCCTTCGGCGCGAAGCCGTACTTGTGCGTGTCGACGGAGATGCTTGTGACGCCGGGGACGCGGAAGTCAAAGTCTGGGGCTTCGAAACCGGCGCGAGCCAGGAAGGGGATGATGAAGGAGCCTAGACAGCAGTCGACGTGGAGTGGGAGGTTCTTTGCCACAGCAAGACGGGAGAGGGCGGGGATGTCGTCAACGATGCCATGAGGGAAGTTGGGCGCAGAGCCGACGAGGAGGATCGTGTTACTGTTGATAAGGCGAGAGACATGGGCTGTCGAAACGCGGTAGGAAGGCTGTGGGCAGGGTACCAGGTGGATCTTGATCTTGAAGTACTCGCCGGCCTTGCGGAAGGCGGTGTGCGCGGTTTCTGGGAGGACCATCTCGGGTTCGCGCACGCCTCTCTCGTGGTATGCCTTTTGCCTCGCAGCCAAGACAGCCATGAGAATGGACTCAGTGCCACCGCTGGTAGTAACTCCAGCACCAGTGTCAGGAGCATTGAACAGTGCAAGAGTCATCGCCACGACCTCTGCCTCCATCTTCCTGACAGCCGGGAAGACATCTGGATGGATGGGATTGCTGACGCCGAACTTCTTGAAAGCCTCACTCTGCAAATCAGAAAGCTCGTTTCCGCCGTGGTATACCGCACCACTGACACGCCCATCCTCCCAGCGCGTGTGCTTCATCTCGCCCAGCTTCTTCAACTCCTCGCGGACCTGGTCTGCAGTCCATCCCGAAGCCGGCAGGGCCGTGTATTTCGTAACACCGGGTCCGGTAGGAACCAGCTTCGTCTCAAGTTCCAGTATGGCCTTGTCCACATCCGCTCTTACTTTTGCCTGCACGAAGGGGAGTTTCAGGAACAGTCCGTACAGCCGTTTGTAGACATCCTTATAGAGCAGCTTAATCGAGCCGACCGGCCCATAGCCGCGCAGGTGCACCCATGTCTTTTTGGTATAACGCAGGAGGAATAGGACGAGGAGGAGATTGCGGATGAGGTCGAGACCTTGGGTGACGAGTTGTTGCCTGGAGTTGGGGCGGGTGAAGTTGTATTGCTTGCCGAAGTTGGGCAGGCTCACTGGGAGCCGCGATGTGCCTGGCATTTTTTTTGCTGGGGTGTGTTTGCTGGTTTTCTGTGCTATGAGGACATGCTTATGTTGTTGCAGGGAGAGTTGTGACTGGGTGGTGCTTGATGGAAGAATGTTTGGGATGAGGTCGATGCTTAGGTAGGGTTATGCTTCGCATGTGAAAGCCAAAGCGGAGTCGCCGGCTTCGTCACAGCCGACCGACAAACCACTTACGATCGTATAGCTTGACGCTAACGTCTATACGAACAGACCAATGGCACAAAGAAAGAACATCATTCACAAATTTTTGATCGTATGTACTCGTTTCCAAAATTCTACTACTGAGTAGTTCTAAATCAATTATAAACACGGAAACTTTCGTCTAGCCTCGTCTGGATGGCCAACCCATCCCATTTCATTAATCCTCATATCATGATATATTCGCCATCGACTCTGTCCATGGCCCTCCGCCAGCGGAACGCATGCCTGCCATTGCAGCCCATTGGAGGCTCACTATCTCTCCTGCGGGCAAGGATTTCGATTTCGGGTCCTACGCCCAATTCACCATCCATCCAGACGCGCTCCAGGACTTCCAAGCATGAGATGTTGTTGAAGAAACCGCTTTCGCGTTGAATCTCGATGCATCGCTGTCGGATGATGTCTCTGTGGCCTGCATCGACGGACTCGGTGCCGGCGATGAATAGAGGCCAGAGGAGGAACTTGTTCACGCAGGACGTGATTGGCAGTGCTGTGATGTGGTAGAGTACGAGGCTGACCGTCTGTTGGAACTCGGGCGCTGCTGAAGGCAGGAAGGGGTGCGCAAGTCGTGTCACATATAGCAGGGCGGAGTAACGGAACGACTCGGAGATGTGCAAGAGATCTTGCTGCTCCGCTGCCAAACGAGCTGGGTCACTTTCGCGGTCGAGCGCGGTGGGCATGGTGGAGAAATCCATCTCCCACTCGGTGAGGCGAATTCTGATCTCATGCCATTCTGCCCAGAATTCACGGCGCTCATCGAACGCAGGCCTTGATGGGTCATCGATGGAGAAATCGGAGTCTTCGTCTGATATGATAGGCGTTCCCCACCCATTGCCGTCGATAAACTCGTAGTCCAGAGCTGACAGTGATCGATCTGCTTTCCCACTCGTGCCCGACCACTCGGTATCCTGACCACCGAACATGTCGCGCTGGTGTGAAAAATAAGACCTCTTGGCCCGCTTTGAAGTCACTGGTCGTCCTTGGCTCAACAGGTTCAGTCTTCCCAGCCGAGCAATCAACTTAAACAACCGGCCATCGCAGCCCGAGAACTGTTCCAAGGCGCCCAAATTCGAATTAAAGTCTAGCATGTCCATACTGTCGCCCTGGACTTGGGCTTCGCGGTCATTCACCGCGGAAGTCATAACATCAAACCATGTAAAGAACATCTCAACCCAACCAGTGAAAGTGCTTTTGGTGTTCGGATCGCGCATAGACATAAGCTTTTGTACGCCGGCAAGTTGCGTTTTGAATTTGCTGAAGCCGGTATCGCAGACGTGGAAAAGACATAAAACGAGAAGTGTAGCGAGGACTGAATCGTCCTGTGCAGCACGAGGATCGGCCAGCTGCATGTTCAGCTGCTCAATGGATAGCTGTTTGTAGCAGCTCTCTTCAGCCGTGGGCTGCGTGATTTCCCTCCCATCGAAAGCATTGGCGAGCTCTGATGCAAACCCGGGATTTCGGCTCTCGATCTGGCGCATGCGCATGTTGTTTGTTGCTAGTGCTGCAATAGCGTGTTGGAGCCCTTCATTTTGAGTCGCCAGATTGATAATGTGCATGCGGTAAGGGTTGCTGGGGTCGTCAAAGGCTACTAGGAAGGGACAGATGTGTTTGTCATAATAGGAGATCAGCGACTGCAGGCGCGGTGATACGAAGAAGAATGGCTGATCGAAGCTGGAGTTGATGAGGGAGAGTTCGTCGGGCCTATTGTTGTTGCTCTCTTCTTGATCTTGTGTCTCGGCGTTCAAGAAGTCTTCGCTGAAGAGAGCATGGCTGATCGATGAAACAGTGTTTTGCTCAATGCCGTCGAATGCAGGTGCAGACCCGAAGCTTTGTAGTGAATCGACGCTGGAGCTTAGAGATTGCGGATACGAGTCCGTGGCGGAATTGAAAGACGGGATATCCATGTAGGATTCCATGTGTTGATGATGATCGGAGAATATCCCTGATGCTGGGGTTTGAGGGTATTCCGGAGGTGAGTTCCATTCGTCGGTATATGAACTCATTGACATGGCTGAGAGTGGGTACCCGTCATGCTCGAAATTAGGAGCAATGGTGGTTTGGAGCTGCCCCGGTGGTGGCTGGCTAGAACCCATTTGTCGATGGAGGAGAAAGCCTGGCACATGCCAACCATCTTGCATCTGCGCAGTGGGAATAGGGATTCTGGGTGGTGGGAAGGTTGACTCATGCTCGGTCGGCGTTCTGGGTAGTGTCATCGTCTGGTTCGATGCTGTGGAAGGTGTAGGCGTGTGCGTCGATTCGACGGAGGTCGTAAGCAAGGAGCTCTTTCTGCGTTTTGCCACTCCCTTTGCCGGACCAGCCATGCTTCCGTCTGCCTGTCTACTGGCCACAGGGCTGGAAAGTCCCCTGAGCTTGCCCCGACTGGCAACACCGACTCCCCATGTCAATGTCGTTTTATAGCCGGAGCAGTCTTTGCCAATTTCAATGCATGGTGTGCAATAAGGGCGTTTCCTGTCACAGCATACCGCCCGCTTGCGGCATGTAAAACAATCGTCCTGAGCACCGCCAGTGCCGGTTCTTCTTCTTCTTTTCTTAGGTGGCGCCGTTGAGGTCGCTGCTTGATCGATTGAATCTTCTCTCGGAGCAGCCGTCATAATCGTTAAGTGGTTTGAGGTAAATAACAGAAAGAAAGCGTGGGAGGATACAAGATCGGGACGGGAGCCCGCTGAGATCTTTGGGAAAGATGGATCGGGGAGGGACTCCAGCAATAATGGAAGTGAAGTTGGCCGGGTCAAAGGCGAGGAAGGGCCATTTCCCGAGTAAAGAGCTCTAGATTGACTATAGCCCCAGAGTAGTGCGATCCCAGCCAAAAAAGCAAGCCGCAACGGTGTCGAGTAGCGTCCAGGGACCTCGGCCGCGTAGGACTAGCGTGCGCGGTAATATGCAGACTACGCAAATGAGGGGAGCGATATAGCATGTCGCGTGCTGGCGTTCGGGTCGCGGTCGTGCCCTTGTCTGCACCTCAAATCAAATGGCCAAATGGCGGCGAAAAAAAGGACAGCAGCATATAGTTTATCCAAGCGCTCCTCCTGGGTCTTGTGCCGGCAGGGCTGTCGGCGGCTTAAGGTACCAGATGCAGCATGCACGTCTTGCGAACGAGGCATGCGCGCAGATAGGCCATGATAGGCCATGATAGACCTTCTTCTGCGCCTCTTCGCGCATCTCACCGATGCAGCCAAGACGCTGATCGTCGTCGTGCCTCTTCACCCCACATGTCTGCTGGGAGTGAGAACGTGCAGAGCGCACGATTTAGCGTGGGGCCCCCTGCGGTCTGCGGTGCCACCGTTGCATATGCAGATATGCTCCGGGTGATAACCGAACCAAGGAGGAGGCAGGCCCAAACTCTGTGATGATCGCGGAAGTTTAGTGTCGGCCTGGCAGGAGGTGGAGGTGGAGGAGGAAGAGGAACCTGCAGGCCCATGAGCCCTCGAGATTGGTACGCCACCGGCAAATTGGCAAATTGTTGCGGGTGCGTGCGGCAGGATGCCTTGAGAGCCCACCAATCTGTGCAAAGCACGCAAGATACCAGCTTGATATGAACATGTCCCTTGGTTCTCTTACCGAGGCTCTCTGGCCCTGCCTCAGCGAAAACCTCCCTCCACCGGCCCTGCAATTGCGTTATCTCAACCATTCATAGTGCGATAAGCACGCGAGACGTCGCTTAGAGGCTTGGAGTCATCATCAATATAATGATATATCCTAGTATTCTCTATCTGGACAGACCCGCACTCAGCTCGTTGGCAGGACGCTGCTGCTGCTGACACGCCTAAATACAGCATACTCCCTAGCACGAGAGTGATATCGGACCTGTGCTGCAATTGTCACTTGCACCGAAACTCACACCCTCCTGTGCCTTGGAAGGATCCCGACGGCAGCCGGTTGGCCGACCCAGGTGCGCACTGCTAAGGCATCTTGGTGCAGCCACAACACCGCATAGCGCAAGCCCACAGGAGCTTGATAGAAACCATCACTGATGTCCACCCGGCTCCTGCGGTCGTGACATTCACGCAGAAGCGCGCGTGCTGATCACGAGGCCGCCGGGACGGGGTGGCTGTGTTTTTTCTTGTAACCACCCTCCGCAAAGGAAACCCACCCTAAAACCTTCCGTCCTTCAAAAAAGAAAACCATGACACCGCGTTTCTTCATCACCACCCTGTCGTGCCATATGCACCCCGCCTCCCCGCACCCGTTGTGTTGCAAGCGCAATGCTTCTATGCAACATGGGCCGCTGCGGCCATTGCGGGCAGGGTAGTTGGTCCCTTTTTGCGATGAAAAGCGATCGAGCGGCGCCCGCGTTTACGTATTCCAATCCCAGTCATCCTACTATTGAGGTGAAATTTGAAGGGAACTGACGTTTTTGACTTTCCCCTCTAGTTGCAAAGGAATGGCCGTAGCGGCGGAGGATTGTCCCTCCGCCTTTACATAATCCGGGGTGATACGAAGATAAACGAAGCGTGAACCACTATCAGTACTAGGCGGAGATGGCCGCCTGGCGATAGGGAAGTAATCGCAATCGTAATCGCACAAAGTCTTGCTGCCAACGATTTTCGTCCCCTTCACCAAGACCAAAGGCCGGGTGATCGGGTAGCAGCGATCTTGGGCTGAGAGACCGTTGACTTCCCTACTGTGCCTACTAACGCGGCGGAACTTGTGCAGACCTTCCATGCATGCACGCAATCATGTGTGTGCCCGATCTCCCGGTCTGGACCCCTTTACGTTGTTTCTAGGAGGCCAACGCAAGCAGGACTGGGCTCCGCGCTACTGTGTATTATTCGCCAAACGAAACAGCGCTGCGAGCGCGAGATTGTTTGCTGCGCTTTGCGCTTGTAGAGTTGATTGGCGGACTGGGGGCCTGGGTTTAGTATGAACCTTAGGAAATGCGAGATGGTGCGATGAGTGGTGATGCTTCTTCACCGACTGTTATTTTGGAAGGCCCGTTCGTGGGTTGGAGGCCTTGGAAGAAGGCTGAGCAGAAGACTGCGCTTTTGCAATAAAGTCTTTCACATCCCCATCATGAGATTGGTTGGCTTTACGAGGCATTGTTGAAGAATCGTCACAGTCATGCTGTTGCAATCTTACCTACGATCGTGGGCAAGTCATGCATGACTTCTATTGCGACGATGTCGGCCAATCATGAGAGTATTTTGGGTATTCTGAAGCCTGGACAATGGTCGGAACGATGAAGCTGGTGTAAGCAACGGGATGGTGGAAAGATCGCCATTTCGAATGGATCATGCTGGGTTGTTGCGCCGGTAGATGCAAGCTATAGACCACTAGCATATGGACAGGCAATGTGGAACTCTCCACAGTCTCTTCTCTGAAGATCTACGTCCATGAAGTGGAATCATTTTCAGTATACACCAAGCCTCCATAAGCGGACTGTGCGGCGTGAGTTCAATCGTCTACGTTCCATTTTGGTATCTCATTGAATAATCCGAATCCGGTGCCGGTGTATTACATCTTCAAGACTGAGGCCATCTGTTCAGCCAATCTGGTGGCTCGTGTATAGTTCGGTGCGTCAAGGTTGGCGTTCTCGCTATTGCTGACTAGTTCTGCAGCTCAATTCACCATTCGGTCATCACTTGTAACGTATGTTTATTTGTGTTATCGAGTCTGCTTTCGTTGCTGTCTCACCAGGTGTAGCAACCCTTCACGCAGCTTGATTGACCTTGGCTTTCCCTTACATCACCTTCGTGGCCTCAGCAAACATACATGATTGACACTTCACATATTCGCAACACCATCAATCATGGCATTGATCCAGACTCCTCCCTCGACATAAGGGTCGAAAATGTCCGAGCGCCCGTTTGCGCGTAAAGGAGTGCCCTGGAAACCCGCTTGGACCACGGCGCCCTGCATTGCTCTTCACATAGTACAACGTGAGGAACCGTTCAGTCCCTGTTGTTATTGTATAGTATTGTTGGTGTTACACTTCTTCAGCACGGTGAGTAACATGTCTGGTGTTTGGTGCTGTAGAAGAAAAAGACAGGATTACTAACGGATCTCGTGCTATAGCTCCTTAATCTCGACTTATTAGCTGCGCAGTGCCGTCATAGCTTTCCCAGCTACAGCTCCATCAACGCCAGTTGTCTTTCCCCCAAGTCCAAGACCAGTCCTTGGATAATTCCATCACCAACCACAGTCGCGACGACACACCACACTCCCACCACCCGCATCAGCACATCTCGCCGACATGCGCGCTTCTTCCGTCCTGCTGGCCCTGCCGGCTCTCTCTGCCGCCCAGCAAATTCCTCTCGTTGACCAGGTCAAGGGCTGGTTCGCAAAGGCCTCCGAGACTGTCTCCTCTGCCATCCCCGCCGCACCTTCTGTCGACTCCGTCCCCGAGCCCATCAACGCCGCCACCGCAAAGATCGCCGAGGTCCAGGTGCAGGCTCTGACCGTCGCCAACCACAAGGAGCTGATCAAGCCTGGCGCCGCAACTGCCTCCCCCGGCATTGAGGAATGGATGGTCTTTGTCACTGGCGGCAATGCCACTTGCTACGGCATGTGCAAGAAGCCTGAAGAGGCCTTCAACGGCAGCGTGGCCCTCCTTTCCGCCACTCCCAACCCGCCCAACCTCGCCTACATCAACTGCGACACCGAGGGTCCCCTCTGCCACGCCTGGTCGCTCACTCCCCCGCGCATCCTCCACCTGCAAATCCCCCAGCCGCTCGCCGACCAGACCACTCCGGCCTCCACTGCTCGCTACATCTACGTCAACCGCACTACCATCTCCGCCCCGGCCGTCGCTGCCATCCACCTCGAAGAGAAGTACAAGGATACCGAGCCTTACGAGGGCATCTTCCACCCTTTCAACGGCATCCTTGCCGAGAACGGTCTCAGCATTCCCGTTGGTTACGTTATCTGGGGTTTCTCCAAGATTCCCAGCTGGGCTTTCATGATCGGTGTCAGCTTTGTCAGCAGGAACATCATGTACGTTAATTTTTGAGCGAACCACTCCGACAATTTCTCTTCGCATGCTAACAACTTCACAGGGGTAGACAAGCTGCTCGCCGCGCGCACCCTGCCGGTGCTGCTCCCGCCGCCGCTCCTGCCGCCGCCCAGTAAAGGACACGGTCGGATTGAGGCGCTCTCACCAGCATCACATCTACTACCAGCCTTTCTATAATCCTACGCAAGGCTGTCAAAGCAACAACTCGCACGGATCTCAGCCTCAGCTATGGGTTGAAGTCACAACAAGAGCACAAATGTATAGCGCACTTTTTACCCTTTTTTGGATGTCTTTTCTAGAGCGTTATTTCGAGATGATATTCGTCTCCTGAGTTGGACAACATAAACATTGAGATGTCGAATGAAAAAAGTTTACTTCCAATCGTGTCGACATGCACTGCTTCAATTTGCAGATTGTTACACTTCATCGCAAGAACATTTTGCGGTCTCACCACGAGCTACAGGACTCTTGAAGTGTGCATAGCAGGAAATGGACTTTATCGGATGTTAGGTCTTGGTTTTCTACGGTGAGCCTGCGATCTGAATTATATCCTAAAACATGCCAGAAAGTGCATTTTACGGGATGCTGCTAATGAAACTTTCTATGCCTGTGTACATGCCTTAAGCAAGCCATATGAGACCTCAGCTCTAGCTCCACTTGTCGCTCATAGAGTTCACTGCTATCGCGGGTATGTAAGCACCGCTTTCGGCCTGTACATCATAGC
Source organism: Cladosporium sp. MBC 237 (assembly GCA_030772445.1). Classification (NCBI taxonomy): domain Eukaryota; kingdom Fungi; phylum Ascomycota; class Dothideomycetes; order Cladosporiales; family Cladosporiaceae; genus Cladosporium; species Cladosporium sp. MBC 237. The sequence goes on from JAPHCH010000086.1 coordinate 235,771, forward strand.
TGATGCAAGTGGTTCTATGCTCGCAGTAAGAGACCTTTTACTTATTATATAAGGCACGGCATGGACTGCACAATCGGTACGTTGATCTAGATATCATTCCACTTTAGAGAGTCAGGATGGCTAAGAGAATCCTCTTCATTTTCACCAGCAACGACCGATTGGTGAATACCTCTGTCAAAACGGGCTGGTATTTGCCAGAAGCTGCGCATCCTTACTATGGTCTTGTGGAAAAAGGCGTCATGGTCGATTTCGTCAGTGAGATGGGAGGCAGACCGCCTCTTGACCCACAGTCTATTCCGATCGCTGAGAATGACCCGGTCTCGAAGAAAGTAAGGCCATCGGTCAGCATCGCCTCACATCATGATCATCGGCTAATATGCCTTGCCGGCAGTTTCTCGAAGACGACGAGGTCCAGAGCAAACTAGAAAGCGCACCTGCGTTAAACAGCATCAAGCTCCCTGCCACAGAATACAGCGGAATCTTCTACCCAGGAGGCCAAGGACCTCTCCTCGGCCTCCCCGACAACCCCATCTCCCAAAACCTCATCCGCACATTCTACGAAGACGGTAGAATCGTCGCGGCAATCTGCCACGCTCCCGGCGTCCTGACCAATGTCAAACTCTCCAATGGGGAGTACCTTGTTGCCGGTCGGAAAGTCACTAGCATGTCGAACCGTGAAGAGGAGGCTTGGGGTCGTGTGCCGTATGTGCCTTGGCTTGTTCAGACTCGTTTGGGAGAGCGAGGGGCGCTGTTTGATGAAGGGAAGAAGCTTTGGGCTGATCATGTTGTTGTCGATGAGGATGGGTTGAACCGTGTTCTTGTCACTGGGGCGAATCCGGCTTCGGGTGGTTCCCTTGCTGCTGCGATTAATGAGATTTTGGAGCGGAAGTAGCTATGCTATCAATGAGGCAAGCGAACTGTTTCATTGTTATCCATCGCGAGAGTGAACACAACCAACTTTTGCGACTACCTTAGATACGTTCGTCCAATCAACAGTTAGCGATTTCGGCATGCCGAAACGTTCCTTGGCGTCGGGTCGATGTTTTGGAGGCTTCAGTCTTATTAGTAAGTTGTCAATATGTGGCAAAGCTGCCCAGACGATCTCTCTGAAGGCAAAGTACCAATGCAACCTTCGTCGTATCGCTCGTTGCGAGTGAGGCGTTGCTGAGCCGTCACTCCACGCACGCACCTGTCCACCACGAAGCTACGTGCGGTACTACAGTACTGCGACCGGATCATCACCTTTCGTTATGACTCGGCAGAAGGCCAAACAGCGCTGTCGACAGCGTAACGACGACATCGAAGATGACTCCGACGCGGCACGGAGAAGGCTGGTACGCTCCAACGCCACACGGCATGCGTGGATTGGGCGTAGGCAGGCGGCCCTCGAGCATGTTCAAAACCGTCAGCGGCAATTGGTAGCACATGCGCAGCCAGCCGCCGCGCCGATGCCTAGCCAATATCACAACCAGAGTGTCCCGTTAGTCCCGGACGGATTTCACGACAGTCACCAGGTCAGCCCAATACCATACGAAGCACGCTACGGCAACCTCATGCATCACCGTAAGTTGTGTACCTCCGTGACGCCGCTTGATTATAGTTCTAACCGCTCCTAGTCGTGACAGTCTTTTCTCCTCTGGGCTGGGAAGCCGCTGGCATCAGTCAGAGCGAGGGCGCGGTGTGGGAACGCACAATGGTTCAACTGAATTTTGCGGAACCTGCTCTTTTCTACGTACGCTTGCTATTCGGAGCGGGCGATCTAATCAGACACGGTGTCTTGCGGCCTGAGATGAAATTTCACCTTATGCAAAGGGCCGTCAAGGAGATGAACGATGCCATCAGTGACCCTGGGCGATGCACCTCCGAGGCCATAATACTTGCTGTGAGCTTCATTGCCTTACATGAGGTTTCTTTCGGTGGGGATCTGGCTGTTGCTCGGCTTCATCGAGCTGCACAGGCACAAATACTTGCTTACAGAGGCGGCCTATCTGCCCTTAACCTTCCAGACATCGTCAAAAATATCCTTGCCTGGTCGGACGTAGTAGTGGCTCAGACGACTAACATGCCTCGAGTTCTTGGAGGTGAGAGCGCAAGCATTGACAGATGGTCACGTTCGCAGAGTAAAGTGATGGCGAAGGATTGGGTGTCGGATTTGGAAATATGATAGCATGATTTGTGTGGAGAGTGGACAAGACTGATGGAGCAACTGTCTGTCATCTAACTAAAATCCGTGCTTGAAGCAAATGTCTTCCACTTCGGGTCCAGAAAATGGTCGCTATACTCCTGGATCTTGTTGGCCATGCCTAGCTGCGCGTCACTGCCTATAACAACTCGGAGAGGCGGGTCCTCCATCTTCGCAATATCCCAAAAGGCACGGGCGCCTTTGACAGGATCCCCGGACTGACGGCCGTTCATCTCCTGCGTCGAACGAGCAACATCGATATGGTCGTAAGCCGGCTGCTCAATCTCGCCAAACGCCATACTATTCCCAGCCCACTCCGTCCGGAACGCGCCGGGCTCGACACAAGTCAAGTGAATGTTCCACTCGGGCTTCAACTCTTTGCTCAAACCTTCCGTGAACCCCTCGACGGCAAACTTGCTTGCATTGTAGAAGCTGAACGTGGGCATTCCACGCTGCCCGCCGATGGATGAGACTTGAATGACACGCCCACCGACCGGATTGTTGGTGGCACGGAAGGTTTTTACGGCCACTCGAGTGACATTGACGACCCCGAAGAAGTTCACTTCCATTTGCGTGCGTCCTTGGGCCTCGGAAATCGACTCGAAAGCTCCTCGCAGGCCGTATCCGGCGTTGTTGACCACAACATCGACGCGTCCGAAGTGCTGGACCGCTGTCTCGAATGCGGCTTCAACCGACCTGTGGGATGTTCGTTAGAAAACATCCTGCTTTGGATACCTTATGATTGAGCACCATACTTCGGATCGGTCACATCGCAAGCAACAGCAAGATAATTGGCCTCAGAAGCGCCTTCGAAAGACAACGCAGAGGGTTTACGAGCTGTTGCAACCACTTTGTCACCCTCTGCCAGACATTGTTTGACGAGCTCGCGCCCGAAACCGGAGGAGGTTCCTGTGATGAAGAAGACTTGGGAAGGCATTATTGGGGATTGGGAATGAGATAGCTGTGCAATTCACGACTTACATTCGCGGATACTCATACTTATAATAAGGCATGTTCCAAGCTCCGGACTGATAGGCAGTTCGATCACAGACGCTTGCTAGATTAAGGTTCACGTCACCCATGACCATCGTTCCAATCACACCGCACACATGGCAAGCCGAAAGCCAATGTTTCCTCATCTGGACTTCTTGCTCTCATCCGACGCTGTGGTATGCTTCGTAATAGTACTGAGGCATATAAATTCCAGAGGCGATCGACTTGTCGGAACTGAACGGCGTACCGAAGCAGTGGATGACGGGCAAAGATGCGCAAGCTAGCGGGTGTGCAATGCCTTTTCGGAGCTTGTGGAGCTTTCGAGACGTCCCGAGAAAGCTGTCACAGAACGCTTCTTGTGAGCTTCAGTGCGTAGACTTCGATGGATGCCATGCTTGGACATGGTGTCATCTCGATCGGTTGAGGGTGTGGAATTGTCTAGGCGCATATGCGGGTCTTTTCACCACGCTCATGACGAACGAAGTCCTCGATTTTCCCTGCGATATCCTTCAGAAGAACACGCTGGTGGAACTTGAAGCCACAATTCAATGATTGGGCCGTCCATCGAGGTGCGAGACTTTGGGTTCACAAGATATCACTAGATTTTGCGTCGAGGTATCTAGGCTCAAAAACGATCACACAAGGCTGCAACAAGCAACACAACTAATCACTTCGTTGGTGTATATGTTTGACAAATATGAGACTCAGGTCAGAATTCCGAGGCGTTACTTGCTACTACCTAGATACATTTGACTTAGGCAACCTCATCAAGCAAAGTCTTCGCAGCCATCTTGCCCAAATTGTTCGAGGCCAGGGGCGAGTCTCCCGTGAGAACGTATCGGTCCTGGTGGACCGCACCAGTGATACCTTCATTCAACGGCTGCACACCAAGCTTGCGCAGATTCTCGCCGACCAGCCATCTCATCTTGCCCGGGATATACCCAATATCGATGTTGGCGCCGGTGTCAAGCGAGTCCGGGAAGACGTCGATCTTGTAGCCGTCGTAGATGAACTTCTCACCCTCTGGCTTGCCGACGTTGGCGGCTAGCATGCAGGCAGGCCCGTGACAGAGAGTGATCAGGTAGCGCTTGTTGCTATCCGCCCAGCGGAGGATATTGCCGACTGTTGCGGATTGGGGGATGTCATTGAGCGCACCGTGGCCACCAGGGACGAACACTCCAATGTAGGGAGTGTCTGCGGTGAAGCCTTTACCCCAAACCTCGTCCAGATGCAGCGGGTGGCGGATCTTCTGCTTGTACTTCTCGTAGATGCCCTTCACAGCTTCATCTTCCTGGGGGAACGCCCACATTTCGAATTTGACGGGGTTGCCGGAGACTGTGGCGATGTCGATATCAAAGCCCGCAGCGTCAAGGTGGACCATCGGAAGTAGCATCTCGACTGGGTGGTTGCCAGTGGAGAAGAACTTTCCATCTGCCATCTCCAGGTATCGTTCCTGGCTGGCGATTAGGAGGATCTTCCATTTGCCGCCTTTGTAGGCGTTTGGGTAGCTAGCACCGTCGAAGTCGGTCTTGGAAGTGACATATTGCGTGAGAGAGAAAGGCGATGGGAACCAGGCGTCTGCCTCGGCGTTATCTGTGACGGGACGGCGATCGGATTCGTTGGACATGATGTTTGCTGTGATGAAAATGAGATGAAGCAGTCGAAATCTATTCGAGGTCTGGGGGGCCTTTAAAGATTACTGTCGAGACACAGCTTACCCAAAGTATGGCTCACAAACAGCTGTGCCACTTCATAGCTAGGTCATAGGCACTCGACTTGGGCATTGCATACCCGTCGTCCCGCCATTAGAACGAACTCAAAGTCCATAAGGCGTTGGATTCGACGATGCACCAGCGCAGATCCCCCACCTTTGGGACCTTGGAATCAGGAGGAAGCTCTGAGCATTCTTGAAAGCTCGAAATCGACAACGCATACCCGCGATAAAGAGATTCGTAGACACGCTTGTTGTGCACAGTCTTTCATGATCAGCCAGCTGCTCGCCACCCGTCGCTGGTCAGTCTCATTCGACCATAGAAAGAGTGACTAGAAATCTGAAAATCTAAAAATCTAGAAATCTAGAAAATCAATATTTTAGATATTAGATAATTTAGAAATTCAACAATTTGATAATTTAAAAAAAACATTAACTTAATTATTTTTTAATTTAATATTAAAGATCTGGAAATCTGGAAATCTAGAAATTAAGAAGTTAAATAATGTCAATTTGGAATACAACTCAGCTCGACTTCAAAATGATTTTCAGCTCGGCTGAAGAGCAAGAGCTCTACTGAGTCTGCCACTACATTTATCGTCAACCTCTGCCACAATGGACAGTATGTCCAATGGACGTGCTGCGAGGAGACTCGTAAATCACCACTCCAACACCATTCAGCATCGATCACTCAATCCATCAACGCACGATGATCCGTGAGCCAGCAGAGCGATACCCAAGACAGTCATCCAGGCACAGACAGTCGCTCACAATTTCCACTATCATTATGCTTGCCCCGACCAAGGCTACTTTCTCTGCAGCACTGATGATGTGCAGCTTATCAAGCGCGGCTTGCATCATAAAGAATTACTTAACAATTATATCTGCAAAGACTTCGAGCGTAGTTGCTTAATTTGCTAAGGATATGTGGAAGCGTTTCCGTATTGCTGCCATCACAGACTTAATGTTGGCACACCGCAGGAAGTAAAATGTTTGAGTAAGCTAATACTAACACCAAGAAATCATGATCAGTGGAGTTAAGTTGCGACATGCTTCTTTCCGCCGTCCTTCTCATGACCAGAAATATCCGTCATGCAATACCCAGTCTATTGTGAAGGTTCTCATGCACTTTACATACCGTTTCGAGCCGCTGGCATGTTACTGGAAGATTACCAACATCTCGCCAATGCTCTCCTCCAGTGACTTTGTCAATGTAAGCGCCGGGGCAACATGAAATCGCCGTGTTCCGGGTCGGTCTTGAGCCAACGTCAAGCGTCAACTCTCTATCCGCACACATCAGCGTCGAGACAAGAGCACAAGCCGAAAAGGAAAGAATTGCAAAGCACTGTGAAGCTGTCAGTTTGTGCAATGGCAGTAGCGCGAGGAGAAAAAAAAAAGAGTCACTCACAATCGACGCCGGCTTTCGCCTCTTCCAAATCCGACCCTTCGCCAGTGGCAAACACCCAAGAATAGCAAGCAGCCATATTGACCCAGCCAAAGAACCCTCCACTGCCAGCAACAGCGCACCAAGCATCTACAATGCCCTCGGCAATATCACTGCTGGGATTTCCATCGGGATCCGTCTCTGGCACGTCGTCACCCGGGCACGCTGTGCGGTTCGTGAACGGGTTAATCGAATCATCGTCGTCGCCGTACTTCGTGACGATGGAGCAGAAGATGTACTTTTCGGACTTCGTCGCTTCGTTGCCGTCCAGCCCCAGGCACTTGCTGCACTCGACTTGCTCTGGGTAGTCGGCGTCTCGCTGGTCGCTGCACGTCAGCTTGCCGACGTCTTCGTCCTTTAGGTTGACGATGTCGTCGATGCAGTTGTCGATGTGCTTGCTGCGGTCGGGCTCGTCACGCTTGATGATGCCATTGTTGGTTTCGTGGACTGGTTCGGGGAGGGCAAGGGTGGGGAGGGCGAGGAGGTTGGAGGAGAGAAGGGCCAGGGAGGCCCAGGAGGTGATGGAGAACTTCATGATGGGTCGTCGGATCGTTGGTGTGAATGGACTAAGTGCTGTGTCTGCAAGGGGGATGATGATGGTTCTTCTTCTCTTCTGGAGAATGCTCTGGTTCTTATACCTTGCGAAGCGTCTCATTGAGGCGTCCTCAGATCGAGATACGAACGATTAACCTGACTCGATGGCCCATAACGCGCTTGTTGGCTACGACATCACAGTCGCGCGAAGGAAGCAGTGGAAACCACTCCGACGAGCGTCAATTACCGTTCTGGGATGGATGCGACGCTCGTGGGTCTCTGAAGGAATCTTTTCAAGGCCAAAGCTGGGATCTTGAGGCTTTTAATCGATGTTCATGGTGAAGCCCGTCCTGATCACGCCATTGCCAAGCTTCCTTCGAGCGACGACGGAACCCACAGCGTGACGTGTTGTTGCCGACGCGATGCTTGAATACGTATTAGAGAAAAACAAGCTTGTTGTATCTTGATCATTAGCTTATCGTTAAATCAAGAGTTCCAATGCGAGGCTAGAGACTTTCGCCTGTTGATCTTTTCAGGCTCACAGCGCGCCCACTGGAACCGATTCATCCACCGGCTTCATGATCTGCAACATGCAAACACCGAGTATCTAATTGTGTCGAACTGCATAATGTACCGCACTGCCGAAGATCACTGCTGCCTTCGCTATCAAGTCTCTCGTCGCGCAACGTTGGTGATCAGCTGGAAAAGCATGCAGCCCGAATGCTTCGGAGGAGAAATTGATTACATGCACATCGAATGCTTACCTTCAAAGCGCACAACAATAAAAAGCGTAGCGTAGCAAAAGTACCACGACATACCTAGCAAAAGCTAGATCAACATACACCGCATGACCGTGCCGCCCTCTTCAGGCCCGTGCTCTGATGAGGTCAAGCAAACTTGTAGCCCTTTTCCTCTTCGTACCTTTTACGTCGTCGCTGGTGCCGCCGAGTGACGAAGCCCCAATGACTCTTATCGTTGGAACCTGCCGAATTCTCTTGTTTCCTGCGTCGCCGCTGCCATCTCCGAACAATAAAGCCCCACGGTCTCTTACCACTAAAGAGTGCAACCAATACTTTGTGAAGGCAGTAGGAAAGGAATGTCACTTCAATGACGGCCAATAGAGCAAAGAAGCAGTGTCGCAGCTCTGGCTCCCTTCTTTCACCTGAAAACAGCCTGACGTTCATGCCGAAAATCCCGGTCACAAGCTTCATCGGCAGATAGAAAAACCGCGAGCAGAGTGAGCAGTGTGGCACGTTGTCTCTGCGTCTTCATGATGTCGGAATCCTTGGTCGCGTCAGTATAGGGATTCAGCAAGAAGGTGGGGATCTTTGCGAGGGTGATTGGCATACTAGTACGGTCATTGAACCGATCACGAGTTGTATTTCACGGTCCAAAGCCTCGAATAGGTCTTCAAGCTGTTGGAATAGCGGTCTGTGATGCGCTGCAAGCGTTCGAGGGTATCTGACTTGTTGAGCGCTGTTATTGCTATCAACATTGGCAGAATCACTCGCGATGATGTTTGCCCGAATGTTCTTGTACGTGTATTCGCTTTCGGCCGCTATTTTGCTTCTCTCACGCCGCAATGCGTCTTGCACGTCGGCGATGTTGCGACGCAGAACGCCGCAATACGATCAGTTACCACCTCTTTTGCCACCCTCCTAAAATCTTAAGCGTGAGCTAAAAGTACGTGGGCGATATTCATCCGCGGAGCTAAACGAGGCAATATTCGTCAACTACTATAGATCTTACTGAGAAGCTAGCACGAGAGCAGATGGGTAAATTCCAAGGATCAAATTTTACTCACCTGGAGATCATACGGAGAATAGAAATGAATTAGCACAGATTGGCCACGGCGGCAACACTGGAGGAGCTGATCTTGACACTGAGCCTCGAAAGGCGCTGGCGGGAGAACGCACAAGCATCACGAAGATGTGAGCAAACATGTGGGCGGTTCGAATTTGCAACACCGTGATTGGGAGATCGGCATGATGTTGTGGAAAATTATTCGAGCGAATCGATGCATGCAGCGGATCTAAAAGATAGAACCTTATCGGATAATTTTGTTCAGAGTGTAAGCATTGTTGTTACTGTGTTGCTCGCATTATTGCGAGTTCCCTTGGCTTGGCTAATGTATCTCCGACGTAAGTGATGCCTACGCGGCTTTACATGGCAGTATCTATTCCGATCATACTTGGACAGTGAAAACGTCGCCCGTCTTGTTGGTATCGTCATACTGCGGATACTTCTCTTGAAGGTATCCCCGGATGATGTCGATCGTGAGTCGATAATTCTCCAATTGTCTTTGATGCTGTCACGTCTCGAGCCTGACCAAATAGATCTCGCGAGCTTCACATAAACCAGTCGCTGTTTTGCGCCAGCGGATTGGAGCAAGCAAGTACCTCAGCGTCGAGATCTAACCAACTTGACCCAAGGCCATCAGCCTCATCCCCCAGCCACGGCCCAAGGCAATTCCAGAAATCGTTTGGATCCGAGCATAAACCTCCGCTCCAACCGTCGTTCTGATGTAGATATGACCCTGGCATCTCAGCAGCCACTTCGTGCCACATGTGATTCATTCCTGCCTGTCCGTCGGCGACTCGCGGCGACTGTGAACTCACCGCAGCACCATAGCGGCTGAAGTCGTCGCTACGTTCGTCACGCTCGACAGTGAGACTCACCATCCGCTCAAATGCATCGCGAACTTTCCGGGCGGCCGGCCAGCGCTCGGAGATGATGTACAGCACTGTACTGCAAGCACGGATATCGCTGCTGAACTGAGGGTTGAATATAGCGCCTTCAGAGGCGAGGAAGCAAAAGACTAATGTCAGCCCAGCGACGAACGTCGCGTGCAGAGCTATGAGGGAGTAGGAAAGCGTGTTCTGACGGTCGTGTAGCTTTTTGTAGAGTTGTACGACTTGCCCGGCTGAGGTGACGCAGAGGTGGAAGTCCGGGTGCGTGGGAGCTAGTCTGGTCAAGTTGGGGAGCAGCAGTAGAAGAGTGACCCGGTGGTAATGCAGAACATGGTATTTTGGGGAAATGTAGGAGTTCGGCGAAGGACCTTCATTGTCCTGGTCGTTTGGGACGTTGCCTGCGATCTGGCTTTTCCACTCATTGAGTCGTTGCCGAAGTAGACTGATTTTACGGGAGAAATCTTCGGTGACCGGTCGATCCACTCGATGAATACTTGAATAGATTCTTGATTCGAGCTGCGCGAGTCGGAAAATGTGGATGCATGCAGACATGGCTGATGAGCCGCGGTTCTGCTGCAAGGCAGACTTCAATTCTGCATCGTCCTCAATATCCTCAGGCACGTTTGCTGGGAGATCAACTTCAATATCTCTGTCGGATATACAAACAGGGAGACCCAGTGTTCGGGCAATGGAGCGCTCAAGCATGTACAATGTCCAGAACATGCGCTTCCGGCGTTGATCCATAACATTAGAGCCCTTGAATTTACGGTGAAGGCCAAAGCTGAGTGCATGCCTCATGGCTATACCGATCATAGACCATATACCAGGCTTCGATGGTGAGCGAAGCTGAAAAATGCAGAGGAGCAAGATGCCCTCCAGGCTTTCGAGATTACGATTTTCAAACAAGCATTCGACATCTTCGATTGCTGCCGCGTAATGAGCCTGGACAGAAGATCTTCATGTTAATAGATGTCAAATGGATGAAACCTCAATCTTGGCACTTGCCTCAGGATCGCAGTGAAATTCGTTCTGAGAAAGCTGCATATACCGGGCACCAATGGCATAGATGAGGTGGAGGACGAAGAAATCTATTCTGGTGGCAATAGGACTATCCGCAATTGGTCGTGCGGACGCAACCAGGGCCTCGCATGAGCTGTGCAAATTGAGTATGCGTCGAGGTGGTATGAAGGCGTGCTTTGGATGAACTTTGAGTAGATAGGTGTTTACGAAGTGAGAACCCATTGCTTTGTCGGGAGAGGCAGGCTTGACGTGAGCTGAAGTTTGCATCTTTCTTGATTGTGAAGATGAGATGCCTGGTCTACCAAGGGCTGAATGGAGTGTCCTAGCAAGAGGAAATCCGCTTGAGGTGCCGAGATAAGAGTTGGGAGATAACATATCGAACGCAGCGTCAGCTTCGCCATTCTCGCGAGGAACGACGGTAGCTGCAGGGCTTTCCACAAGAGACGAGACATTTTGCTGCGAGTGAGGAGTGTTTTGCTGTCGAGACTGTTGCAGCTGCCGCTCGAGGTCTACGATACGTTTTTCTAGCGCTTCGACGTGTTCCGCGCGGTACACACGATTTTCGTAGGAACACGTCTCGCCTGCCAAAGAACAGGCGGCACAAGTAGGGAAGGAGTTGTCGCATTTCTGCTTGCGGTGCTTACATCGAATGCATGCAGCGGCACTGCGCGCTCGTTTGTTTGGTCTCTCGTTCTCCATCGCTGCGGCAGGTCAAGAGTAAAGAGTCGTTAGAGGAACAAAGAGAAGAAGGTCCGGTTCCTACCAGGTCACCTGATCATCTGGAAGGGCATGCAGCTGTTGGGTACAACCATCATGAGCTGTGAGCAGACAGCAATGCGAGCGGAAACGGAGTGGTCAGTAAGTGATTGTTCGGATATCAGGTTAGGAACATACACTCAGGTAGCTGGCGAGGTTGGCTACACGGCCACGGCGCTTCCGATCCGATCTCGGGAATGCCGCCTCAGCATCGGAACAGCCCGAAGGCCAATGACGCAACACCACCACTTCAAGATACCTTAGCTATCGACCTCAATCCTCTTTACCTTCGATTGACACTTCGTGAATCGGCGCTTCACATATCTGTTTCCAGCACTAACTAAATGATTTGCCAAACTGACGCAGCAGCGGCAGCACATCCTCCGCCTCGCCTAGAACCCATGCAGCCTCACTTGCCTGCGCACCAATCGACTCACCCACAGCCAGCGAGACCTGATCTAAAAACTTCTTCTCCAACTGCTCGTCTGTCATGGGCACATCCGACGATCCGACGGCATGCTTGACGTGCCTTTCCACAGTCCCGTGCCGATGCGTGAGACGCAGATGCGCTTCATCCGCGTTCAAGGGCGCTTCAGCTACGATCTTGACCCTGTCGCGCAATTTCGTCACTTCCAGTGCAGTGACTACCATATCCTCGTACTGTGCTGGACCTGCCTTGCCATAGAGTAGGCCGACTGCGCATCCGTGATATACAGAAAACTTGGCCTCCAGACCATCTCGGGGATATTTATTGCTCGTCAATTCCATGACCAAGGGATGCACCCGCAACGACACCTCCTGTATGTCCTGAGGATCAACTCCACGGTGGCTCAACTCCTCGTGGCACTGGATCGCTGCATCAATCGCCGGATGACATACGATTCCACAAGGGAATGGCTTGAAAGAATTAGCTTCGATCTCCCACGTCTTTCCCAGGCTTTCAAGAAGTGGCTCCAGCCTTGTCGCCCCGGCTCCGCCACCAGCAACAACATTTGCCCAACCTCTCTTCGCTTCGAGCCCTTGTTGGGAGCTGGTGTAGCCTTGACGTGCTAATAGAGCTGCGACTACGCCGCTCGCTGCTGCCTGTCCCGGATGGAATGATTTCGTGTCACCCCCAAACATCTCTCGAAGGCCAATGACATTGACGGCAGCGATACCAATCGCATGATTCATCTCGACCTCCGAAAGGCGCATCAGCTTTCCAACGCCAACGGCAGCGCCTATAACACCAGTTGTCGATGTGATGTGCCAGCCAATGTCGTAATGTTCCGGCCAGACTACTAGCCCGAGCTTACAGCTCGTCTCTATCCCGACTACTAGAGCGACCAAAAGTTCCTCGCCTGCCAAAGGGGTCCCTTGGAACTCTGCATAAGCGAGCAAAGCAGATGCCACCGGACCAGTTGGATGGATGATCGTGGCCAGATGGGTGTCGTCGTAGTCGTGCACGTGTGACGCTATGCCGTTCAGAAGAGCAGCATGCTGCGCGTCCGCTTTGGAAGCGCTCCCGAGCAAGCTGGAAGTTGGCTTGCCAAACAGTGGCGAGAGGGCAGCTTGAGCTTTGGTTACTGTTGGGTGATTGCTCCCGCCAATCGCGCAGCCAATGTAATTGTACAGGGAGCGCAATGCTGCTTTGTGTACGGTAGGTGGAATGACTGTGAGACCTAGCGCCCAGCTGGCAAGAGTTGTGGTCGTCATGGTCAGTTTGATATGCGCCACTCGGTTCTACGAGAGGGTTTTGAGAAAGGTTGATAAGGCTTTTGGAATAAGTACATCTGTCCTGAGCGACATATATATGACTGATGTGTGCATTGGTACAATCAGTGCCTGATTTCGGCAGATCCATCGGAGCAATGGCATCGGCAAATCCGATCAGATTTCCGGACCCTGCCGATTGCTCACGACGCTTTCTCCCGTCGGCTCTGCCTATGTGAGAACTTTAACCCACTCCTCAGATCTTGTGGTGTGTCCCTAATGGCTCGTTGGCAACAATAGATGCTGCTATTTGCGTGTTGCTAAAGGCGAGGAGCTGATACATGGTTCGGACGAAGCCTACCGGTACCTCCGATAAAGGGTAGGGGCATCTCTCAAAGGCATCAGCAATGCTGAAGTCGCTGCGATATAATATAAACGTCTCTGCGCTTGCCGAGCTCGCCATGCCTGCCAAGTTCTCCAACAGCAACAATGCAGTCAACACCAAGATTCCTGTTAAACCTTCGAGGACCTGCCCTTCGATCCGCTCAGACATGGGCGGCAGTCCTACCGGCATACATTCTTTTCGGCTGGAACAACGCTGTCGCTGGTCCCCTACTGGATCTCCCATCATGGGTACAAACCTTTCCTGACATCGACACGGTAAACACTACTGGCTCGTTGAAAGATCAAAATGCCAAAGTTCAAGGAACGACGGTTGCAGTGTACACGCTGGGTGCCTTCTTCGGCGCTTGCTCGTGTATATATACCGGCGACAGGCTGGGCCGGATTCGAACGATTCAACTTGGAGCGGTTATTGACATTGTCGGCACTGTTCTACAGGCTTCGTCATTCTCACTACCACAGTTGATAATTGGACGTTTCGTGACTGGACTTGGCTTTGGAGCACTTTCTGCTACGGCACCAAACTGGCAAAGCGAATGCTCCCAATCGAGCCATCGTGGAGCAGCAGTTGTGCTGGAAAGTTTCTTTATCAGCGCAGGACTTGCACTATCGGCATGGTTCAATTTGGGAATGAGCTTCACAACCGGGTCTGTCAGTTGGCGGCTACCGTTGGCCATGTCTGCACTTTGGGCACTTGTAGTGCTCTTGGTTGTCCCAATGCTACCTGAATCTCCACGGTGGTTGTTACTCAAAGGCCGCACAGCCGAAGCCAGAGAAGTGCTCGCCGCGTTGGAGGGAACAGACCCAGATTCCCTACTGGTCCAAGCCAGCATGACGCAGATTTCCGAATCGATCGAGGCAGTAGGGCAAGGCCGCTTTGCCGATGTATTCAAGAACGGAGAGCTACGTCTGTTCAACCGCGCGTGTCTAGCCTGCGCCGGTCAGATGTTCCAGCAGCTCACAGGCATCAACGCAATCGCCTTTTATCAGACAACGATCTTCAAACAATATCTTGGTCTGCCAGGAACGACAGCTCGAATTCTAACGGCATCTTTGTTCACTTTCCAAACTCTTTGTTCGCCCATCGGCGTTCTGACTGTGGATCACTTCGGGCGCAGAAAGCTGATGATGGTATCGGCCTTCGGAATGGGAACTTGCATGGCCATCGTCGCCGGAACGTCATCTCAGGCATCACACGTAGCCTGCATCTCTGTGGCAAGCGCATTCCTGTTTCTCTTCAGCCTCTTCTTCCCCGTTGGCTTTCTTGGGTTGACGTTCCTTTACGCCAGCGAAATCAGTCCGCTCATGGTCCGGGTGCCAATTACGGCAATGAGCACTGGAAGTGCCTGGATCTTCAAGTACGGCAAATTCCCAATTCGTCCGAGCTGCGGTTTTGCTGACCACCTCCAAGTTTCGTCGTGGCAGAGATAACGCCCACGGCCTTCTCGACCATCGGATGGCGATACTTTCTCGTGTTCGCTTGCACTAACTTTTTCCTCATCCTGCCTTGTAGGTAAAGCCTTGTCTCACTTGTATGTCAGCGAAAGGGCAATCACTGACCCCGAAATACAGCCGTTTACCTCTTCTTCCCAGAGACGAATGGTCTTCACCTTGAAGAAGCCGATCAGATATTCAGAGAGAGCAGAAGCATCTTCGATCCAGTGAAAATCGCAAACGGTTTGCCAAGAAAGGCACTCGTCGCAAGAGATCGGGATGGCTTGAAGGACTCGCAGATGACGATGGAGCATAGAGAATAGGCAACCGACGCGCAATACGACAGGCCCTTTGCGTACGCTCACAAAACTCTACTGCGCGTCATTCCTTGTGGAACTGACAAACAAATCCGTTTGGGCATTGTCGTGGCCGGCTTTCTATTCAAATTTCACTTAATGCTAGATAGTACACATGGGCAACCATCGCTGCAGCATGCTTGAATGCCGAGAATTTCGCTTCCATTGTTCAATGCTGTGTCCCGCTTCCGGTCCGGGCTACCAACCGCGAGGAAGCCCATTCAACCCCACGATGTTCCTTGCATCACTCCTACCTCCTACTGTCACAATAGCAACAAATGAGGGTTGAAGAGGCAGCCAGCTCACTTTGGCTGCGAATCGGGCTTTTGCGCTTAAGTCACTGACGATGTGCTGTAATCCGTTGCTCAGCTCGTGTGTACGAGTCCGAGCCGCGGTCGGCATACACAAGCGATGTCGCTTACGGATGAACCTCCCCAGTGTGCGACATGTGTGTACACTGGCTCCGCTCTCTAACGGCACCGAAGTTTTTTGATAAGTCCCGGTACAGTACTGTCGTCACTTGTCTCTGAGATCGCCCCTGGAGTATCCCTTGCTCATTCACATATTACACCAACGCTTGAACACTGACAGCATCGCTTCCGCGGTTGGTACGATGTCTGACGACACGCCTCAGGATGAACTTCGTATCTTCACTCCCATTGGAAACGTAGGCTATGGCTACAGCACGGAGATCTTCTGGTCTACGATCGACAAGCTCAAGCCGCACGCCATCATCTGCGACTCTGGATCAACAGACAGTGGACCGCAAAAGCTGGCGCTTGGTAGCAGTACCGTGCCACGAGAGTCGTATGTGTGCGATCTGGAGCCCATGGTTGCAGCAGCGCATTCAGGTACACCGGTCATAATCGGCAGTGCTGGTGGCGACGGCGCGGATGCCCATGTTGACGATTTTGTCGACATAATTGATGACATTGTGGCTGCACGAGGATATCGAAGCTTGAAAATAATCAAAATCTATGCTGAGATCCCGAAGGAAGTTGTGCAAGAGGCGCTGCAATCATCATCCGCCAGAATCGCGCCATGTGGTGGCGGAGTGCCTCCGCTTGCCAGCTCAGAGATTGAAGCATCCACTCGTATCGTTGCGCAAATGGGCATGCAGCCTTTCCTAGACGCTATGCACAAACATCCGGATTTCGATATGATCATAGCTGGACGTGCCTACGACCCGGCGCCATATGCAGCTCTGTGCTACTACCATGACCTCAAAGACCTGGGGATGGCGTACCATATGGGAAAGGTCATGGAATGTGGAGCCCAATGCGCTACTCCCAAAAGTCGAGAAGCCTTCGCCACGATTCGGAAGGACAGCTTCGATATCATGCCCCTGGACCCAGCGGCAATCTGCACCCCCCTGTCCGTTGCAGCGCACACACTGTACGAGAAGAGTCGGCCGGACTTACATTACGGACCGGACGGCGTACTCGATCTAACGCACACAACGTACACGGCACTCTCAGATGGGCGCAGCATTCGAGTGCGAGGCTCCGCTTTCACACAATCGACACCAGAAAGCAAATGGACGATCAAGCTAGAAGGTGCCAAAGTCGAAGGCTACCACAGCATGTTCATTGGCGGCTGCGCAGATCCAATCCTCATCAGCCAGCTAGAGGAGTTGCTTGTGCGTGTGCGGGCCTATGTGGCCTCGAAGTGTGATTTCGAGCACGACCTGAAACTCACTGTGTATGGTCGTGAAGGTGCATTGAATATGCTTGGGGCTGGGAAAAATGGCCTGAGTTCCACGACTTCATCGCCAGTGACGCAAGGACCACCCGCCACCGTGGCAATTCTCGGCCAAGCAAGGGCATCTACACAGAAGGAAGCGAATATGGTCGTGGCGATGGCACGTATCGCATGTGTGCATGGGCCTTACAAAGGACAGAAAGCGTACGTATTCTGCTCAAGGCCATGATGTGATGGCCCAGACACTGACGATTCCTAGCACGTCAGGCAACTTTGGGATGCCAACTGCACCACTAGAAATCCCCCTAGGACGTATTTCTTCATTCAACATCTACCATCTCATGATCGTCGAGTCGCCCACGAAATCCTTCCCGTTCAGCCTGCACGTCTCCAAAGGCCTCGGTAGCCGAGGCGACCCAGTTGACAAGAGTATTGGCCCTGGATCTGTGAAGAATACTGAAGGTGGCAAGCCTCGAGATTCCGTGAATGCCACTCTGCCTTCAACGGGTGGTCCGGAGCCATTCGCATTTGCACCCGATCAACTTGGTACTCTGGCATCGATCATCCGCGCAAAGAATTCTGGCCCGTTCGAGGTCACTTTCGATGTCATTTTCTCCGAGCAGTCAGTATACGATCGTGTGAAGGACTCAAACATCCTGACACGAGGGACGATCGCTTCACTCTACTGCCTCGAGGAAGCAGAGGTGGTAGCAGCAATGTGGTGGCCACAGGCTCTAGCTTTCAAGGCCACGGTCGTGCGGTCAGCAGTCAGTGGCGGCTGGGGAGAGGTGGACATGCATTCTAGCACGCAGCATGTCAAACTCATGCACCTGGCGATACCCCACATGGCAACGACCAGGGTACAGAGAGCGGGCAGCATGATGCGTTCCATGCTTTGGGTCGGAATTCCCAGAGCAAGACTTTCAGCTTTTCTGGCGGCTTTTACCATTATAGCAATCCTATCTCGTTACTGGGGACTCGGGTGGAGAGGTTTCAAACGTCAGACGCGGAGCGCGGCTTCATGACTTGCACTTGATGCGTCCACTTCATTAGATTTACTAGAAGATGATCATAATTCTCGAATGGAACACACTTGAAATGATATTCTGCGACCACCAATTTCGGCAATGCTTGGCTGTAGCAAAATCGCTCTGTGATCAAGTGCTATTTGACTGTAGAAACTCTTCGTTCATCCACTGCCAGTCAAGATGGATGTCGGTGAAGTCGATGTTGTCGAAATCGAAGTGGCTCGTGTTGTCGAAGAAAGACAAGTCGACCGTATCGTCGAAGCCACTGGCTAGGGGCTGAGGTGCTGGAAGAATCTGATCGGGCTCACCTTGCGGTCGGGTTGATGGAGTGATTGGTGCGATACTGGGCGGGACACTGTCCACTTGAGCAGGCGGCTCGGGTACAATCCGAGAACTGTGCTTTGCCCACCACACGATTTGATATGGGATGTTAGCGCTCATTCTCGCACTGATCGGTGCTTTTGTGTCAGCCGTTTCGACAGCCTGGAACCATTCTAATCCTCGCGCTTCGATGGTTCGGATACCAGCAGAGAAATGCTTCGTGACCCGAGCAGTATGCTCCTTGGGGTACTTCACAAAGCCTGAAAGCATTCGTACGATCTCCTTGCAGGCCTGCAGGATTGTCGTTCTGGTCAGGGCGTCTGATGTTGTCGCGGCCATGTAGATTCCTATTGCTACTGCTCGGCCAAGGTGGAGCCTAGGGAAGACTGGCCATTTGTAGACCTTCGCCGTTTCGGTGCTTACATATTTGGCGAGGTCGACAAGCACAGTGGTGGCTTTGCCGCGGACCTCGTTGCAGTTGATGTTGTTGACCTCAGGCTCTGGCGATCCGGCGCGACTTTGGCCGTTCCTGATGGCGAACGAATAAATCTGCAATTGGATGGCACACAGCGTAAGCTCGTGTCTCTTGGACCATGGTGCCCTATACTGAATCCGAATAGCTGCGACTTGGTTCTCGAACAGCATTAAGAGCGAGCTTGGCCTTGGGTGCAGACCAGATGGCACGGTATCGTCGTCTCCTAAAGTCTTCACCCATTGATAGGCCAGGTAGGTGAGGTGAAGATCAAGAAGGAATGAGAAGGGTACGATGTTGCTGTCACTGCCAGCGACGACTGACAAAATTGCATTTCCTGGCGTCATAGTCGGTGGTGTACCCAGTCTGTGGGCGAGGCTGATACCGCCATGTCAGCAAATGTATGGAGCATGTAATTTGCAGCGGGTTGAACAATCTCTACGATACTGGATGGGATACGTACCAAGTGTTGACGATGAAGCATCCGTACCAGGTCTTCGCCTCGACCGTGGTCGCCGTGACAAACCCTCGTGTGTTTTCTTCGAAATCACCCTTGCACCAGGGCCGATGCAAGCCCAGCTGATACCCAATGTTCGTTGCGAGGCTGCAAAACATCGGCGAAGGGTCATTTTGAGTCCTCTGGAATGGGAAAGGCCAAGCACACAACAGGAGTAGAGCCTGCATAGTCTTCAGACTGCGGCTCTTGGGTTCATACAGGTCAGCCGCAAGCTTTCTCACAGGATCCACCAATGACGAATAGGTTTCTGATTGACTCTTTGTCGTGATGGCCAGCAGGGTCCAAAGCAGCAATTTGTTCTGGTCATACTCAAGGATGAAGTCGTCAAACTCCGGCAAGATGGGGAAGTAGCTATGGTAGTCGGCATAATACCTCAACATCCAGTTAGCAACTGTAAATATGGCTCAAGAATGGGTCTAGTGCTTGGTACCCTTCAAGATGTTGCAATACGAACTCACCGGGGATGTGCACTTCTCCGAGTGTCTGGCCGGCGAGAGTGCTGTTCCCCAGAGCTGAATTGGGTGACAGAAAGTCCGCAGTTTGGCGCAAGGTATTTCGGGAGTCTACTGGCCGTTTTCCTGGTGCAACGGGATCAGATCGGAGCAGCTGAGACGTGCCACTTAGCACTGGTCCGATTTGCCCATCAGCGTTCGAGGAAGCGCAGGCAGGCGAGGCGCTCGATGACTGGTTGCGTAAAGCGTGCACCTCTTTCTCGAGTGACTGCAAATACCTGTTACCAACGGTCAACGACTACATCAGGCTCTATGGGCTCTCGAGCATCATACTCTTTGTTGCTCTGTCGCCGGAAAGCCTTGTCAATCACGCAAGCCCTGCCAGCGCGTCTGCATCTGCTACAGCCTTGTGGGAGGGCATTCTTAGCATCACACTTCAACTGCAATTATCATTAGATGCCCGGCCAAATCTCAAATGGCCAGGAGATGATACCTTAAGCTGCCTGCAGTTGGTACACGTTGATCCCTGGGTTCACAGAAGGACTGTCTTTAGTGCAAGCTCAAGACTCCCGGTACAGCCGAATTGGGTGATGGCCGTGGCACTGACCTTTGCAGTACGCTGTCGCCTGGTGTCAGAGCTGCCTGTCATCTTGCCAGCGAGAGTGACGTTCGGTCTCTCAGGCATCGATGGCTCGTGAACAGTGAGGGGAGGTCGACATGTCTTGCCGAAGGCGCTTATCTGTCATTTCAGCCAAACGTACAGCACCCGCGTTTGTAGCAGACCACGCGTCCCTTTTAGTCGCACATTTGTTGGGTGTGAGGACAATGATGTTCTCACGCCAGATTGAACGCTCCAGCTGATCTACTTCGCGTGTTGCCTAGACGTGGCATAAGCGATGTCGCTTATGGACCTTGGCACTCGCCCAGACATGGCAACGTACTGAGGTAGGATGTGGGAAAAGAAGAAGTACATGCCTCGGCCCTGCTCGTTGAAACAGAAGGCATCGAGAAGAGTCTTCGTGCAGTCAATGGTCTTCCCACGAGTCAACATTCAGCAACGAGCTCAGCCTTGCCGCCAATCGGGCGATTGCGCTTACCAGCACTGTAAACGCGTTGTCCACGATACTGCATGCAGAATGTCGCATCCCAGAAGTTGTGTATAAACATATAGGTCGTGCGATGACCTCGCTTAATTGGATCGCCCCTACACCCGAACATCTACGGCGCGCAACCCCTCCAAAACACTCTTCTTTAGTGTGTTACTAGGTCGCCGGGCATCAAGTCACAGTCACCAGTCGGCCTTTCTTGAAAATGGCTTCCAAAAAGAATGATGCGCTGCACCAAGAGGTTGTGGAAGCAGACGAAGAGCAGCGTGGGCTCGACCTTTCTCTTGGCCAGGCGATACGCAGGTGAGTGACTGAGAGCAAAGTAGTATTGCAGAACCCTTAACTAATCATTCGGCTGATTCCATTTCCTGGCAGATATCCCATAATCACGACTTATGCCTTCGCATTAACAATCGGTATCCTGCTCTGGGGTGCGTCTTCATTGCGCAATATTGCGTTCGGACACGAGAGAGCACCTGCTGATTTAATATAGGGTACGACCTGGTCATAGTCGGAACCGTCTCATCTCTTCCAGCTTTCCAGTAAGTCTCGAACGCCATTTAGACAATCTTTTACCAATATGTAGTCAGGCAAGAATTCGGCGAGCAAAGCGAGGACCGCTATATCATCCCAGTGGCTTGGTTGTCAGCGTGGGCAGTCTCGACCGTCAGTCCTATGCCCCCACTGCAAGAAAAGGCGGCGGTGATGAAACTGACATCATTACCAGAACATCGGTTTGATGGCCGGTGCAGTGCTATTCGGCTGGTTTCAGGATCGCTTTGGCCGCCGTACGAGCTTGATCGTCACTAGTCTGGCTTGCTCATTATCAGTTGCCATATGCTACATCTCGGACCTACCTCCCGATATCAACGCTAAGCGAGGAGTTTTCTTCCTGGCAAAGACGGTCCAGGGGTTTTCCATTGGCGGGATCATGGTAACGATCCAGACTTGGCTCTCAGAGGTTGTGCCGACGGAATTGAGAGGCCCTTTTATGGCGCTGCTGCCCATTTTTAAGCTTATCGGTCAGCTGTAAGTGCCATCTCACTACAAAGCGTAGGAAGTGTGCGCCGGCTTCAGCCTAGATGCTATGATGGCGAATTTGATGCTCTGCTAACACTTTTGCCAGCATCGGGGCTGGTGTGAGCTTAGCCGTCGTGGACATGGAGACAAAACTCGCATATCGACTCTGCTTCGGAACCCAATGGCCATTCTCTGGCATACTTACCATAGGCGCCTTCTTCTTACCAGAGTCTCCTGTCTGGCTCTTGAGAAGAAAATGCGGCGAGACCGATGTTACAGCCCGCAAAGCCATGAACCAACTCTATCGACACAACTCATCTTACAACTTCGAAGAAATTTTGGCGGAGATGAAGAGGACCATACAGATAGAGGTTGGCGAGGCTTCTGCCAAAAAAGAGTCATATCTCGCTTGCTTGAAAGGAACGAATCGCCGCAGGACCATCATTGTGGTCTTCGCAGAGTTCATACCACTGCTATTTGGCTTACAGTTGCTCGGATCCTCGAGCTACTTTATGCAGCAGAACGGGATGGAACCCAAGACGTCGCTGGTTTTCCAGGTGTCGGGAGTAGCGTGCGGTGTCATTGCCTGCTGTATCACTTTCTACACGCTGTCCAAATTTGGTCGGCGGACGCTTATTCTCATTAGCATGGCGGGCATTACAGTACTCTGGGGTGCAGTTGGTTTCTGCGGGATCCGCCAGGACTCTGCTGGTGCTATGTGGCAAGTCCAACTTTAAGTTCTCAGGCTTGCAGCTCCTTACTGACATGGTTGATAGGTTTACAGCCGTTGGGATGCTATTAGTCGTCGTCGTTGCAGGCATTGGTGCATGGCGTAAGTGAACTGCGTGTTGATGGCTTGTTGAATTGGCCACGCTAATATGTTCTTCCAGCTGCATCGTACGCAGTCGCCAGTGAAGCGTCCTCGTACAGAGTCCGTGCAAAGACGCAAGGCATAGGCTGGTTCACGTACGGGCTAGGAACCATGGTATTCGGACTCGTTATGCCCTACCTATATGTGAGCTTAATAGCAACATGACCTTGAGTCCCATCACGTATTGACATGGAAGCTAACCTGTACTCTCTTGCAGAACCCTGATGCTGCAAACCTTGGGTCATATACCGCCTTCTTATACTGCGTGCTTTCCGGAGCCGGGCTGGTAGGGACATCCTTTCTCATTCCTGAGATGAAGGGGAGGTCGCCTGAGCAAATTGATGAATTGTTCGTGGCACGTGTTCCTACGCGCAGCTTCCCACATTGGACGAGCACCGGTGCTATGTCAATCTGAAGTCTGCCCATTGCTGCAGCGTGCCGTGGGAGCATAGCAATACAAGAATATTCGAGATGCATTGCTGCATCAACACATTCTTTTATCTTTCACTACTTCGACATATCATACCGGGACTGCTCGTTGGCATTGTAGCTTTTCCTGTCATCCAAGCACGCGGACGACCGCTGTTGTTGGTGACGCACTCCGTGAAATTTGACAGCACACAACCAAAGTCGTCGCTGTCGGCTCGGTAAGATCCTGGCGGTGAAGGTGTGGAGGGTAAATGAGCCTGAGTAAAATGTTCGGTCTGGCGACATTGACAGGCAAGACTTAGATCCCATTCGTCCATTTCGCTTGCAGTCTGGATAGAGAGAGTGAGAAGTAATAAAGTTCAATGAAGTTGACCTGAAGCCTACCAAGCATTACGTTTGCCCTAATATAAGCGGCACACTTGAAACACCAGACTTCGGCCTGGAACTCCGGTTTGCGCAAGGTTGTTAGGCTTAATTCCCGCCCGTACCCGATTTCTCTCAGCTCCTGTGCTACGACTCGACATTTGAGTGTATTCAAAACGCTTTCGTGGCTGATACGGAGAGCGTTTTGAGCAGAATTTGCGGACAGACCCTGGTTGGAGAACGTTTTGATCGGATGGTGAAGCTGACCGGCTAAACAGCCATAATGATACAAAACGCCTTCCGTGCGTTAGCCAATGTCGCAACTAGATCGTCGTCAACTTCGGTTCCTAGTCGAAGGGAACTAGGCTCGCACATCTGCCCTATTCAAGCTCATCGAACAATGTCGCAAATCTTCTACTTGAAACTCGCTTAGTAGCTTATTGGAGTAAACAAGCCTCCAGGCCTGCTCTTGATCATTTCCAAGCCCATAAGGCATGGTCTCCGGGTAGAGCTCGAGATCATGTTCGTATAAAGTGGCCTTACCTTTCCTCAGCAGTATCTCTTCCAACCCTCAACGCCAATACACTCTTTTCGATTTCACAAACCAACTATATTCAGTCTTTCACAACTATGAAGTCAACTTTTCTCGCTCTGGCAGCGGTGACTGCCGCTGGCTCGGTTTCGGCTCAGATTGGAGCCTACGGACAGTGTGGTGGTATGAACTGGACTGGAGAGACAGCATGCAGCAGTGGCTTGACATGCCAAAAACAAAACGACTATTACTCGCAGTGTTTGGAGGGAAAGGCTGCGAACACCAAGGCCGCTACCACCAAGGCTGCGTCGACTAAGGCTGCATCCACTAAAGCCTCGTCGGCCAACAAGCCCTCCTCGACCAATGCCTCCTCAGCCGCTCAGACTGCAAGCGTCAAGCCTGCCGGTGTCAAATCGGCCTCCACTAGCCAGAAGTCTGCCGCCGCAAAGCCTTCGACGACCACTGTCAGCCGTGCCGGGTCTTCTGGGGGTGTGCAGTATGCCGGTGTCAACGTATGCTGACATGAACTCCCAATCCGCGTCTCGATCGACCACTGACGAGTCATTTTACAGATCGCTGGCCTCGATTTTGGTTGCGGAACTGACGGCACTTGCTCCACTGGCAGCATTGTCGACCCCAGCCAGACCGGTCTCGACCAGATGAAGCACTTCGTCGACGACGACGGCCTCAACACCTTCCGCATTCCTGTGGGCTGGCAATTCCTTGTGGACAGTGTTGGCGGTACTCTCAACGCGGAGAACTGGTCTACTTTTGATAAGCAGATCCAGGGCTGCTTGGACGCTGGTGCTGCCATGTGCATTGTCGATGTCCACAACTACGCCCGCTGGAACGGCGCTATCGTTGGACAGGGCGGCCCTACCGATACCGAGTTTGCGAGCCTTTGGTCTCAGATTGCTACAAAATACAAGGGCAACTCCAAGATTGCTTTCGGTGTGATGAACGAGCCTGTAAGTCTTTTCCGGAACAGCCTTTGCTTCCACATACAAGTTCTCCATACTGACACTTCTTCCAGCACGACGTGGACATTGACTCCTGGGCGACCACCGTTCAGGCCGCCGTCACCGCTATCCGCAAGGCGGGCGCGACTGACAACAAGATTCTTCTTCCCGGCAACGAATGGACCCACGCGAGTGCTTTCATCGACAATGGCTCCGGCAGTGCTCTCTTGAAGGTGAAGAACCTTGACGACAGCACTACGAACCTGATCTTCGATGTGCACCAGTACCTGGACTCCGATGGATCTGGCACCCACACCACTTGCACAACCAACAACGTTGACGCATTCAACACTCTCGGCGAGTGGCTGCGAACCAACGAGCGCCAGGCCATCCTGACCGAGACTGGTGGCAGCAACGACGCCAGCTGCGTTACGGCTCTTTGCGAGCAGTTCGACGCCATGAACAAGTACTCCGACGTCTACCTTGGCTGGACTGGTTGGTCTGCTGGCATGTTCGACTCTAGCTACGAGCTCACTGAGACGCCGACCAACAACGGTGGCAGCTACACCGACCAGGAGATTGTCACCAAATGCGTCGCTGGAAAGTTCGGTGGCAACTAAGAGAAGTTCCAGTGGTCGGAACGATGCGTGGGCAAAGGCCAAAGTGTGCTTTGACAACAGTACCTTCAAGGCTTACTCCATATTTCCTGTTTTCTTCTTCTTTACGCTCCGTAGATTCGGTGGATCTTGTTTTATCAAATTTTCGCGGCCTGTCCGTATTACAGCAGTTCAAGCAGATGCCTCGGCAATTCAACGCTTACACTAAATATATTGCGACCTGCCACTATCGTCCTAGTGTGTTGTTTATACTTCAACAGGGATATATGCGGACTTTGTCATTGCCATATCTAGAACGGAGTACCTGCGCCATTTCCTTGACAAAGTTGACCGACTCAGCTGTCAATCTCCGATAGCTCCAAACCTTCTCGAGTAGTGCAATGCTTCCATGACATCGGTCCTCTGCATAGGCTTGGTAAACCGGCAGTTGTTTTGGACAATTGGAACGAAAGAGAACCATGCGGGAATCCAAACACTATAAGTTTGCCCTCGATCCTTCTATGACATGCATGAATATTTGCCCTACAACTCGCACCACCCTTGAACATCCACAAAGCACTCATTGGACAATGGCACGCCTTCTCACCTTACTGCTCTTCGCAGTCGGCTCCCTAGCCCAGGGCAACATGTGCGGCGAACAAGAAGGCTACTCCTCAAGCGGCTACCGAGTCCAGAATAACCTCTGGGGCAGGGGGAGCGCCACATCCGGATCTCAGTGCTCTGCTTTCAACGGCGTATCTGGCGGAGCCGTCAAATGGTCCACGACATGGGAATGGTACGGCGGCGACAACGACGTCAAAAGCTACTCGTACTCTTCGCGCGATTTCACGAAGAAACTCGTCTCCCAGATTTCTTCCATCCCGACATCCGCAACCTGGACCGTCAGCAACCAGAACACTCGCTCGAATGTTGCTTATGATCTCTTCACTGCGCAGGATATCAACCATCCCACCTCTGGAGGTGACTACGAGTTGATGATTTGGCTCGGCCGCTACGGCGGAGTCAACCCCATTGGCAGTCAGAAGGGCACTGTCAATGTCGGAGGTCGTTCCTGGAGCCTCTGGGTCGGCTACAATGGCAACATGAAAGTTTTCAGCTTCGTTGCTTCGAGCCCTGTGTCGAGCTTTTCTGGAAATATCAAGGACTTCTTTAACCACCTTACCTCACAAGAGGGCTTTCCTGCTAGCTCGCAGAATCTTATCAGTGAGTCCACGATACGGGAGAGAACTTTTTCTTTGTGCAATGAGCTGACTTGTTCTGTCTAGCTGTTCAATTCGGCACGGAGCCGTTTACTGGCGGCAAAACGACATTTGATGTCTCGAGATGGTCCGCTGAAGTGTATTGAGAGATCTGCCCTCGGAGACGGTGGAAAGCAGTGGGTTTTGAGAAAAATTGCTGCTTCACGCTTAGCTTAGCGATACGTTTTGCTGGATGTGACTTCGATGCGATCAATAAAAGCCTCACTGCTGAGATACCAGATCGCTCATTTAGCCAAAATCTCACGATCCATGTCCAAGAAACAGAACCATTAAGCAAATCTTGAATCTGTATTGCAAATAATTGAGCCGACAAGAAATTCCCCACGGTTGTTGCTTGACAGGAAGAATGAAGGGACGGTTCGCCTTCCGAACGACGTTCTACGCCTACGGTCTCTCTGCCCCTGTGTGTGTCTCACTTTCTTCCATTTGCTGTCGTATGTCAGAGGCTTCATCAAATCTGCCCTGCTTGATATAAACTTGAGCGAGGGCTTGTTGCAAGTCAATACGGTCCCTGTGCGCCACATCAAGTGTTGTGGTACATCGCGCAACGGCTGATCTGAAGAGTAGTTCTGTAGCAGGGAACGGACGAGGCGTGTCATTTGTAATATTTTGCGGGGATGCCGGCGACTGCCGCGGATCTGAAGTGTTTTCGGCAGAGGTCTGCCGTCTGTACACCTTTGAAACGCGCTCGGCTGTCGCCTCTGCTTGATCAAAGCGCTTTTGAGTCCATAGGAGACTGACAAGATCCTCATAAGATCGGAGGGTGTAGGGGTTTGACAGTCCGAGCATTTCTTCTCTGCCTTCGAGAGTAATCCGGTACAAGCTTTCCGCCTCCTCTATTCTTCCGTCGTACTGTAACGCTTTGGCCTGGTTCATCCTTGCCTTGAGCGCGACAGGATGCTTTTCGCCCAGTACTCTTGAAGCAAGCGTAATGACTTGGTCTAAGGACTTGATCGCAAATGCATAGTTCTCCAGTGCGATGCAGTTGATACCGTTGTACAATTTTGCCTCGATGACTAAGGGATGATCATGACCGAGTCGCTCAAGCAGACCCTCATGCGCATCATGGTACAGCAGTGCTGCTTCATGGTTGCGCGCAAGTGCTCGATAAGTGTTCGCAAGATGGATTTTGCATTCGAGCTGCCTTATGAATGGCGCGGACTTGGCGGCGTAGCTTTCCAGTGCGGACTGGTACAGATTGATGGCCTCTTCGTGCCTTCCAAGATCTCTGCAAACTTGTGCGAGCAGCTCATTCGTGTCAGAGGCATCGCTTGAACTCAAGGCTGCTGTCTCTCGCTCTTGCTCTAGGGCGGTTCGGTAACTAGCTTCGGCTTCGACATAGTGACCTTGTTTGAAGTAGCACAAGCCCAAAGTCCGTGCAAGGCGTATTGTCGTGAGTGGTGTCAATGGTTTGCTGTGTTGGATAGCGTTCGCTTGTAAAAGCTCACGCTCGGCGTGAGAATATCGCCCTTGATGGATGTAAATGGACGCCAGGTCCACGTGAGAAGACACCATTTCATCAAATCTACCAGACCAGTCTGGCAGCTTTAACAAACTTTTACAGATAATCTCCGCCTCGTTATATTTTCCTTCCGCGATATAGTATCGCATGAAGTCTCCACAAGCATGTCTCAGGGGGTAAGAGCCGTCGAGCTCCCAACCGTTGATGTAGCGATTCTGCCATTCAAGGGCCGAATCCAAATGCGACAGAGTCTCTCTTCTCTGTCTCAGAGACGTTTGCCCACCATCAGAGCTTTGGGATAGAACGTAGTCATGGAGAATTTCCAAGGCCTCGATACAATGGAGGCGCCGGGTTTGTGGGTCAAGTCTGAGCTGGATCCAGCTCTGTACAAGAGGATGAAAAGAAACAAGTTGATGACCCTCTTGGCTGCTGTCTTCGTGGGAGTGTTCCTCTTGGTATCTTATGAGCCATAGCTGCTCAAGCGTGGAAAGTACCTCCCGATAAGCCAAATCATCCCATTCGGGCGTATCGGAATCGGTGAAGATGTTCATCCAAGGAGCAAGCTTCGGCCTTGTTTCGAAATAGACTCGAAACATGTTCTTTCGTAGATTGAGATTACCGAAAAATGAAAGTGTAGTGAGGAAATGAGCGATCGAATCGGCTTCATCTGCAGTGATATTGTGGCTGTTCCAGATTTGCCCACGCGACATCTCCCAGGTCGTGAATACACTCAGTGGCTTCTCTTCTTCGTCGGCGCCGCCGTGTCCAAATCCCATGTAAGTTGTCATCTCAGGTATGAATTTCATGACCTTTAACTTTCTTGTTCGGTAATGCGAGAGAAACTCTTTTGGGGATAACTTCCTGGCTCTTATGTAGGCTGCGGATTGATCGATTGCGAGCGGCAAATTCTCTAGTGCAGTGACAACTTCCCTTGCGCTCTGTATGGTTTGGGTGGACGGCTCTAAACCAATGCGGTCGAGGAAAAACTGGATACTCTCGTCGAGCTCCATTCCATTGACTTGAATGACACGACCTAGTGATTCGCAACCAGGATTTCGTGAAGTGACGAGAACCGCGCCATGGTGACTGGAGGGCAGATAGTCCAGAATCCCAGGGAGGTCGTTTAGACGGTCGTAGTTGTCGTATACGACCAACCATGGCGTCGCCCAAGTCTGAAGCGTATTCCTGACCTGATTCACGCAGGCATTGTTGTCGGCGAAACGTCGTTGATTATCTGTGAGACTTTCTGCGAAATGGGCAAAGCTCCGGTGTACTGAGCCAAGCGACTTTGCCTCCACCCACAGTATTGATTTGAAGTATCCAGATGCCATCTCGCGTTTGCAATACTCCAATGCTAGAGACGTTTTGCCTTGGCCGCCCATGCCCCGTAGTACACATACCTTTGGGTCACGGCCGCCAGGTTTCAATGAGTCGTCAATCAGATCAAGTAGCTTGGTCCGGCCGAAGAATTTCGACAATCGCCCTGAAGGCACGCATATGCATTTCCTGTCGGGTTCCGAAGCCGCAGGTGGTTTCAGCACGGCATAGGTCATGAGAGAGATGTCAAGCTGCAATACGTTCTGCAGTGTCTCAAGCCTTGAGATGCTGTCTTTGACTTTGGTCTCGAGTGCGAAGCTTTTGAGCGCTTTCTTCCATCTGACCGGATTGGAGTCTCCATCAATTGGGATCGCTCTGACCAAGTTTGTGTGGAGGTCATCGATTTGTTGTGCGCATTCAGTGAGCGCATCCTGAACGGCCTTGGTATTGACATGGTCGAGAGCGCTGTATTTCTCGCAGACTTCTGTCAAGAGGGGCAGATCAACCCTCAATCGGCGAAAGACTTCTGGGGTATTTTCCAGAGCAGAACAGTATGTGTTGATGCGGCTGGTGACTTTGCATGCAATAGCAACGAACTGGGCTATACTAGCAGCCACTCCCAAAGCTGCTAGTTCGGCCATCTTGTCAAACACAAACAGGAGACTGTGGAAAGGCTTTCGCGCCATGCCAGCGCTCGGAGGTTGTACTTATCACACCCATGTTGATGCAAGATGGGCTGAGGGTGAGGCTTGCAGACGGCAAAGCGCTACCACGCCTTACCGATTGGATCTCCGTGCATCCAGAGATGTGCCTTCTCGCTTACTGTACAGGCATCTTTCATTAGGGCAGTATCAGGCTGAGCAGCAGACAACATTGTATTTCCACCGCCAGGGGCATAGTCGTCATGCGGGCAAATCGCCATGAAAACCGCCAGATTTAGCAATTTCTTGAAGCCAAATGCACTTGCCAGTAGACTCGCCGTGTACCATTCGATTTATTTGGGAGGTCGAAAGTCTTACACAGTGGCTGGGCGAGCTGAAGTGATGGCTCATTTTGTGGAAAGCCACGTGGGGCTCTTGCCGCGCCAGTCGCACCACCCAACCATGCAAATGCATCATCTGCCGCATTCTTATCAGCCACTCTGGCTTGACTAGTGATGCCTTGGGCAAGCACTTCACGTACAAGGGCCATGTAGACACATTTGTTCATCTTGCTGCTACTCTTTGGAATGAGTCAAGTGCACCTTTGGCTTTCGGCCTGTTGACCCCTCTGTTACATATATATAGGCTACAACATCGACTGGAACAGTGCCACTACTATGGTGCTCAAGACGATTTTCCTCACACGCCACGGAGTAAGTACGCCAGAACTAGTCAGCTTCTGCCTTCTAAGTATATCCAACAGTTTCGAGCGAACTGGTTCAGCGAGCCTCCACCGCTACACCCAACCGGCCTGGTGCCCCCAGACACGCCCCTGTCTTCCCATGGACTGGACCAGGCGCAGCAACTCAGTGGTTTCCTGTCGCATCAAGATCCTCCCATAGCGAGGATTTACTCCAGCCCTTGGTATCGCTGCATTCAAACAGTCGAGCCATTGGCCACATCACTCGGTCTTGAAATAATTCCGGAGCCTGGCTTGGGAGAATGGTATGGGCTGAACCGAACAGACGACCCTCGTCCCGCAACGTCCAGTGAGCTGCAAAATTTCTATCCCGGCATCGATACGGACCACCAGACGATCTTCACTCCCGACCCAACTGGCGAGTCCATAGAGCAGCTGTATGCGCGGAGTGCATATGTCCTTTCCAACCTCATTCAAGCTTTGGACGAAGATCCCGCACAGCCCGAGTCTGTTTTGCTGTGCACTCATGCTGCGAGTCTTGTGGCTTTCTCGAGAGTGCTCGCAGGTAATATTCCGGAAGACCCTGCAACCACAGATTTCATCGCGTATACAAGTTGTGTCACACGATTCGAGCGGCACAACCCTGTACCCGTCCATGTGTTGAAAGCTCCTAGCACCGGCGAAGCCACGAGGAACGGTGTTCGGAAGACTGATAAAGCTCTAGGGGGCGAATGGAGTTGCGTGGTAAATGGCTATGGCGGGTTTCTCCACCACGGTCGTCAAAGAGGATGGTAGGTCTTATTATAGACGTGGTTTTGAGCTTTCACTAACACACAATCCAGGCGCTTCTCGGGAAAGGAATCATTCAGCCATGGGATACATGCCCACGGGCTTGATGCTGGTACTGGGCTGGGTGTTGTTCTCGAAGACGAGCCTGTGAAGCAAGAGCTAGATACAGCATAGAGCAAAAGTTCAGATGGAGCTTGAAGTCGGTGTGAGTTTCCCACTGACTTATGTTCGTATGTGCCATTGGTAAGGTACTAGTATTCGTTCTTTAACAAGTTGTTTTCTCGTGGCCACTGCTGATTTTCGATCGTTTCAATCACTCCTGCGGTAGCGGTACACTCGCAACTTCCGTGTATTCCTCAGAGATGACATTCCCATCACCATCCATTTTCTTCTTAGTACCCATCTCACAGATAGCAACCCTGTCAAGGACAACATTTTCTGCCCAGACAAAATCTTTGTACATCTCGAGAAGCGCCCTTGCATCAATTTTGAGCGGCGCGTTGGCATTCGGCCCATGCCCTTCTGACCTATCTTCATCGTTGGCGTTCTCCCCTCTTCCCGGCTGCAACGATGAATCTGTTACAGAATCCTGCACCTTGTTGCGTCTCGGCAATGACTTTTTCTTGCCCTTAGCGTAAATCGTGTTGACAAGCGTGGCGTGTAGCTTTAGCTTTCTGTCGTCAGGAACAAGGAGGTTCTGCTGTTTGAAGTGGTCTTGCAGGGTGATGCAGAAATTATAAAGGCGCTCGGAGGAATCTTGCGGTGCCGTGTACAGAATCGATGTGTTCTGCGGGGCATGCATGGAGACGAGGCCGCGCAAGTCGATTTTGATGGGTTGCGCCGTTGCAGTTGTTGAAGGATTGGCTCCGGCGGGTGGCGATATTGGTCGATTGAGCGATGCGGGTTGACTTCCTTCATAGTCGGGTTCAGTTTGGCTCTGATCTGTATTGGGAGCTTGGTACGCTTTTGGCAGAGCATCGTTGATGAGTTGTTCAATATTGATACTGTTCAGCAGGTCGATGGCTTGGCTCAACTGCTCCTTGTTCAGACTCATGACACCTAGAGTGCAGTGCAGCGCTCCGATTGGTCTGATGGCTTTTGGATGGACCTGAGAGGCCCTCTCTGTTAGACTTGACCTAGCATCACCAGAGGTGCTGCGTGACTGAATGACTTTTTTCGATTCGGCCGGAGCTACATCGTCTCGAAAAGACTTTAGGCTTGCCTCGAGCTGAGGCTTGGAGGCGGCCGTCACCAGTGGCAAACAAAGAAAGTGCGTCAAAGGTGGCTTCTTTTGTGCTGGAGGCTTTCTCTGACTTGATCGACGAGGCATCGTCTCAAGATATGTTTTTGTTGGTTGGCGGTATTGCAAAGATGAGATGTTGAGCAGTCGATTGTCAGCCAGCTTATTGTGCGAGTCGAGTAGACGAGCGATGGCGTGGAAACTGGGTCTGTACGGCCAGCAAAGTATCGATGGGATGCTTTTCATCGACTTCAGAAAGTGATTGCTCACAAAGGCTCACAGGCGAGGGCGATATGCAGGTAAGCCCAGCAAGGCTTTATACAGAAAGGGCCCTAGCTAGATGCCTTCTTGTTTATTACCCGTCGCGTGAACTTGAATTCGCAGGCTTTACGAAATGCCTCTGATAGACAAGAAGGAAGAAAATCGTAATCGAAATCGTTGCATAGTAAGGAAAGATATGTCTTTGGTTGATGAATGCACTGCGAGCCGGCAAGTGCCGTAGACTTTCCAGCGAATGACCTCACATTCGACTTCAGTCACACATCCCATCCCACTCTTGTGATTCAAGCAAATAAATACACCAACCTCGACAATCGACCACCCTCTACACCACCAAATAAATAACACCATGGCCGACACCGCCGCAGCAACGGGGAGCGAGATCCCCGAGAATGAGACTCCGAACCAGCGACAAGCACGACTCCGCCGCGAAAAGCGAAATGCCAAAATGGCAGCAACTGGCGAGGAGCGTCTGGCAAAAATCAAGGGTCTGAACGGAGGTGTTGCGCCGCCAGAGGAAGCTCTTGGAGGACCTACTGTTGCGCCAGCTGCGTTCGCTCCTAAGCAGGCTACTGTGGACGACCCCGAGGAAGTGGACATTTCAGACCACCCGTACACCTCGAAGAACGTCTCTCAGGCAGGCACACCCAGACAAAGCGGTCCCGCAGAGGCCGATCCGCTCATGCAAGCCATGATGCAGATGCAGGGTCAGCAAGCTCAAGGTCAACCCCAAGGTGGTGCTGAGGAGGACCCTATGATGAAGATGATGCAGCAGATCATGGGCATGCAGGGCGGACAAGACCCGAATAACCCGAACGCGATGGGCGACGACTTGCCGCCGCAGATGGCTCAGATGCTCAGCACTATGGTGGGTGGAGGAGGCATGGGAGGTGCTGGCCAGCAGCAGCCTGCCACCGGCTCTGCGTACCTTTGGCGTATCGTACACGCCCTCTCTGCCCTCATCATCGCAGTCTACATTGCCCTCACTACTACGTTCAACGGCTCCAAGCTTGCAAGATCCGACAATGTCTTCATCCAGGACACCGGCTACGGTCTTGGTAAACCTTTCTACATCTTCGCAACAGCTGAGCTGGTACTTCAAACGACGAGATATTTCCTGGAGAAAGGCCAACTACAAGGAAGTGGTATTCTTGCGACCATCGCGAACAGTGGGTTCGTCCCTGAGCCATGGGCACAACTGATCCGGACTATTGGGAGGTACTCGACCATCTACACCACGATTGTGAGCGACGCGATGGTTGTTGTCTTTGTTCTGGGAGCGGTTGCATGGTGGAAAGGTCTGGCTATAGCATAATGCCTGTGATTCGATGATATTTGCGTCGATAACGATCACTTCTTTTGAGGCATGACTGCACTATGTAACGTACGAGTACAGTCGATATATCATATTGTACAGCCAGCATATCTGAATATGCCCACAGAAAAATTCCCCAAGCCCAGGATTCCCTCAAAACGCCATGCTATGCACTGTCTACAGTCCCAAATCTCCATATCCTATCAAGCCTACTAGACCATCTCACCTCTTGCCTGCTCGAGAAGCTCCTGTTCTCTCTTCTGCTTAGCCCTGACCTCAGCACTGAGCTTGGCGGCAGCCTCGCTTCTAATCCTTTGCTCCTCCAGCACAGCAAGCTCTTCCTTCTCCTCCGCCGTAGGTTCAATTGGGTACGCGTTTGTCAATCGCACAAGCGCTTGCAGAATGTCCGAGTTGTTGGAGTGCGTCATGTTGATGGTTTCAACCCTCTCGGTCGAAGCGGCGTCTGAGGGCGTGGAGCTCTTGGTGGTACTGTCGCGCGCTGCAGGTGATGAGGTTGCTGAGGAAGACGTCTGCGGGGCGGAAGGGTTGGCGTAGTGTACGCTGAGGAGCGCTTGTTCGGTCTGGGCGGCGGTGCGATCGATGGTCATGGGAATTGCTGGGTTGTGGTACTTGAGGCGAACCATCTCGTGGCGCCAGAACATTCTAAGGAGCAATTAGATATGGCCAGGCGTAGGGCATTGCCTTCCAGACGTACCTAGGTCCCATGTGTCCGCCATTCATTTTGGGCGCAAAGCGCAGGTGAATCTTCTTGATGTCTTTGGGGAGGACATATGCGCCGGAGCCGAGACGGATGGACAGGAGCTTTGTTTGCAGCTTGCGCATGCGCTGAGAGAGCGAGGAAGAGGTCATTTTGGCGGATATGTGGTAAGCAAATGCTGTTTATTCGTCTATGAAAGTACGCATGGAAGTGAAGTGCCCGCAAGGGCTCTCTCTCTGGCGCGCGAGTCAAGCACCTGAGGCACTCCTTGGGCTTTTTGCGGAGCAGTCGAGTTCACTCCCGAGCGGCTTCGAGGCGCATTGAGAACCAACAGCCAGGGAACACCCAACCCGTCGGCCATATTCCTGCCAATATCTCGCCACAGGCCCGTGTGCAATATACCGATTCGCGCACATTCGGCCACCATGGCCTCCCTAGTCCGCCGCAGCTGCTCGCTGGCCCCGACGCGAAGAGCATTCTCTACTTCCACACCGCGCCTCGCAACCCTGCAATGGGACAGGAACAACTCCCAGGCTCTCGCAGACACCATTCCCGAATACCCTTACGGCCCTCCCACACTCTATAAGCAGTCTCGCCAGGGTCTTTACGGCGGCCAGCGCATCCGCTTCGGCAACAACGTCTCAGACAAGGGCAAGAACAAGAGCAGACGA
This sequence comes from Cladosporium sp. MBC 237, assembly GCA_030772445.1. Taxonomy (NCBI): domain Eukaryota; kingdom Fungi; phylum Ascomycota; class Dothideomycetes; order Cladosporiales; family Cladosporiaceae; genus Cladosporium; species Cladosporium sp. MBC 237. The sequence goes on from JAPHCH010000086.1 coordinate 271,764, forward strand.
TCATGGCGCCCGAACATCCAGAACAAGCGGCTGTTCTCCAAGGCGCTGAACAGACACGTGCAAGTCAAGGTCAGCGCGCGCGTGCTGCGAACAATCGACAAGCTGGGTGGTCTGGATGAGTACTTGCTTGGCGAGAAGGAGACTAGGATTCGGGAGCTTGGAGAGAGTGGATGGTGGTTGAGATGGGCTATCATGCAGACGCCCACTGTGAAGAAGAGATTCGCTGCTGAGCGTGAGGCGTTGGGCCTGCCTGTCGACTCAGAGGAACTCCGCATCGAGGAGGAAGATGCGGAGGCTGTGCTTGAGGCTTCCACACCTGATGCTGAGGTTGCGGAGCTCACACTTGAAGAAGATGCGGATCCCAGCGCGGAGGCTGAGCCTCTTGTCTCCCCCGTGCTGGCAGAGGATGATGCTTTCCAGATCGAGCAAAACAAGGACCTACCTCCCCTGCGTTTCCGCGTCGGTCGCAACAAACACATCGAACTGACCCAGCAAGGTTGGCGCAGTGTCAGGACCAAGGTCAACGTGCTCTTCGAAAAGAAGTTGAAGCGGGATATGCAAAAAATCAAAGCCAAAATGATGAAGCTTCACATCAAAACTTTGCAAGGGAAGCTGCTGAGAGAGGCACGGCAGCAAGGCAAGCCGACTCGTGCGGTGGAAGAATGGAGGCCTGTGGAGCCGGAACAGCGCGATGTGGCAGGAAAGGTCGTGATGGAGAAGCATATCCGATACGAGCCTGTTCAAAGATTGCAGGACACCCAAGCATTTAAGAATGCACTGGTTGGGCTTGAGGCGAAAGCCAACTTAGAAGTACAGCAGATCATGCGTCGTATGGTGGAGGAGAAGTACGAGCGCCCGATCAAGGTGATGCAGGCTGCGAAAGAGAAGGCAAAGACTGCGAAACAAGAGAATCCCAGCGAGATCGCCGTGCCTGTAGAGTCTGTTCCTGCGTAAGAGACCGGATTTGGCTCTGTTTCGGAGGCTCAAGGACTCCGGGTTGTATAGATGTACATTATTATTAAGCAACAGCAATGTCAATTTACCAATTCAGTCTTGACAAAGTATGTGACAGCCTTTGGTGCGATGGACTTTGATTGAGTATCTCATCTTGTTGAAAGTGTCCGCGAACACAGGTTCTATTAAAAGGTATCGATATCATGATCAATAATCCGGACTGTAAAGTTCATGTCCTCCAAATTTGGGAAGCTGCAGCTCGCGCGTTGACTTCAAAGAAGCTGTCGCGCAGAGAAACCATCTTTGACACTCACCACACTTCTGACAAATGCTCAAAGAGGCTCGCAATCTTGTGACTCCAGCCTCCATGACCATGAGAAAACAATGGCCTCAAGACACGTTCCCGTATTCAAAGAAGGGAGGGTGATCATTCACTTCGTAAGCCATCCACAGCACCCACTACAAGTCGTTAGCTAACCGTCTATTAATCAGGACTACGACTGCTTCTACGCAGCCGTATTCGAAGCGAAAACCCCCAGCCTGAAATCTCTCCCCTTCGCAGTACAGCAAAAGCAGATCATCGTGACATGCAACTACGAAGCCCGCCGTCGAGGCCTGCACAAACTCCAACTGATCCGCGACGCGAGACGCATTTGCCCAGACGTCATCATCGAGCTTGGAGAGGACATCAGCCGCTTTCGCGATGCCAGCAAAGAGCTGTATAAATTCATCGAGGCGTATACTTGGAATGGCAAGGTGGAGCGCCTGGGCTTTGATGAGGTTTGGCTGGATGTCACCGATATGGTTGATTACAATGTGGAGATCTTGAACAAGAATGATCTGGAGCGTTCGTTCTTCCAAGTCTCGCGGGAAGATCCTACGGCTGGGTTTGCGTTTGATGCTAGTGCTGTGTCTGGACATACCTATCCGAAAGACTACAGCTTCCCACCAGGTGAAGATGTCGACGAAGCAACTCTCAGGCTTCGACTTGGGAGTCATCTTGCCATGTATATGCGCCACGAACTTGAGCAACACAAAGGCTATACTGCAACCGTGGGCGTTGCTACCAACAAGCTCCTGGCGAAGCTGGTAGGCAATCTACACAAACCTAAAGACCAGACGACTCTGATGCCGGCCCCAAACGAAGTCCATGAACGTGGCAGTAATGCCATGGAATTCCTTGCCGATCATGAGATAGGCAAAGTGCCTGGGATTGGATTCAAACTTGCCCAAAAACTCAGAGCGTTCATGCTCAAACGCCCAGCCGACTTCGACAAAGGTCTCGTCTACGGCGGTACTAAGGAACAAGTCACCGTCCAAATGATCAGAGACGACCCAGAGGTCAACCCCGATATGCTCGAAAAATTACTCGCCGGGCCAGGGTCTCAACACGGCATTGGCTATAAAGTCTGGTGTCTCCTGAACGCTGTCGATGATTCTGAAGTTAGCCAGATGCGGACAGTGCCAAGGCAGATTAGCATCGAAGACAGTTATATACGCTTGGACTCTCTCCCTGAGGTCTTGAAAGAGCTGGATACTCTCGCGAAGAGCTTGCTCACTCGCATGCGGCTAGATTTACTTGGTAACGAAGATGACTTCGAATCAGAGCCCGGCGGTGGCGACTCAGAAGAGAACAAAGCAGCTTCGACTGATGGGAAGAAATGGCTGGCTCATCCGAAGACTCTGCGCCTAACGACCCGACCAAGGCAAGCGTTGCTGCCAGATGGGACTAGGCCTCGATCCTTCAAAAGAATCTCGCACTCTGCTCCGTTGCCCAATTTTGTGTTCAGCCTGAGCGAGTCCATCGAAAGCATAGCCGACAAACTTGTCAAAGAGTCTCTGATCAGCATGTTCCGTAAACTGCACCCTGAGAAAGCCGGCTGGAATTTGAGTCTCGTTAATCTTGCGGTGACCAACATGGCGGAGACGGCTGGGAACAGCAAGACAGCCAATGGGAGAGACATTGGGAATATGTTCAAGAAACAGGAAGACGTCCTCAAGGATTTTCGAGTGACTGATTACGGCGACACAAGCACTGCAGCAGAAACGCCGGCTGACATGCCATCCGAAGAGGCACAACCTGATGACGTACTGGACGCCAAGGTTACAGATGATGGGCAGGGTGAATGGGTGGACGACGATGACGAAGATGCACACAGATGCGAAGTTTGTGGTATGAAGTTACCGTTATTCGCTATGGTAGCTCACCGACGCTTTCATGCTCTTGTTTGAAAGCGCGGGAAGGGAATGCAAGTTAATGAGCAAAACGGGTCACATCGAACCACTTGAATCCTGTGCACACTGCTGCTGCTGCCGTGCTTCGCCCAAGCTCTCGTTTCACGCGCTGTGCTTGCCAATTGCTCTTGCTACCAGCCATGCCCATCGACTGTATATGTTTGGAGGAGGAAGAGGGGAAAAGGGGGAGAACGAGATTCTTACGTACCAGAGATGCCGTCGGTCTCGCGCTCCACGAAGACGAACTCGTCAACCGCACTCGGAACCTTGGTGGAGTTGTTGCGATCCTCCTGTTTAGCGTCGTGCGGGTCCAACTTACGGATGCGCTTGCTGGTCTGGGCGGCTTTGATGTGCATTTTTTCGATCTCCTTGATGATCTTGCGAGCCTCGTCGTCACCGTCGGCCGCGACCTCACCAATGACATGGTGGAAGCCTTCCACGGTCTCTCCAGGCGCTTCATCGAACAAGAACTCGCTGTTGATGCCCAGAATTGGAGCACTCATGCCGTATCTGGCATGGAAACGAGCACGGCCAATGTCTTCTTTCTCGTTCATCAGGTCAAAAAAGCTGTCGAGCTGCTCGCCGCCGGCCTCGGCCATTTTGCGAGCGATGTAGGCTTCTTTGGCCTTCTCCGACAAGAGACGCAGTTTCTCCTTGTCCACCTCGAGGCCCCTGAGGTACACTCTGCGGAGGTACTCGATCTGCTGGGTCATCGCTTCATTGAAGAGGTTGTTGACGCGGACGACGGCGTTGGTGAGGATGTCGCGCTGGTCTTCGACGTAGGCCAGGGACCTGGCATCCTTCACACGCTGCGGTCTGTTCTGTGTGTCAGTGCGCCCGGTGAGAGAGCGCCAGAGCCCGTACGCAGAGTACGGGGCAGACTCCTATCGTGTGTCAGATCGGCGCGGGACATCATCAATATGCGTATGGCACGTACCGCGACCTTTGGAGATTCGTTGCGAACGTCCATGATCGTGTTTGTTGTGAGGGATGGATGCTAACAACGTGGATAAGGTTGAAGTTGAAGAGGCTGGTGGTCGCTGAGGAAATCATGGACGGGTGGTGAGGATAGTTGCGTGGTGAAACTACGGCAGAGGTGGAGAGAGCAGATGTGGTGGCGAGGTGAGGACGAGCATCGGTCGCTCCTTTCGAACTCACTACACCATCAGCAATCAAGTGACGCACGATGTCTTCACGGAGACAACAAAGGGCGAACACAGAGCGTTTGTTACCACCAAGCGGAGTCACGCGCCTGACAATCTTCCTCAAACATTCACATCAAGAACAAGAATATGCCAGCTAACACGCATCTTCACGAAACGCCTCACTATCGCCGACTCGCCCTTACTCCAGCACGACCTAAGAACTACAAGAGATTATCCTCCGCAACAACAATCAAACAAGCAGTAAGAACCAGAAGATGCCGGCTGTCGCCAGCACTCAGGATGTCGCTCGCGACGACGCGTACCACAAACTCAAGGACGCTCTCACCGACAATGAGATTCCGAGAGATGAGATCGACGCGCTCCTCGACGACTCTTCTGTCTTGACGACGACATCCGCAACATTTTTGGAATAATTCGCAAGGCCTTCTTGGATGTCCTCTGGCTGCTGAGGGAGGGACAGCTGTGGATCATACGCACAGAGACCTTCAGCGCGGAATACACTCAGTCCGGGTCTGCCGAAGCCATCATTGACTCCAAAGGCCTTCGTGCTGCCTTCCGACTTGACATGGATGAGCAGTTTGAGATGGCTGGCACCGACAAGTAGTTCTTCAAGGCTGAGATCTTGAACGTAAGAACTTGTGTTACGACTCTGCGTTTTCTGAGATGATCTGCTGACTTCGATTTTCTGTTTTGCACAGCATGTTACTGGCTACCGTGAGACCTGCGAGAGCCTTGGTTATGTCCTTGCCAAGAAGGCAGAGATCCTTCAGGTTTCTATGCTGGGATCGCACTCTCGGGAAGCCTATTAGAAGCCAGACTCTTGTTTACGACGAATGTTGTTTTGGAGATCGATCGATCGTTTGGGCAACAACGATCAATATTGGAGATTGGAGATTCTCTCCCGATAAAAGCGAAGAAGACTGATCGATCCGTACAGATGGCGACACAGAATTGGAGCGTTTAGTGTTGTTACTAGTGAGTGTTCATTGAAACGCGCTTTGCTCATTTCAAGGTGCTGCAATCACGAGATCATCGTTGATCATGAAACTCCAAGCATTAGAGCGCCACGATCCTTTCTTGCCATTTGATAGGTGAAGTTTGTTTTCGCTTCTTGAGTCGTATGCTTTTGATCGAGAGATCACGTCGTGATTTGTTCAATAACAAAACAATCTACGAGATACAGAGCCTCCATCAACGATTTCGCAGGCCCAAGAACAGATCTGCGAAGATCCATCTCCCAGTAGCAAACAACTCCATCGAACAATATCTCTGCTTTACACATTAAAACAGAGCAGCGAATCACGAACAACACACGGCACACCACATCTCACAAACTCAAACCACAACCAAACCACCGCAAACTCTCCAAAAATGCCAACCAACCCCCAACCCCTAACCGTAGACCGCATAATTTCCACCCTCGAAACCGCTTCAACCATAACCACCCCCCGCCACTTCACAATCCTCAACGACCCGCGCCTCACAGATCGTGCTGATCACTTGATTGAAAGATGGGGTGGAAAGTTCGCTGAGGTTGTTTTGGGCGGAGAGATTGCAATGAACATGGGAGGTTCGAAGTACGCTATTCTTTTGAGAAATGCCCGGAATTTTTGGAGAATGCATGGCAGTAATGTTGGCGTTGGCAAGGTACTGGTTGACCAGGTCTCTCAGGACGACTCCTGGCTTAACTTGTGCTGATAGCTTCGACTTCATGTCCAAACAGTACACCAAATATCACGGGAATGGTCTGACTGTGTAAGTGTGAGGAGCAACTCCAAATTTGCACCATCCTTGTTCCTCACCCGAGTGCTGTCATCGTTGTCTGTGGCGTCTCTGACAGCGGTGATATTGAAATCACCAACTTCAATGAAATGTTGGAAAGAAACCGTGTCATGATCAGTAGTGATGTACACGCAAAATCCCAGAACATCTCCAAGACTCCATCGGCAAACCCGCTTACGCATCCCCTCTCACCCCAACAACAGCATTCGAAAAACCCACAGGCTCAAGAAACAAAACCCGATGAACTCTCAACCACCCAATCCTCACGCTGCGCCCTAATCAGCGGGCTCGACGTCACCCCTGCCCTCCATCTCCGTCCAATCCGCATCGAAAAAGTCAACGATCGCGCGAACATGCATGCCTCGCACGCAATGAGTTAAAGTGACTGAGTTAAGGCAACCAACACCTCCAACCCACGCAAAACCAGAATAATGACAGGTAGTTTTGGACGCGTTTTCTAAAGATATGATGGTGAGTTTGCAGCGAAGTGATAACGGTTACGTTCAGAACAGAGGGAAAATCCAATCTGGAATCTTGAATAGTTATTGCGTAATGTATCTTGCTCAAACCTCAAACCTCACTTGCACGTAAAACGTTGTCTTGGTTCGAAAGGAGTGAAGCCACCTTGCCCAAACCCTTCATCTTCCCTTCTTGCATAACCCCTCCACCCATCCTCAGCGAGAACTACATCATCATCATCATCATCATCATCATCATCGTCAGCGCCTTCGAATTGCCAGCTTTTGTAACGCTTCCCAACGGCGCGAGCGAGCGAGTGGATACGACGAAGGAAGGCCATCAGCACGAGCGCAACGTGCAACGTGCAACCGGAGAAAACGAAGTTCAAACGTTCTAGACGTCAACCGTCCAACGGCGCAAATCTGCAAGATCGACTCTACAGGATCGGCGGAGCGTGGAAGCTTTGGTCGAGAATTCGGGGGAGATGATGCAAGGCGTGATGGGCTGTTGATGGTCGGCAAAATGCTGTTGACTCATGTGTGGTTCTCACAACTGGTACTGCTGTAATTATGCTATTGGGGGGTATCATATGTACGCCTCTCTCGGGCGCATGCTCGCTCGCTCACCGACCATCCAAAACCCTCCTCGCCAAACTCATGCCAACATCAAGCCATCAATCAATCAATCGATCCAAAGTCATCATATATAATCGTGTAGTTTCGTTCGTTTGTACCTTTTCGTCTCTTCCTCTTCCTCTCCTGCCTTCTCCGGTATTACGTACCTCACCTCAACTGCTCTCGTCGCGAATAACCGCCTCATCCGTCTGCGTCTGCGCCTGCTTCTTCCCCTCCGCTTGAGTAGCCGAATCAATCGGTCCTAAAGTCCAGACCCACTCGCGATGGCGTTTCTTGCGACCTGCCACGGGAGTTGCGGGACATGTATCGCTGTCCTCTTCGTCGGAAGAATCGCGCTTGTCTCCTGTGCGGGGAGATGTTGAAGGTTTCTTCTTTTCCGCGGGTTTTGCTTGGGATTTGAGAGCGTCGCCTTCGGATTTTATTTGCGCGGCGTGGGAAGCTGTCTCCTCTCCTTCCGTGTCTACTTCGGGCGGTGAGAGTTCCAGGGTGGAGATTGTGGAGTGTGAGGACTCGATGTCTGAGTGGCGAAGGGTGAATTTTTCGTTGGTGATGTCTTCGGTTAGCGGCGCGCGGAAGGCGACTTTTTTCGAGACGGGGAACATTGGTCTTGATTGGGCGAAGGTTCGACGTTGGCTGTTGCTTCGAGGTAGAGGGCTGTTGCTTAGGATGGATGTGACGTTGTAGGCGAGTTTGTACGGTACCGATGCTGGTATTGAGTCTGTTGTTGAGGTTGAGTTTGCTGAGGTTGATGATGATAGTGATGTTGCGTCGAGTTGTTCTGAAGTGTTGGATGTTGACGAGGGGATGTCGCATGAGATGATATTAGAGGTTGAGAGGTTTGACAGAGTCGGTCGTTTGGGCTTGAAGCCGTTTCCTTTTAAATTCGAATCCTCGTCGTGAGCATTGCTGAACGTGTTTCGGATCGTTGGTGATGTCGCAGAAAGCGTTTCTAATCGCAGGCTCGTTGCTTTCTTTCCAAAAGTGGGTGGCGAGATGGATGTGTTGAGCGAAAGTTTGGGCCGTTTTGAAGGCGACGGTTTACTGGACAACAACGGCGGCTGACTATAAGTCGCAGGCGAAGAGGGTAGTATTGCAAGAGACATGGTGCTCGTGGGAGTGGCGGATGGGTGGTGGTAGTGGTCTGTCAAGAGCTGTGGCGAGTGTGGCATACAGGCTAGCATGATCTTGTGAATGAGATCTCGTGCAGCACAGAGGCAGGTGGTGGTATGGATGTGATGAAGTACACCACGAGCACGAGGTTCAGGCCCGGCACTGCCCAGTCTATCTTACGACGATGGATAGAGGCTGACTGAGGCTCGTGGGGCGGCCGAGTAGTGCGGCTGTTGGATGTTGTAGATCTGAGAGACTAAGAATGATCCTTTGGCGATTAAGAGGGGAGCCGTGCGCCGAAGTGGTGAACTTGTTTCACTTCGTATTCGTGCAGACGGAGCGTTGGCGGGGCAGAGAGGTGTGATCTTGGCCCGGGTCCGTGTGAGATGGAAGAGCGGAACAAAGGCGGGAGGGAGGGAGAGTGGTGGAAGGTCAGCAGGACGTAAAGAGGAAGGTGATGTGTGTGTGTGTGTGTGTGTGTGTGTGTGTGCGGTAGTAGAAAGCGTGGGACTCGGTCTTGTGAGAGGGAGAGTGGTAGTAGTGTCTTTGTTCGGGGGCGCGTAAAAGTAAAGCGAGTCAAGTGTGTCAGCTTGAGGGAGTATGCGAGGAATGGCGACTACCTCCTAGCTGAGACGGATGGCAAGTGTCAAAGACTCAAAGAGTAGTGAGGGAGGTGAAACTCAAAGGGGAAGACGACTAGGCTTTTGCCAGATGGAGACGCATATTTCTTCAAATGCCTGGGTGGTGATGATCGCCCGGCGTCCAATAGCACCGGACGAGGCGCTGGCGGAGCGGCGAGGCCCCCATGAACGGAAATAGAGTGAGGGAGCGAGTAGTGAGCGAAGGCGATGGGGACGATTTGGACCCTTGGTCCTAGGCTCACCCTGTCCAGTAGAATGACCTCGAACGAGACTAACTTACCTGGACTACTGCTGCTACTACTCCGGGCACCACGCGGGCATCACGAGCGGCAGTGCGGCGGAGAGGAGAAAGAGTAGCAGCAGCGTGTGAGTGAGAGCGTGTGTGTCCTTGGGTGTGCGTGTGTGTGCGAGAGCGTGCGTGTAAGCGCCACCGCACAGTCCACCTCAGCCAATCGCCATCAGAGCGGCAGAAAAGCCAAAAGCTATTTCAAGAAATGTTCACGCAGCATGCAGTTAGTCCTTTGCCGCCCGCCCCAGGCCAGGCTAATCCTGCCTCCTGCCAACATCCATCATCATCCCAGTCTTGATCCCACTGATCCCGCTAGTAGGAGGTACTAAGTAGTGATCCTCATCATTCACTCGCCCTCTCCTGCTGCTGCACCTCGGCTGGCCGTCAAACCAGTACCCGCAGCCCTGTCAAATTATATTATTATCTACCCTTACCTGTACCCATCGCCAGCCTCCAGCAGGGAAGGATTGCCCGAGGTAGTCTGCCGTCCGTCTCGTCCGTCCTTCCCATCCCCGCCTGTCAAAGGTGGTCTGGACAATTCTACCCGGGCTCGTCCAAATCTGCTTTTGTGTAGCCGTCCGTGGAGCATCAATAGGGGGTCTCCATCAAGTCTGTCCAACGTATTGTAACAAACTCGTGACTGGTAAACTGCACTGCCAGGATATGTGGCGAAATTACTCCAAGCTGCGTGTCTCTTTCTTTGTCCGCGCAAACACCCAACTAGCCCAGCCCAGCAACCCTTGTGACCGTGTCTCCACGTCCACGTCCACGTTCGCCGCAGACCAGGGCTCGCACCCCGGCGTGTGCTAGAAGCCAGGCAGGATTACGATGACTGTGGTGGCGGCTTTTTTTGCACATCAACGCTTCACCAACGCCTGAGTCCGTGAGTATCCGTGGGGCGCAGAGCCAAACGTGGAACAAGAACCACTTCCTACTCTACTCTCGCTGCGAGCGAGTCGTTGGTCCCAACACGCAATTGCGCGAAGACCGATGGAAGCATGAGGGAGGCGCAAGATTCGCGAAAATGTCGGTTGTTTCAAACTAAGCACCTATTTCTTTTCTGCTTGCATATGCGTGTATGCGCGAGGCGCCCTTTCCCCATGCGTCAGGCTCGCTGGAATTCTTTGGCTATGCTTGCGACGGAGGTACCGCATGTATGTCTGTAGGAGGTATGTACGGTACAGTACGCGCACACCACCCTCGGCGCGCGCAATCGAGTCGCAAACCGGCAGTTGAACAAGCACCGCGCTCCCACTCCCACTCCACCATGCAAGTGGCTGCTGCAAGCGGCTGCTGCAGGTCAGCATGGCGAGCATGGTTGAACGTTGTTTCTGTTCTTGCAGTGCAGTGCAGTCATCATAAAGGCAAGGTAAGGTATGCTGGAAAGCCATGCCGGCTGGGCAACAAAAACGTCCTGCGAGTACGTACAGTGGTACTCGAGGTACGCTCCCCATGCAGTCAATGCAGTCGCCTTGAAACGGCGAGATCTTCCCTAGCTGCACGGAGGAAGAGCTCAACGGTTCTTCCACGAGGAGAAGCGTGCAGCCATACACTCCTACCTCCTACGTGATCTCACTCACGGCCATGGGCCCGAAGATCGCATGCTTGGTTGTGCGTGAGAACGCCGCTGACGGTGTTGTTGCTGATGATGGTCCACTATTATTGTTCTTTGCCCAGCTTTTGTTAGGAGGTGGGAGATATTATTATTGTGCTCATCTTGATTAGACGAAGGTATATTATATCATGTTGTCCATATGTGTGCATAGGGTATGACGCAAGTCAAGCCGCCGTGTCATGTATACTATTGTGCATGTACATGTACATGTACATGAAAGGTGACTCTGTGGGCGATATTATTATTGCGGCGATAACGTGGTGGCGTTGGCAAGCGACGCAAGTGCCTAGGTACGATAGCCAACTAGGTAGCAAGCGTGATAAGGTTCTCGTGACTTGCAGTTGCGTTTTCCAGCTTTCGTTCGCACAGTTTGCAGCTCAATTCGAAACAAACGTAGTGCGCCACGACGGTACGGAGGTAGAGAAGCACGGCTCTAGCGACCCGGTACGATCTCCAGGCCCATGTCAGTACTATACGACCAGGGAAGAAAGATCCTGCAGTCTTTCTATCGCACCCCGGAAACCATGCTGTATCCTCGCCAGCGCGCAATTGCGTGACAACAGTCTCATACCTCGCACGCGCATCACATCGAATTATCAGGTATAGATCGGAAGGAGAAATCCAAACTCCGGTAGCGAGCAAAAAGTGCCGAAAAGCCATGCCGTTTGCGCACTGAAAGTCAAGTCCAGTCCAGAGTTACGGCGTAGACCTTTCTAGGCAGTTGTGGCGCTTCGTACTTTCATGCGAATGCTACCTGTCTACGCCTGAACCTCCAAAGTTCGAAACTCTGATCCCTCCAAGACAAAGGGCTCGAACAAGAAGCCTTCCCGGCATACCGTTCAGTTTGCGCCATTCAATCTGTCTAAGATCAAGCCACGGCCTCGTATTTTCGCCTTCCCATTTCAGCCCGAAAGCCATTGTTCTTTTGCTTCCCCAAGGCTCATCCGCAGATTTCCCGGTTCCATGGTTCGTTCCGGATTCGGGATTTTGGGAGGCTTCTTTTTCGCCACTGAACCACCGTGTTGAAGGTCATAGACTAACAATGGCTGCTGCCTGCTTCAGCTTTCGTCTGTTCTTATCGCCACGCGCACCGCCTCAAGTTTGGAAATGTATTCGTTTCAACGTGGAGTTCTCCGGCCGAGAACAAGTGTGCGCCGCGATCATATGGCTTGCGTAGCGTCGCGGTCGTAGCCTCAGCTGAGAACCAGCCAGCCAGCCTCCAGCAAGCCTTGAACCAAACGAGTTCATACCTGTTGTTTCGACGAGAATACGAGTTTCAATGAAGACAATCGACCTGAAAATGGACGATCGAGATTCTTTCTGGTCCGTGAGTGTTGTCAGCTTGCCATGCATGGCTTGCATGGTCCATGTGGTTTCTGTGCGAGGGGGTCGATCTGGCTAGCCAACAGTCGTCGGGATCTTGACAGAAGTGGCGATGATATACGGCTGATATGTCAGCCAGAGTCTGATGGATGATATTTGCTCTCTTAATGGCCACTAAATGCCCATATCGGGCACTTTATGTTTGGATTTAGATTGCTCAATTCGTTCCATTTCGACGCCAATCGAATCTCTTCTGTATCCCCAGTATGCTTGTGTGCTCAGTGCTATTTGGCTGACAGGCTCCAACAACAAGACTTGGAGTTTTCGATCAATCGATCGTGCTGTTCCCTGGTCGTCGTGTATATGTCTTTCTACTAACAAATCTAATCCACTGAACCATCTACCACCGCCGCTCACATCGCCATCCAAAACCAACCACCCTTCAAACCAGTCGCATCAACATCACCCATCTACCTTCTCTCGCAACTGCCTAGCAACCTCCCCACCAGCCCCAATAACCATAAGAACAAGCAACAACCACCAACAAGGACTACACGCAATCTTCCAACAAAGCCCCTCCGCCCGTCTCCGTCTCCGCCCACCCCTAACCCTCCTCCCCGTCATCCCTCCTTCAACAACAACCCCCTCCTCAACACCACCAACACTAACAGTCTCCGCCTCAGACGGCAGTCTCGTCCCGCACTTCTCCTCAAGCTCAATGACCCCCTCTTCCAACCCCCCTCTAAGCATCGCCAACCCCCTCTCCTCAAACCCCCCATCCGTCCCACTCTGCAAGTACTCATTCCAATCCTGACGCCCCGCGCCATGAACTCTGCAAAAAGCCGGATTCACCGCCGTACACTTGTTCAGCGCCACGGACCGGAAGCGCTGGATTTTCCGCTCCAGTTTGGTCTGAGATCGCTGGTTTGCTCGGCCGAGGGTGTTGCCTTCGCTCGCCCAGGCGCGGGTGTAGGTTGGTCGGCGGGGTTGGTTTATGGGGAGGTTGGGGTCGGACTTGGAGGTGAGGCGCGTTAGATCGTGATCTTGGTGTTGGTTTGAGCGGATTTGGTCGATGATGGAGAGGGTTTGGTGGCTGGGTTGACGGGAAGAGGGATGCTTGCTGAGGCGCTTTGGGCTCGGGGGCGTCGGGGGCGGGATGGAGAGGGGATGAGGGTGGGGCCTTGGTGATGGTGTAGGTCTTCTAGGCTTGGGGTGTTGTGGATGGTCCTTGTCTCGCCAGTGGTCTCATTGCGTTTATGGACCCTTGAGATACTGGAGAGGCTTTGGTCGTCTGATCCTTCATGAGAGTGATCTATTTGTTCGGCACTTGCTGCACTCGGACGCTGATTATCGTCCAGATCATCGAGGTAGAGTTCACTTCCTTCCGCAGACTGGAAACTCGTCGCCGCCGTGATTGGTCGATTTTGGGTTGAAGGACGATTGTCCTCTCAGGTTCGCCATTTTGGCCTTGTCGAATCGATCATGTCGTCTTGATGTAGTGTTTGTGACTGTTGCAATTGCTGTAATTGTTTTTGTGCTTGTTTTAGCCCTCTCACTAAGCTGAGAGCGATAATCACTTCGCTATATCACGTGAAGTACGAAGTGGAAGTGAATTGTACAGATTCAAGTGAAGTGGACATCAGGTAGTTTGCAAGCCCACGTGCAGCGTAAACCAGCACTACGCGCTCTCACCAAACATCCTCATTGGTCGATAAGAAGTGCTGCTGCTCGATTATATACTGAGTTGGAGTGTTGGAAACATTCAGTAATGCCTAATCCACCAGCACGACAGATCATACAGTAAGCGCAAGCCCATACCACCCCATCTCCACACTCACCATCCGACCTCGCTTCTCTTATCAACCCAATCCGACACCTTCCCAGAACCATCTCCAGCGCAGGCGCATGTGAACCCGACCAAGCTGCCACAGTGAGCATGCGCGAGGGACGACACATCATTGGCTCATCTTAGATGAGAAGCAGCAACACCGGTCCGCAAAGCCCTGTAGCGAGCAGATCTGATAGGGCACATGCTTCGAACAGCGCGTGCGGAATAGAACGACTCAGTTTGTATCAGGTTTACATGATTCGAGCGAACGGGATGGGAACCGATGAGGGGGATATTGCTTCTACCTGCCGGAAGATTATCCATCGAAGGATCGAAGGCTTCCTTGCATTTTACATGCTCGTGAGACTTTTGTATTTGAGGATTTACCATATCTGACAGAATGACTCAAAACAACAGATTCATGGTCGATGGCGGGAACTATCCACCCGAACACCAATCGTTACTTTTCTCGCTGCTCCTTCCCGCAAAGCACTCTCCAGTGTTATGCCAGTGCCATTCCAACCCACCAAAAATCATTTTTCTTTACAAAGAGCAGTCTCAACGAGCGCAGTCCCAATGGTGATTATATCGTGCCCATGGTTCCGCTGGAGATCCGTCCACTCAACCAAAAGCCCTCCTACATCAACCACCTACCAAAAACCCACACGACCCCCGCCACCCCACCAACAACAACCACCAATGCCGCCGCGATCATAGCCCTCTCGCCTGAGACCCCCAAAAAAGGACCTGGGTCCTCGCGGTGATGACGACGAAAACGCCTGTGAGAAACCCTTGCGCGGAAGGGCTGGATCGGGTTCACGTCGAGAGGAGGAATTTCAGGATCGGAGTGTGAATGACGACGACGATGACGTCTTTCAATCATTGCTGCGCGGAAGGGATGGGTCCAGTTCCAGATTGCACGGGGAGCGCAGATGAGGGTTTGGAGGGGTGTTGTTAGGCTGTTCCGTACTCGGGAGGTGGTGGGGGGAGGGGGAGAGGGGGATCGTGGGAGTGGAGCTGGTTGCTGAGGAGAGATAGGAGGCTGGTCTGGCCTGTGAACATTCTCGAAGGTCTGATGCCTTGCAGGTCGCTGTGCGTGTTGTACGGGCTGTGCCGCGTTGAAATTATTGAGCGTTTGGAGTCGGGGAATTTGCTGAGTGAGGGGTGCTGGGTTGAAGGTTTAGTGAGGGTGGTGGGTGGGGAGGAGGGGAAGGGTGGGAAGAGGGAGGGGGTTGAGTGTTGCCTTCGTCTGTGGGCGTCGGGCTGGTAGATTGAAGACTGTGGTTTGTACCTGTGCCGCCATTTTCTTGGGGAGGAGTTGACGAGATTTGCTTGTCGGTGTCGTAGGGAAGAGATTGAAGGTCGGGATTTCTTATAGGGCTTGGAGACGGGTTTGCGGACCTCGCTTCACGAGCCGGGGCGACTTGACTACTTGTTTCCTCTTCTGGGATACTGGATGATGAAAGCTGATCGGAGACATCGGCAGGCGGGTTGTCCTGTGAGTGATCGTTGGCTGGCATCTGACTGCTCGGTATTGGGCTAGAAAAGCTCCCGCCATTGATATGTCGTGTTTGATCGTCCGGGTGAGATGTCGGACGTTCGTATAGTGCGAATAGGGAAGAGAAGCTATCGTGTGACTGAGATCGAGGGCGTTGGACAGAAAGGTTTGGACTCTGATCGGAGGCTGTTGTCGCGTTCGATGGTTGAGATTGAGAGCTTTCGATGGGGCGTGATTGATTTTGCTCGAAGGCTGCTATTGCGTTTGGTGCTTGAGAAGCCTCTGGAAGAACGCCATTGGCTCGAAATCTCTGCTCCGCTGTCTCATTAGTTGGATCTGAGCCTGCGTGGGATTGATCAGAGGCATAATCATCGTCTTCTTGGGGCACAGAACTCTCAGCCGAGCCACTTCTGTCCTGTGAGAGGCCATGAGTGTGGCTGTTGGATGGGATTGGATTGAAAGGAGATGTGTTGAAGAATGACAAGATGTACTTTTCTTCTTATGCGAATTCATTTTGGGAGATTGAAAGCAGCAGTTTGTAGTTTGAGCAAATCCTGCACGTATGTAGCACGTATGTCTTGCAGTATTGTATGCAGGTCGTGCAATTGAGAACAATGGATCGCTACAAGAGAAGACTTACGAGTGAGTGCAGATGACAAGAAGACAAAGATGTTTGCCAGATGTCTTGGATACCAGTGTGCTGTGGCTTTAGGCCTTGTTAGAAGCGCATGAAAGAGCCAATGCGATTTCCCGTGTTAATGTTTGCGATTTTCCCCATATCATGGCGCCACAACAATGAAGCAAACTCCAGCCGATGAATAACAAACAATCGTCATTCTACCCATTCTTGCGGTGACCGCGCTCTCCAGGCCGGTCCAGTCTGTCGGTCGGCTTGCTTGATTGAGGAAAGCGTATCGTCAGATTAGGCAGTGATTCCGAAGGACCTGCCGTGAGGTGTGGTAATAACGAAGTTGACGGACCGCCTTCAAGCCAGGGTGTTGCTATCGGTGGGCGGAAGATTGGTAGAGATGTTGTTACTTCAAGAGTCAGAGTTTCCGAGGGTACATCGGCGTCGGGCGTGACTGTAGAAACTACAGTGAGGGTGGCGACAGTTCTGCCAACAGTGCTAAACGTAGTAGAATCGCGGCGAGAGCTGTGACTTGAGGATTTTGAAGACGCAGGTTTTGACGAGGTGTTTTTCTTCCCAGAGCGAGAATTGCTCGAGCTCCGTGCATCTGACTTCTTTGAATTCGCTGAAGAAGTCAAAGTCAAAGATCCAGTAGTGTTAGCAGAGATGCTTGTCGTCGCATTGTTTCCTTCACCAGGAGGTCTCTTTAATGTCGCTCCGCGACTAGAATTGCTGCGAGTGGCCACCGCAGCAGCAACAACACCTGCAGTGACCAAGGCGATGATAACGCAAATGGCGATTATGGTTCGCGTAGCGGGGCGCCGCCCTTGGAAGCGCCATGAGGGAAAAGCGAAACAGTGATGTGGTTGGCCGCGGGCTGGTGCATTGGTTGGTAGAGACATGTAACGGGCTGCGATAGATAGGGATTTCTGTGAGTGTGGTTGACGGTTTGTTTTGGTATGGAGAGGATCGCTATACGTGGCAATAGTTTGCTTTCCATGGTGCGATGGTGAATGAGCATTCGTGTGTTGGCGATTGTGTCATGAGGGGGAGAATATCGCGACAGCATACTTACCGTTAATATTGCAACTATTTGGCATGTGGTATGTAAACGTTTTGAGGCACTGTGGCAGCGGGCAATACTCATCAGATCTTTCACACCTCGAACAAAGCTTAGAGTGATGGGTGAAGAAGTCGCGTCCAGAAGAGATGTAGTTGTCTGTCTATATGTCACACTGAACATACCTGTGGTTTCGTTCTAGCCGAGCATGGTTTCTTAACATATTGAAGCCACCTTTTGCCAGGAATGTACCAAGTACAAAGCGTTGATCGGGTAGGTGGTGAGAAGTACGAGACACACCTCACCACACCATCTCGTAGCGGCCGGATGCTGATGTCCGTAGAGCTGGGCGAAGACTCCCAAGACGCCTCAGGCTCCGTAAAGCTCAGGTAAGTGATGGTATGCATGCAGTAGCCTCTTCATGAGACGGAGATCCGCGATACGAATTGATCATGTCAGATAGATACACTAAGTCATAGGTGAGGCTGAGAAGTGGGAAAGTGGGATTTGTTGATGTTATTATTGTGTACAGCAGTGGATTTTCCCCAAGGCCCGCCGGCAGTGAGACGGCTCGGCTTGTTGGCTGGCCTTTGGTGGAATCGCGGTGTTTCTAGGGCTGACTGGGTACTGTCCGGCTGTCTGTCTGGCTATTTGCGTCAGGAGGAAGGGCTTACGTACCTGCGCTCGGACTGATGAGAGGGGAGATTAATATCAATATGTATCTAAGTACTGTCACTTTATTCGAGACGTCCGGTACTCTGCATGGCTAGATCCTGCAGCAGACGTCTAGAAGATAGCGAAAAAGACAGGCATACACAACGAATGGCTCGTTGCCGGCCAGACCATACTATAACCTTTGGTCGCGATGGGAAACACCAACAGATAGACTCTGACGTAGAAAGGCTTATTGACATACTTGTCGGCCGTGCGGGCTGCCAACTGCTGCCATGCTCTCCACCAACAGCGAAGCGGGCCATACATAGCCACTGCGCAAAGGGGTCCAAGTGTGTCTCAGGGCAGTGTTGACACGAGCAACGAAGCAGCAGTAGCAGTAGTAGTAGTAGGATGATCCTGATGATAGGCGATGGCTGTGTTGCCTTCTCACTCTCACTCTCACCCTCCTGTATACCACACCACCAGTCGTGCCTCTTCATCCAGATCTCTCTTTCAGAGTATCATCAATCTCATACACACACACAGACTTTGCCCAAGCTGCTTCCAGACTGCGGCTCCGTCGATCTCGCTCGTGTGAGCCTTTCCGCCAGCCATGGCAAGGGTAAACGACATCCCTGCACCTGCAGGCACACAGCAAGCCACATCCCCAGACCCCGACGGCGACATTCACCTGCAAGTCGCCTCGGCCACCACTTCGCCCGGAACCACAGACTACAGCAGCGATGTGTCTGCTTTGACCTCACCAGATCCTTCGTTCAACCTGTCACCACAACCTGTCGAACACAGAAATCAAGCACCTGGAATCCCCGATCGGAGGAAGAGCGTCCGCCCGAGCAGTCGTTCTCAAAGCCAGGCCCGCGGTCGAGAAGCGAGAAAGAGCAGAGCATCTCCAATCAGCCTGAGCATAGCAAACATGAGCAACGAAATGAAGCTGCGGGATGAAGACGAGTCGCCCACGGAAAAGTCGGTAAGTTGCGTGTTGTTGAAAGAAATAACAATGAAAAGCAGCTCCAATACAGACCGCTAACCTCAACCCCGCATAGGATGCCTTTGAAGATGCCGTCGACACTCCTCGAGCAAACGGCGACAGCGACAGCAAATCTCCCGACAGCACTGAACACAACTCTGAGGCCCAGGGCCTGGGTATACAAGGCGCGAGCTCTCCACAAAGCTCTGGCGGTGAAACAAAGAAAGAGGATGCCGCCAACAACACACCCGCACCCTCGGCGCAACAAGAAGACATGGGAGGATCACACAAAAGACAAGAGTCACAGAATTCAAACAACCCACCTCTCGAGGTCGAACCGCCTACACCTACAGGGCCGAGCCATGCCAATGCTGCTCCTGCGGATGCAGCACCACCCTCGCCTACCAAGTCCACAGCATCACAGCGGAACTCCATGAGCGCACCGCAAAAGCCATTCCACGGCAGACAGCGAAGCGTCTCACCCAGATTTCCAGTCAACGTCAGTCAGCCTGCCAACGATCTCACCCCGGTAGCGCGTGAGACGCCATCAGGCAGACAGTCGCCCGTGAAAGAGATGTTCCCAGAAGCCAACGGGTCAGCGGCAACTTCTCCTAGGAAGAACTCCTCAGGCAACATGTCGCCTCCACCACAGCCTGGTAATCTGGCGCGCAAAGCGTCCAGCGGTTTCGGAGCTCTGTTTGGAAGAATGGGCAGTATTCGCAAAGCACGATCTCCAGTTGCATCGCGTTCGGAGGGCAAACCGCTCGAGAGGAGGGGCACAGGCAGTTCAATGGCGTCTGTAGACAGACTTGGAATGATCGCTGATGGCCCAGAAGATGATTCCTACTTGAAGCCGAGTTTGAAGGATCGCTTTGCGACTCTTAGAGCGCAGGAAGAGCATGGCCATGAGGAGGCGATTGAGGAGGATGGTGAGAGCATGGCAAGGGAGTCAATTGCTAGCCCTACGAAAGAGCACCCTGAGACTAGGACAAGAAGAGCATCCTCTTTGCTCAAGTCTCCTCCCGTGGACCGCAAGTTACCCCCCGGCACTGCAACTGGCATGACAGCTGGACCTGCGGCAGAGTCTGCGCCTGTAGACTGGGATCTGTGGCAATCTCTGGTATACGAAGGCCCAGCTGCTGTACAGCGTACCGGTGGAGCGGAAATTGCCAAAGCTATTGCTAATGGTATTCCTCCTGCGATTCGTGGCGTTGTATGGCAAGTACTCGCAGACAGCAAGAGCGAAGATTTGGAGGCGCTGTACAAGACTTTGAAAGCCAGAGGCACAGAGGCAGAACAGAGGCCTCCATTGTCGCGAGGCAACTCAAGCTATGTCGGACAAGCCGGCGGCGAGAAAGAAAAGGGATCTGCCATTTCTTCCCGCTCGAGTGTGCACTCCGATTCCTCAACACCGGCTACTTCAACCCTGACATCTCCACCCCAGTCAGTTGACGGTGCCAGCTCTGAATTGAAGACCAAGCTTCTTGCAGAAAAGCACAAACGCGACGCAGCATCTCTGGCCAAACTCGAAAAGGCCATCAAGCGTGACTTGGGCGCTCGCACTTCTTTCAGCAAGTACGCACAATCCGCTGGGCTCCAGGATGGCCTCTTCGGATTGTGCAAATCGTATGCTCTTTTTGATGAGGCAGTCGGCTACGCGCAAGGTATCAACTTCGTTGCCATGCCACTGCTTTTCAACATGAGCGAAGAAGAAGCTTTCACATTGCTCGTCCGCCTCATGCACAAGTACGATCTTCGCTCGCTGTTCGAGCCTGAAATGCCCGGTCTCCACCTTCACCTGTACAAATTCGAACGCCTGCTCGAGGACCTCGAACCTGCACTATACTGCCATCTCAAGCGAAGACACGTCGGCCCCCAACTCTACGCTACTCAATGGTTCCTAACCCTCTTCGCCTACCGCTTCCCCCTCCAACTCGTCCTCCGAGTCTACGACCTCCTCTTCTCCGAAGGCCTCACAGCCATTCTCAAATTCGGCATCGTCCTAATGCAACGCAACAAAACCACCCTCCTAGAAATGAAAGACATGTCGCAAATCACCAACTTCCTGAAAGAAAAAATCTTCGACGTCTACATCGACAAATCCCCCTCGGCCTCCTCCCTGCTGGACTCAGGCTTCTTCGGCTCCGTCTCCGGCGGCGCCGACAAGGAACTCTACCGCGCCGACGAAATGGTCCACGACGCCACGGCCATCGTCATCACCGACGAAACCCTCGCGCAATACACCTCCGAATGGGAAGAAACCCAACGCCTCGCGAAGGAAACAGAACTCGAACTCGAAACCCTCCGCTCCACAAACTCCCACTTGACCGCGCACGTGCGCGCGCTCGAAGAACGCGCCCAGCAACACGACGTCGAGCACGTCAATATGGCCTCCGACATGGTGCGGCTCAAAATGGACAACGACACTCTGGCGGACGACAATGAGGGGTTGAAGGTGCAAGTCGTTGAGTTTCAGAAGATGGTCGATTTGCAGCCGGCTGAGGTGGAGGAGAAACTTAAAGCCGAGATGGATCGCATCATGCAGAGGAATATTGAGGTGCAGAATGAGAACCGCGCGTTGAAGGAGGAGTTGGATGAGATGGAGAGGGAGTTTGTGGATGCGAAGATGTTGCATGCTCAGGTTCGTAAAAAAATCGCGCCTTCGTCGTTTTGCCTGGACTTTGATCGCTGACTTTTGACTATAGACTCTTTCCGAACACGACTCGCTCAAGCAGCGCCTTGCTAGCGTGCAGTCTATGTTGAATTCCAACAAGTAGACATACGCACGCTATCATGACACTTTTCTCTCCACGGCCTGGATCTTTGTACAAAACGACCTATACCCCCTGCCCCTACGGAATCTTTACAACTTCATCTTATTTTCTCTCATCATTTATTGGCGTTCGCGAACGGACGAATTCTGGTGGCTGCACTCGCTGGCAGCATTGGAATGTTCTTTCAGGTTCGGTCTGTTGTACTCGGGAATTTATCACAGCTGGCTGGCTGGCTCGGCTGGCTACAGAGCAAGCAAGCGGTCTTTTGAGATCGCATAGACGGGCTTGAGGCATACAGGGAGACAGGGGTATTAAGTGCGTGCGTGTATAGCCGCATATGGTAGATGGTGGTCTTACTCTTTCTTTTTGATTTCTGCGGTTGAAGGCTTTGAGAAGCCTTGCTTGGCATTTGCTTTGGTTCGGGTGATGATGTGGGATTTCACCAGTAGGACCTAGATGGTTTATAGGACTTTTCTCAATGTTATTGTTTAACCATTGGCTTCTCGATCCAGTGCGACTAGGTGATGAGCACGGAGTAGAATTGGGGTTGACACTGTTCCCGTGCTCACTGTGAGCCTCAGACGCTTTGTAGATATCTGAATACTGCAGCCCGTAAGTCACGAGGACTCGATGTGCCATCACTGACTTATGCCATAGCTCCTGAGCTCCTGTCGTCAAGCGACGTTGATGTGTTGGATCGGTGGTATGGCCTACCGTTTGGGAGTCGAGTCATTGACACCATTCCATTCAGCATTCTCGATTTTTGCGGTCAATGAAATCACTTTCCTCTGCGGGAAAGGTATAAATGTCAGTCTGCCTTCTTCCATAATAGCGATCAAACATGGACCTAGCTATCGCACTTCTCGGCAGCAACTTGATAACAACGCATCAAAATCGCAAGCATGTATTCAAACTATCACTCTCGATCACCACGCCCACGCTTGCCATGCCCGCGCTCGCCACTGCCATCACGCACGACCTTGCAAGATCAACTCCCATACCGCCCTTCCACCCATCGTTATTCCTCTTACGGCGGTATGTTTGATCGATCAATCAACGAACGGACTACTTCCTACTCTAGTCCCAAAGACCGATTAACCAATGACCGAACACCCTCATTCACCTCACGCCACGACATCGACACTAAAACCAGCCGCCCACTCTCCTCACCCACCCCCACCCCCACCTCAATCTTCACCATCATCTCCCCCTTCACAACCACCGTCCCCACCAGCCCCGCGACCTGGTGCTGGTGCGACTCGCGCCTCTCACCACCTCCCACTCTCCCAATCTTCCCGCGCGAACACCAAGCAGCAGGCCTGAAAGTCAGCCGGACCAAGCGCAACGGTAAGGTGGTGGAGACTGTGAATCTTGATGTGGATTTTTTCGAGGGCGGAGGGGTCAGTGTGAGGAGTTACTGTCATGAAGCGGAGTGTGGGTGTCGGCATTGTGGGGTTTTGAGGGAGAGGTTGGGGGTTGGGGAGGGAGGAGGGAGGGAGAGGTTCGGGAGGGGGGCCAGCTTAGGGAGGGAGAAGAGCCTGGGACTGTCGGATGGGTTGGATGTGAGAGGGGGAGGAGGGTCGTTTGGTCGGTTCGGGAGGGAGAAGAGCGAGGTGGGGTTGGATAGGTTTGATGCGAGAGCGCGAGGAGGGTCGAGAGAGCGAGGAGCATCATTTGGTCGATTTGGCAGGGAGAAGAGCGAGATGGCGTTGAATAGGTTCGATGCGAGAGTCCGAGGAGAGTCAAGAGAGCGAGGAGCATCGTTTGATCGGTTTGACAGGGAGAAGATCTCAGCGGCATTGGATTGCTATCCTGGATCTGGTCAAGCGACCGAGGCGGATCGTGACGCTTGTGCTCGTCGCGTTACAGGTCGGGAGCTTGACGGGCGTCCGATCAGTAGGAAAAGTTCCCGTGATCGATGGACGGCTCCCGAAAGTCGTTTTTATGGTCGTTCGGGTAGGTAGGAGGCGGCTGAGTTTGATCGTACATTAGGTGCCAGATGTAGATATCTCTTGCAAAGGAAAATGATATCGTCTTCCGATTCAGGTGGTATCTTGTTGTAATAGAAAGGTGGTTCAAAGTGGCCCCAGAGCCTTTGTTGGGCACATTGCTCACGCGAGTCATATTCGTCAGAACTTGGGCAATCCTCCATGTGAAGTCAGAAGTGGCCTGCCGCAGGAGCATGTGATGGAAGTGAAGCGTACATCAGCACGGGCCATGCGCGTGTTTGCTGCCCAAGTTATTAGCCACCGCGCGCTCGTGGTTTAACCACAACAAACAAGCAACACAAACCTCTCTCAGAAAAGTACTCGAAATTACTACTGTCGATCGAAACCCACAATCGCAAGCAGTCATCATGACCTCCAAATCACCATCAAGCGCTACCAAAAGGCGCAACATCCATCACTCAACCTCATCCTCCACCAAGGCTACCGACGCCAGTGAAGAACAAGCATATTGCGCGTCCGCAAAGGCGCTGAAACTTCCAGAGATCGTCGAAAATGTCTTCTCCAACTTATCGGCCTGTGAACTCTTCGCCGTCGCTCGCGTGAGCCGCACATTCAACGACATCCTCAAAACCGCAAAGTTCCAGAAAAAGCTTGGTCTTGCCCACACTCGGGAGATGACCGAAGACGATGTCAACAACGGCAATGAATGCCCGGAGCTTCGAGATCTCCCTTTTCGTGGAACGGTCGCCCTTCAGCTATCTCACGAGGAAAAGCTCTATACAGAACAACCTGAAGACATCGGACAAGATATCATTAAGTTTGGCCTAATCGGAGACCTTCTTGACCTTCTTGTTGCCCGAAAGGTCATTGCAGCCGATCAAATCTACCTTCCGATTGTCATCGCGCGTTCCAAGTCGATTCGGGACGTGGTATTCAGGTTCAATGATCTCGAACTGAAACACGTCTGCTGTTCTGGCGAACATCGGCTGGTTCACCTCCACTTCGATGCCTGCGCCTCCATCACCTCGCAGATTTTAGATCTGAAGAACTCCCGCCCACTGCAGTGGCCCCCTGATAACCCAAAAGCATCTTGGATGAAGATGAAGATCTCTGAGATATCCGCTGGGGTTCGAGTCTCCCTGGGTCCATGCTACTGTGTGTCAAGCAATCTCGTCGACGATGAGTCCCTTGTCTTGTCGGCGGAGGACGCGACTATTGGCAACCTGTTTTCTCTCCTCGACAGGGTCTGCGCTCTGTGCTACGAAGACGACAGATTCCTTGGGTTCTAAAGTGATGGCTTGTCGCTGCTCGAGATACAGTCAGCCGCGAAGTTCAAGGTCGGCTCGGAAGTCTGACCAGCAGTCGGTTCTTCGGTTCATTGTGCGCTGCCCCTCTACCCTCGTCCTCTGATACGCTTCGGGTGGTGCTCAAGCAACCACTGTTAGTATCAGGCACAGGAAGTGGGCGCAGATTCCGAAGACAAAGAATTGAATTGTATGGGTATCAGCTAGTTTACAAATGACAAGATTACACACCTCAGTTCCATGGCACATTTCCAGACATTACTCCTCCTTGTATTCCTCAGTGCGCTGCGCCTCACTCGTTCCATCTACCTTCTTCTCTTCAACCTTATCGACCCAGCCTTCTCCCCTCATGATGCCCATGCCCTTTCTGACAGCAGCGCCTTTAACAGCAGTAGGTCTGCCTTCGTATACTGCATTAAGCAGAGCCAGGCTTGCGACGAATACCAGAACGTCTCCATTTCTGATACCCTTCCACCAACCCCTCTTCCTTCCGACCTTCCACAAGCTGTCGATCGATAGCCTCAGGCTGTACAGGAAGTTCCCGCGTTCGCCGTTGTGTGCCACGTATGCCCAAAGACCGCCGAGGAAGCCACCAAGGAACCAGCGTTGGGTCGGGAGCATCCCTCGCGGGAGGTAGTTGTTGAAAAGGCAAATTGATCCCCAGGACGTGCCGATTGCTCCGGTGACGAAGAGCGTCATGCGAAGGACCCGTGCTGCGAGGCGGTTCAGAAACGGCATCGGATCCCTGAGAAGCGATTTGTAGGCCAGCATGGCGAAGGCGCCGTAGATGAGCGTGAAGAAGCGAGCAACAGACGGGAAAGATTTAAGAAAGTATTTCAGGTAGGTGCGGCTGCAGCTTGGGTCTTTCGGGTGGAGCACGGCGCAGCTCGCGTGGGTGATGAGAGGATGCGCTGAGGATGTGAGAGGGCCGATCTTCGACAAAGACTGAGGAAGGGTATCCTTCTTGTTAGGGAAAAGAATGGGTGAGATGAATGCAGGCCACTTCAGCTTGCTCAGGCCTGCGAGAGCGTCCACGATGTCGAATGTAGCCGGCCACGGCTTGCTGAGGGGATAGTCTGCGGGCCTCGTTTGGATGTACTCAGGGCTCTGGCGCAGGATGAAACGCCCGTAGCTCTCGGGAAAGCAATCCCTGTCCAATACAAAAGCATCCAAGAGTTGGCCGCAAGCGAATGGCATGATCAACCAGCTGCCAAACCACCAGGGCTTGCCGTTGCGCCAAATGTAGCCAGACTCTGAAAGAGCATTGTAGGCGAACTCTAGACTTCTTGAGAATGTGTATATCGTGACAGTAAGCCTGAGCTGATCTGCAGGGCTCACTCCAAGGCAGAGGCCAGCTAATGATGAGCCGATCGCGGGTGTATATTTTGAGGTAAGCAGTCGCGCTACGGTAGGATTGCGTTCTCGCCATGGCTCAGCGGAGCCTTCCAGCAAAGCTGTGCGTAGGCGCTTGAAGAAGCGATGAAGGAGTCTGTGGAAAAGGAGAATGGTGCAAAGAGACAGGGCAATGCGAGCATTCGGATGACGATGCAGGACTGCCTTCGATTTGGACCTGAAAGAGGCCATGTCAGCGCGCGATCTTGCTAAAAGTATACAATCCGAGACATACTGTGCGCCTCCTCTGCGACTTGCGATTTGCTTCGATATCACTTCCCAGCCCTTCAACCCAGTATACGCGGCCACGAAGACCCTCAGAGCCGCACGCAAACTCGCGA
Source organism: Cladosporium sp. MBC 237 (assembly GCA_030772445.1). Classification (NCBI taxonomy): domain Eukaryota; kingdom Fungi; phylum Ascomycota; class Dothideomycetes; order Cladosporiales; family Cladosporiaceae; genus Cladosporium; species Cladosporium sp. MBC 237. The sequence goes on from JAPHCH010000086.1 coordinate 298,389, forward strand.
CATTATAATCGCCCGTCTCGCTCGTGCCTTTTGTAATCCTCGCATACCGATGCGGCCTCGGTGTCTTCGCTTGTACTTTTTCAGGCGCCCGTGAGATCAGGTACTGATGGAGCACTTCGTATTCGCGCGGGCTGATTGTATAACGGAGCGCGGTACGCGTGATTGGGTCGATCGGGCGCTTAGAGGCTGAGCCAGACGAAGAAGAGGAGCGGCCATCATCGCTGTCAGGCGCCATATCAGCGGCTTGAATGGATCTCGTTGAACAAGTAATTACATATCCCGACGTCGTGGTTGCAGAGGGGCCCAGAGGCAGGGCGAAGGGAGTTGTGATGTTTATGATTTCCCGATTTGGCTGGCTGGCTGGGGTTGAGCCGAGGCAAATGGCAAGTCCGGACTTCATGTGATGACAAGAAAGTGAAAAGCAAGATCGCTCGACGTTCCACTGACTTATTACTGGCCTTGACTGCATTTTTGGAAGTAAATTGCAGATTGTAAAATTATTAAGCACAACTAGAGACCACACGGGAGCTCAACAGTATGACCGCGCATCCCAACATTGAGATGTATCTATCCTGTGCTAACGCTGCCGTCAATCAGCGATAACGATTGCGAGCTGCGATCGATGTCCTACATGGAAGCAAAAAGCTGCAATCCTGAGGATTAAAGGGAGAAAGTTTGCAAGGAAATAGAATCGCATACGGTCCGTCAATCCTAAGTCCAATCATGGTGGATCAACATAAAAAGATACCAAAAAAAAGCAACGTATGGAATCGGCAAAGCGAATCCAATCCTCCGTCGCTTGCTCCAAACCAAAGAACAAATAAGCAATATACAGGCAAGCGAGAGAACATTTTCCTTTATCGCTGCCTGCCAACGAACACAAACAGATGCTAAGAAATCTCAAATTGATGGGTCGTCGTACCGTCAGACCGGCATCGATTTCTCTGACCATGGACTCTGGCTATGATAGCGATCGGTCAGCTTGGATCGTCCCACAGAGAAGGGGAGCCAACGTACCTTTAACATCTGAAGCCGTCGATGCCGCGGGCTTTGTCCGGGTGGAGGCCGAGGAGCTTGTTCATGGTCTTGCTGAACTTGTGAGTGCAGCCGAGTGGGAAGCTGAACTGTTGGACAAAAGAGGGAGGTTGTTAGCTTCATCGATCACTTAAACGTTCGGATAGCTGACTTACCTCGGCCTTGAAGTCCCAGTGCCTGCCTTCCCCGTCTGCGATTGGATGCGCGGGATCTAATGTCGCATGCCACTTCCACCCTGTCAACACGCACGCAGGGGTGGCTTTGACAGCCTGGTGAACTTGGTGCTCCGTCATGTTCCAGTCCTTGCCGTAGAGTATGTATAAATAGCCATAGAGCACCCACGCTGGGTCGCATGCCCACAAGGGTTTTTCCGGCACCTCCGCGGGAATCTTGTCCGGTGGCGGGTTGTTGATGCTTGCGGTGTTACCATCGACATCACCCGGAAGGGCTAGGGCTTGGATGGCGGGAAGGAGGGAGAGGCCAGCGAGGATACGGGTGAAGGCAACCATTTTGAGAGAGCTTGGGTAGAGGTCTATTCTGTTGTGTTGGTGGTGGTGATGTCGAAAGCGCTGGAGGTATCGAAGGTGGTTGCGAAAAGGAGAGAGAGATGCGGCCAGGACGATGGGTCTTTATGTAAATTATCTGCAAGAGCGTGCAACTTTATTGCATCTATTTTATCGTTGAGGTAAGACCTTCGTCGTTGCTTTGATGGAAGCTTGTTGCACGCAGAAATCCATGGCGGTTGCAATAGAGTTGACGCGATGTATGACATGACAGGCGAACCATGCGGGAATTCTCTCCGGAAGTCATATGGGCTCGTGGGAAGGGTAATATTGGTGCCTACATAACCGCTTGTGCCAGATTGGAAGGACATGACCACTTCTCTAGAGACTCTCTTAGGCATAGCCGTTTTTATGGAAAGGCTAATGATGATAGCTGCATGTAGTTTAGTGCTGATATGGAGTACCTCAGTCAAACATTGAAGGTCTCTCTCAAGTGACAGCCTGGTATGGGATGACGGGTCATGGAGGTAGTAGCATTAAGGTTTTGCCTTTCTGCTGAGATTTTAGACAATCTTCTAGAAAAGTGGGAAACTTTGACAACTGGTAGTAGTTAGCCTTCCAGGCGCCATCCAATACCTTTCTCCGCAACAACTGCAAATGTGTAAACAACATCCAGTCCATGCCTCTCGGTCTCAGCGTAAGCTTTCGCTTCGATCAGAGAAAGTGCCAACTGCGACCTGCGCTAATCAACAGGTATTCAACCATCATCATTTCCAGTGACGGACAGGTCGTTCGATGAATGTTTACCAAAATGGATCTCGGCCGAAAGAGAACATTGGGGCGGATGACTGCCACGCCAGACACGATCGTAATATTCCAGAAGAATGTCCACAAGATCTCCAAGAGTGCTATGACTGCCGACCTGAGGATTCCAGTCGTTACCCAACCATCCGTACTTCAGATTAAAAGGTATCTTAGCAATCTTCATGCGTCTCCAAGAGCCTCCCAGGCGGGGTCTAAGCTGTCTTCGCATCATTTCGGGAGAAGGATGGCACACACTGAAACATATGCTTTGCTTCCGGGTGGCATGACCGCTTTGGCTTGGGTGAAGTACGATTTTGAAATGGCGGAAAACCGGCAGAGCCATGGCTGTTTGACATCTGAGGCGTGCTGGGTCTGAAATGAAAATGCGCTGCAAGCCAAAGCCGGAAACGTAAGGCGAAGTCTTGATAGGCCCCGTGAGAGGGTTGAAGAGCGAAGCGACAGCCTTGTTGTTCTGTAGCCATTCTGCCTCCTTCCCCTCCTGCGGCCCCAAATCTTCCGAAGTGTACTCAAGAAACATTTTGACCCGCAGCTTCTGTGATCCAGCCATAACGGCACCGAACTTCCTGTTGACGTGCTGACAAACGTAAAGTTGATGCATTTCGAGTTCGTCGCGAAGAAGGATCATCTCGAGGAGCTCGGTAGTGTTGAGCACTCGATGAGCGGCTGAAGTCGGCATCAACGCTTTGGCGACGGCTGTATTTGTTAGTCAGGTTTTGCTGCGAGGAGAAGTTGTGGTGTCACTTACGTTTTGGGATAAGAGCCGTGGGAGTGTCGTCTTCGCTCGTTGTGATGATGGGGAGAGGTGGCGGGGCGAGGTGATGTGGGATCTTGCGCTTGAAGGTGGGCATTGTGGAAGATGTGGCAGTGGCGGTGGTGAGTATGCGGCTGTAGTCTCACTTGGATAGGTTGGTCACAGGTGTTGCTCCGGTTTGTTTAGACGTGATCCCAAGTTTGTGAGTGGCTATTGCATCAAGCAACGCTCAAAGACCAATGTGTGATGTGTTCTGTCAGTCTCAGTGAACGGCCAAGAGACCGCCAAAGCAAGGTCTCATGTGATATATGGCCAATAGGTGTTCGCAGGTGAGGCAGGTGCGATCAGGCACAAGTGAAAGAAAGCTTGGCGACCACTTTCTCCAGACTTCACTTACAGCTTCACCACCTCGTCTCCTCGGCGCAAAAAGCCAAAGTCTCCTCATCTGCATCCACATCTCCCAGATCCTGCAAAGCATCAACGTAATACAGTCTCTATCTCCTCTACGAAATGTATAAGCCGGACCATATATACCCGCCACAAACGCCGAAAGAAGGGTATCCATTCTGTCTGCCGTGTCCTGTAGTCCGTTATGTTTGCGAGCGCCGATTGAAAAATTGAACAAATAGCCAAAAAGAAGCGAGAGCCCGCTGCACTTGAAAATCCTAAAGGTGTAACGCCCGAGAAAAAAGCAAGTCCAAATGTGTGTTGGCTATCACAGCCCGTATAATAACTTGTACGCACCTGAGATAGCTTGAAGAAAGCGGCTGCGCACCAGATCAATGAATCGCAGAGCGTGTTGGCCTTAGAGGTGTCCTCTCATCTGCACCAGCATTGCCTTCTTCGTCTCCAATGTGAATGTGCACGACCGAGTGGCGATGGCGGCGTTCCTGGTGCTCGTTCTCCATGAAATGGAAAGGCGCAGCAACGTGGACTTCATGCTGAGGACCAGTCGTGCGCTGGGCGATGAAGAAAGCCTGGACCGCTCCAGCAAGGGCAACTACGGTGCTGGCCCACCAAGCAAGAGCAGTGAGGTCCATCTGAATGCCGACGCCATACAAGAAACCCGCAATCGGTGCGGCCATGGTGCGGCAGGCGGCGCCAGTGGAGGCTGCGAGTCCGTTGATCTTTCCAAGGCAGTTGGGTGCAGGAGATGCTTCTTTGATCAAGATGAGCAGGATCGGGTAAGCCACGATCGAAGTAAGGTTGCGAACAGTGAGGCAGGCGTAGATTCCTGGGTAGAGCAGGTGTTCCGGCAGGTAGACAAGCCAAGGAACCATGAAGTAGGCGACTGGATGTGCGAGAGTTACAACAATGAAGGTGCGCCAGATGCCAAGGTAGCTTGCCATCAAGGGGAAGACCACTGCCTGGATGAAGAGCGCAATCAGACCTTGAACCGTCATGACAACACCAACATCCTTGGTACTCAATCCGAGGCCACCGGCAAGTGAGCCCGGTGTAAACCTATCGTCCAGCATGTGGGTTCCGTCAGGGGGGACACGTTCATCCTGGAAGAAGATCGGGAGAAGATGATCGTATGTCATGCTGTGGTATGTGAAAATTCCCAGAGCCACAGTGAGCAGGATAACGCGCTTGGTGAAAGTCTTCTCGCTGACGCTCGGTGGCCTGCTGGTTCCATCCGCTTTGATGTTCCAATCCTCCTCAATCGCCGATTCCTCAATATGGTTGAAGGTGCCATAGCTTTCGTGCTCGATATTTGCTCCAGCGCCGGTGGAGGTAGGTTGAGCTGGGAAAAGAGGTCTGCCAGTGGACATGCTTGGCCTGTGCGGCTCATTCGTTTGGCTGGGGGGCTGTTTATCCGGGTGCGTCTCGTCCATGAAAATCCACGCCGCGAGGATAGAAAGTACCATCAAGGCAGAGCAGATCAAGTTGGGAAGGAGGTAGGGAAATTGGTCGAAGATGCCATGTGCCGAAAAGTAGTTCGGAAAGTTCTTGACTGGTTCAGAGAACAATCCACCGATTGAAGGGCCGACGATTGTACCAACGCTCCAGACGAAAGGCATGACCGCATATGCTTTGGCTGTAGCTTGTTAGTGACTATGCTCAACAAGGCTTTGTTCTAGCTTACGCTCGTGCTTTGGGTTAGTGATCATCTCGCCCACCATCGTCTGGATGACACCCATATTGCCATTGAGTGCTCCACCAAGCGCTCTGCCAATCAAAGCAATCCAGAAGTTCGTGCTCAGACCGACCGACAAGAGAGAAACAATGGTGCCGCAGCACCCCATCAGTACGACTGGTTTCCTTCCCAACTTATCCGACAAGGCTCCCCAGAATCTATAACTCAAGTCAGCCATCGACACTCTTGAGGCGACCAAACAGAATAGATCGTCCACAGTTATTTCCAAATTGCACATACACACTGCTGCAAGCCTCCGCCAAAGCGAAAGCTGCAATGAGTATTCCCGCATAAAAAGACGCATTGCTCCTGTCACCAATTTCAAAATGCAACACCAGTTTCCATGCGTACGGGAATATTGAGGTTATCGCGATAGGTTCGGCAACTCGTACGAGCGCTGTAAGAGAGTATGTCAGTGAATGTTCGCGACAAACTCCAGTAGACTGGATTGAGGATGAAACAACTGACCTAGCAAAAAGAGCTGCGCCGCTGGGAACTTGTCTGGGTCTCGTGGAGAGGATCCTTCTCGTGTAAGTACCATATTCGACTAGTACTGGTCCAATCTTACGATGCTCCCGGCCAAGCAAACCGTAATGTCCCGTCGCTCTATCGGAGTAGGTCGCGTTTGGAAGTGGGCAAGGTGGATGGAAGAAAGCGCTCAGCGCTGATAAGCTGATAAGAGATTTGTTCAAGAGCAATATTGGTGAAAGGCAGCACGGCTGCTGTGAATGAGGCAGTAGATTTGTTAGGAGATGGGGAAGTGGAAGTCGTGAGTTCAAAATGCGACAGCAAGTGCGGAGAAGATAAGTTGTCGAGGCCGTGTGATGATGGGCAGGAAAGAAGGTTCATCGAATGGGAAATGGAGCCGTGTCTGCCGATCTCTCGGCAAGCATCAGAAGCAAATTGCACAAAGTATTTTGCTCATGTGGAGGGAGGTGTAACATCGTATTCTCAGGGTTTGATTCGTATTCATTCTCATATATTTACAGTGACCACATCTCGCAACATCCATCCACCTCCCTTCGATTGTATCAATCGTCTACATCACTTACATTTATACATTTCTCCATGATCCAAAACAAACGGCATTGATTTAACCCCCGGATTCACATGCCAGACTACAGTAGGTCCACAACGGGCGTGAATCCAGACGGCACGGCTCGTTGCATTAGCGTACGCCCTGCGTCATCTTGAACACTACTTATTACAGGAATTGTACTCACCGCTGCGTGCACAGTATTACATGGAAAGCAACACAAGTTTTTATCCCATTGCAGTACAGAATCAAGAAGAAAACCACCATATGCTGCTTCTTGCTGGGTGGTGGCTTATAATCTTATTCGATCGAATTGGTAATGCATTAGTATATCTCCGATTTCGACATGACAGTGCTACCTTCCATTAACCATGACTTACCAACCTTTACGCCTTACCACGGAGAGAGATGTGTTCTTCGATAGGGTCAACCTGAAGGTGCCAATTTGGGATCAAACACGCTATGGAAAGATTGGGAAATGCTACAATGCCATCGGGAGTTGCATTCTCAAAACGCAAATAACAACGCACCACCCATCGTATAATTCACAAGCGCGGTACAACAACAGTGTGTCTCGGTCCCTCAAATATGCAAGCCAGGGCGAGCCTCAATTCTCAAGCCAATATTTCAGTCCTCCTCAACCCCGACATCCGAAACTGAATTGTCTCCTGTGGCATCAGACTCATCACTTCCTTCGGACGCAGAACCCCTCGAAGATGGAGTGACTTCTATCCGCCACATGTTCTTGAAGTAGACTTTGGCACAAGCCAAAGCGTAGAGCTGTTGCCATGCGTCCAGCTCGTCATTCACATTCGCCCAGAGCTCGTCCGAGATGGCCTGGAGGCATGTTGAAAGGTCTGCTGGCGTTCCAGAAAAAGGCACACTACGTCGCCGCATGTTCTTGGCTAGTAGTGCGTTTGTCAAGGTACTGCGAATCTCAAATGAAGCAATTATCTCGGGTATTAGATGACTTAAGTTCCCATCTGGCTTGCGTGAGCCTCGACGAATGCGCGGGTGTAAACACACCAGTCGCAAGCCACGCGAAATACCATCATCAAGCTCGTCTTGATCTCGATCAATGTGAGAGTCACTGAATCCTGCGTACTCGCGAGCCGGCCACACGAGCTGGAAAAGGGATGTAGCACCTTTGGCATCAGCAAGACAAGGTCCGATCCACGAAAGACGTGTTTCGAGAAATGCCGTTATCTGAGGCCTAAAGTCGGTTCGCATGGAGTGATGTGTCAACATTCTCCTCAAAATCCTCGAAAAGCAGCTGATAACGGGTAGCTCGTTTGGTACGCTGCTCCCTGTCCATGAATATATGACTGAGACCGAGTCGTACCGCCCTGTCGCAATGCTCCACTGCCTGTCGTGTGAGATTTGTCTCGGAAGGTCGGCAGCTTCGCTTCCAAGACCAGAAGTTTGAGATAAGAAGCCAAGAAGGCGAGAGCATAGTGAGGTTTGGGCTTTGACGTCTTCCGAATAGCCTGGAAGGTGAAGGCTCCAAAGTATATCTGCACAGATAGGCAGAGCAGAAGGATGGTGCTCTAGTTGGTCCAGTCTCAATGTGTAGTAGTACTGATGCTCTGGCTTGGAACATATTGCATCCCAGAAACTAAGAAGAGGCTCCAGCTCGATTGGACAATATGTGTCGCTCATGACCTGGTGGTCAAGCAATATTTTTCTGCAGATTTCGCGTTCTGTATTGGAGAATGACGAGATCAACAAGTCGTGTATCTCGTCAAGGGCACCAATGCCTATGTCTTGGAAGGGTACGCAAATGTTCGAAATATGTCTAGTCTGCCCAAAGATAGTGCTCCCCACCGATTGTGATGAGTTTTGAGAGGTTACAATCGTTGTAGGCGCCCATTGAGCAAGCCATAGGTACCCGGACACAATTGTTCTGGTAAGCTCTTCCATATCTACGGAGAGTAGCCATGCCGCCATCTTCTCGCCGCTTTCGCCAAATATGCAGTCGTGGGCTGTTCTGTGTACCCATCGGATCTCAATGTCTTCGTACTCAAGTATCTTTTGGGCAACTTGCCAGTCGGTTGTATTCAAGGGGATCTTGCGATTTAGCTGGTCCCTGAGAGACCAGGCATTCACAGTGACTTCGGTTGGGTCATATCTAGGTCTTTCGAATACTTCGATTAGCCCTTTGCTCTGGGCGACAATCTGTTTTTCTACCGCGTCGCCAAGACGGACAAAGTCATCCAAAGACTTGATGTTCGGACTGTGCAGCGATGCGGTGATCAACGTAAGATCGATACCGGAGATAAGCTCTTCTGATGCCCATTTTAGCAGATAGCAATAGAGCACAAGCGATTTGCGATGCGTTTGATCAATCTTCGAGAACATGTGATCGAAAAGCTCCCGAAGTCCTGAAGGGGTTTCATTTAGGCGTATCTTGAGCATTGTCTCGTCGTCATATGCTGCATACCCGGCGACTAGAGATGCACAGACCAAAGCGGCCCATAGGAAGATACCTTCCGCTCGATGTGTCACATCGCCAACAAGTCTTGTGAGCTTCGTGCCGCATGGCTCGAGTCTTTGTCGGACAAGCGACTCGATGTCCATTTGGTTCAGATCTTGCATGCGAATTGACGGAAAGCATTGTAGACTCTGCACGAAAGCAGGCTCTGGCCTACTGGAGAGACATGTCTTGATGTTCGGCGCTGACTTCGTTTTGAGGAGAAGAACAAGGAGATCCATGTATTCGCCGTCATATTCGTCCAAGCCGTCGATGAAAAAGCAGATGTGGGTCTTGTGGTGGATGTTCAAAACGCTTTCCAGAGATCGCAAGAGCTCGGTTTGCGGCCAGTGCGAATTTCGTTTCAGCGAACCTGTGGCTAACAGATTATCTATCCTGGCAGGGTCCATTTTCAACAGCTGCCAAAGTAATGATCGCAGAAGGCCAGTAATGCTTTTCTGGAGTGAGGAGCCTGGTCGCCAGAAAAAGAACTTAATGATGTGGACAGGGCGGTCACCCGACCATGATCTCAATGCTTCGTTCGAGCGCTCATCGTTGGCAATGGAGGACATCAAGCTTGACTTGCCCGATCCTGCTTTGCCGTTGACCCAAAAGATTGGCTCGTCATTCTTCATCCAGAGCATAAGCCTTGCTCGAAGTTCTAGGTCTGCCTTGAGAGACTCTTCAGTCATTCTTGGTCTGTATCGGTAAGCTGGATTTTCTATGGAACTCTTTTTATCTCCATCTTGCTCGGCTTTGTAAGGCGATTCGCCAGTGAAAACCCACTCGAATGTTCCCTGCGCGGGCGGCTTGATCTCTTGTTGTCGTGTTAACATCTCAGGGAATTCCAAGCTTTCCAAGATTTCGCGGTGAAGGGCGGTCATCTGGACGTGTTCGAACTGGGTGGTCATATTCTTTCCCAGCTCTCCGACCTCCTTTTGAGTGATTGTGTGCGACGCAGCATTCTCTGCCCTCGTCGCCACCGATTTCCGTTCCATAACTGCAAGCTCCTCATGTGTTTTCGCATGGGCGGCTGCTGACTCTTGTCGAACTTGTTGCACTTCGGGGCGTATCTTTTGCATTCCTCCGCAAAGCTCTTCAAGCATCTTGGTATCCTTGCCCTGTCTCTGAAGAATTTCTTCAATCCCATTCCTCATGTCGACCGTCAAAGCCTTCTTGAAATGACTCTCTGCTGCTTTCAACTTCGCCTCCAGCTTCTCAATCTTGCCTTTTGCTCTCGCTGCACGCCATGTTGCTGCCACGTTCTTCCAGCCGCGTGACCCTGTGGCCTGGGGGAAGCTTTGATAGACTCGAGGAGCGTCAATAGCTTGCCGGATATCTCCAGACATTCTTTCTGTGTTTTTGTAATTTCGCGATCGGGGTCGCCGATGATGCCTGGTTGCAATTCTTTTCGAATGTCGCCGAGCTTACGAATTGTGGATTCCAACTGTTCGTTATTTTGAGTCGCTCCGACGGCACTGGATTGGATCTGTTTGTACAAGCGGATCGCTTTAATACCGGCGTCGAAGAACTGTACAGCTGCTGCTGCTATACCGATGGCCGATGCCGGGTCCATGTCTGTCGCCAAGTAGGTCGCATAACTCTGCTCCTTGGTAGATGCGATGGAAGATCAAACATGCCCGTCCATGGAACTGGATGAGAGTAGATCAGGCTGAAGCTGACAGCAGCTGAGTATTCGCTGGCAGTGCAGGCGCCACCATCTTGATTAGGCGGTTGTTCGCTAAAGCTGAGTGGACAATGCAAACGCCGCTTCCAAGAACAATATCTATTGGCTACAAAGTATCAGATCAAGGTCACAAAGTCTTGCTCTTGTCTGTCGAGTCTTGACAGTTGAACAATGATATTGAGTCAGCGACAAGGGCGCACTGCAGAGCTTAGCGCGAAGAATCGCCTGCGTCCATGCGACTCATTTGAAGGTCCGGATATTGGTTATTTGATAAGTCACTGCACCTGTGAGATATACAAGCACGCACTTACTTGAGACAGATCCTACATGACATTGGAAACATGAACACTGATAAGTGCACACATGCGGCGATGCTAGTCTAATGAGGAGATCAGGTTTGCCGTTAAACCAGGACGGAGGGTCAAAATCCCTGCCTCATCAAGCGAGGCCAGATGACCCAAGCCTTATGCCTTATTGCACTTGTTGGACCTTTTCACTAGCCACGATTCAAGCTTACTTAAAGCACTTTGGTCGTGATGCCGGGAAAAAGTATCGTAGTCTTCGTCAACCCAGCCAGGCGTGCCTCCAGATAACAAAGTGTCGCCGAATCGCCTGCAAGACCCGAAATCAAGAATAACCGGCTGGTCGAATTTGTCCAAAGCTATGTTGGTGGGGTTGAGGTCATTATGCGCGTATCCGAGTGAGTGTAGGTGCTCAACACCTTCTCGTATGCCAATCATGCAAGCCGCAACGTCAAGCTGTCGTGGATCATCCTCGAATCGATACTGCAATATCATGTCGTACTTTTCTAAAGCGATGCCAACAATCCGGCCCCGCTTGGATATACATCCGTGGTACTGCACAAGATTCTTGTGTGCGTGAAGCATGAGGAATTCCAGAACAAGGGCTTCTTCAGCAAGTAGCTTGGGTAGCTGCCGGGTCTCTCCCGGGCTGTCAAGGCACAAGAGCTTGGGTCGCTTGATGTAGTGGCCCTTCGCGTTATTGTTATCTGCGACGGTAAAGAGACCAGGTGTCAGTTCCGGATAAATGGTTTCGTCAGGGATCTGGTGAAGACACTCCCGCAAGACCTCGATGGTAAGATCGTACTTTCGGATGCCCAAAGCCTGGCCGAACCAGACGACATCATTATCATCGACAAAGGCAAATGTCGTGCGCAGGACCAATCCTGTCTCGAAGTCCTCAACCTCACAAAGAGCTGTGAGGTCCCGCTTTGATGTGATATGTGGCTTGGGTGAAGGCGATTCGTGCGAGACGTGGGTGATGGCGGACATGGTCAAAAGACCCAGCTATCTGTGGAATTTAAACAGAGGGAAGACAGCCAGTACTGCAGCCTGTGTTCCAAGGTACACGTCCCACTGTAAGAGCTTGCAATGCATCAAAGAGGTAGTGATGGGCCTCTAACATCCGCCGGGGCGAATTGCAGATGGTGATGCCTTGTGATAGCTTCTTTCTCAAGACAAGCGAGGCTCAGCGAGGCAAGTGAAAGGGAGCGAGGCAAGTCAAAGGGAAAGCAATGGAAAGCTGGGTGAAATGGGCGTCTACGGTGGATGTTGTTTGTCCAATGAGACGGCTTCCTGGACCGAAACCCTGTTCTCGCGCGTCGGCAGATAGAATCTCCATCTTGCGGCTCCTTCGCCCAACGCAACGACTTCACATCCGCACCCCGTCTCGCCTAACTACACTGCATCTCCAAGGCTCCCTTGTACGCAATCTCAAGATGCCCTCACCGTGATTCCCAGATCTTGGCATCGCTTTGCCACCCACTTGACTCGTGTTCATCCGCAGCGAATGACCTGGGCTTTGATGGCTTACCCTGCAACTCTTGAATCCACCCACAAGGCACTGCTTGCACTGACTCTTACTTGCTTGGAACAATGTCAGAATGTCTTTGCCACTACATCTTTACAACCTGGCACTTCTCTTCAAGAGGCAGGTAACGAACATTGTTGCTTCCCATTTCGTCGCCAGTCCCAAGCCGGATGCGGCCACCGCGGGACGCTCACCAGTCGAGCCAGTCCTTGTGTGGACAATCGCATGGTTCCACTTATCATATCTTGGTGTGGACCCCGTAGTGTTTAACCTCAGACCTCGCTACGAGAGGATTGTAAAGCTTATGTGGACAGTGATGCGGATCCTGCCTCTGTCATGGCACCCTACTTTGCCAACCAGAGCTGCGACCCGTTGAAACTCGCTCTAGCTCATGCGCGATCGGTACTTACTCACAGTACACCATCAATGTCACTGGCGCAAGCGAAATCGCTGCTGGAATTAAATTTGCGGAAAACCACAAAATTCGCTTGGTCATCCACAATACTGGTCATGATCTCGCTGGCAAGAGTACCGGCCCTGGCTCTTTGTCTCTTTGGACCCATAATCTGAAAGCCATCGAGTTCAAGGATTGGTCTGACAACTACTATACTGGGAAAGCTATCAAGGTTGGAGCTAGAGTCCAGGGATTTGAAGCTAACGCTGCTGCATACGAGCAGGGTCTTCAGATTGTCTCGGGGGAGTGTCCTACGGTAGGTCTGGCTGGCGGTGATACACAACGTGGTGGTCACTCTGCGCTCAGCTCCCGCTATGGCATGGCCGCTGACCAAGTGCCGGAATACGAAGTGGTTGTGGCGTCGGGTGAGACCCTCATTGCTAGCCGCCACGAGAACACCGACCTCTACTGGGCACTATCCATTCACGAGCGATGGTGTGGACATAGACGTCTACTATGATGCTATCAAGACTTTTACCTCATCCCTACCCGCTTCTGCGGACGTTGGAGTCTTCAGTGTCTTCTACTTCACCTCGGAGAGATTCATGATTGCACCACTTACCGGACCTGATATCAGCTCTGAGCAGCTCAAAGAGTTCCTCGCCCCTCTGATAAACAAGCTGGAGGAGTCCAACATCTCTTACACGAGCTACTTCGAAAACTTTGAAAGCTATGTTGAATTCTACGATGCGATGTTTGCCCCCATTCCTGTTGTGAGTCTTGCAGCCCAAGGGATAATTCATGAGAATTGCCGTCCCGACTGACATCAAATAGGGCGTTACATTGTACGGAGGAGCGTTCATTCCTCCTAGAGACGTGTCCACGAACAACCCAGACGACCTCATCTCCGCCTTCCGCGACATCAGGAAAATGAGTGCACAAGTCGTCGGCATCGGCCTCAACGCCTCCCTTGCTACGGGTGGCTTCCCGGAGAACTCGGTCAACGCAGGCTGGCGAGACGCGATCATCGCCGCGGCCATCACAGTCCCCTGGGCCTTCAAAGCTCCCTGGCAAGAAATGCTGAATGCCCAGAACAGTCTCACCGAGAACATCATGCCGCGCTTGAAGCAAATCTTGCCCGGCGGTGGTCATGCGTACATGTGAAGGCGATTTCCAGATCCGGACTGGAAGCGGGTCTTCTACGGTGACAACTACAACAAGCTGGAGAAGATCAAGAATAAGTATGATCCTAATCACTCGCTCTACGCTCTCACAGCTGTCGGCTCGGATTACTGGGTCCTGCAAAGCGATGGGCGTCTATGCAAGGCATGAATGTATCAGCCAAGGATCGTTTTTAGTAGCGCGCTACAACCAGAAACACATTGCGCATACATGACTTTCATTGCATTCGGTACCTCAGTCGGATTCTCTCACTTCGGATTCTTGTCATGGCTGCCGCCGTAAGCCTGGTCGCCATGGACTTGTGGGCACGCCGGACCTGGTGCCTCCAGTCCTCAGGAGATTGAGATTGGGCGGTGATTTGGAGTTTACTGGCGAGGCTCCGCCCACAGATATTCGAAAATCTCTGAGCAATCCCGAGAAAGACTCTAGGAGTTGGTAATCCACTTCAGCATACTGCTCTGGCGTTTTGCCTTTGGCGTCTTGTATTTCAGGATCCGCGCCGTGTTGTAGCAAGCATTTGACGATATCGATGTACTCTTTCGAGGCTCGACGGTCAAAATTGCGGCTCCTCCATTGGATCACTGCCCAGTGGAGGGCTGTGAAGCTTCCGAGTGGGCCACCAAGAACGGTATTTGGGTCTGCGCCTTGACGAAGCGCGAGATCTACACCAGACGGAATCTTGTGCAGTACGGATGTCCAGAGCAAACGATTGGTGGAAGCCATACCGCCGCAGCGAGAGGCTTTGAAAGAGCACGGCGCTGGTCAACTCCAGATTTCTGCGCTTGAAAAGAACCTAGTAACAGTTTGAAGTTGTGTTCTTGCGCCAAAGCTGTTGCGTACCATATCGGAGAGAAAAACTGGTGATCGACCGCATCCGTGCGGGCTCCGTTCGCAAGCAAGAGCGGTACCACCTCTGTGCCACCTCCCAGAATAGCATAGTGTAAAGGTCTTCTGTACATTTTGGTGGGTTTGTTGCAACGATTATGCAAAGCACTGACTTTGTACCATTTTCGTGACAAAAGCTCGAGCACCCACATTTTGAGATCGAGATAGCAGGCAATGTGAAGCCTAGATAAGTCATCCGGGGGATAGTTAGGTTTACGGAAGATGTATCTTCTTTCCTTCATCATGCAAAAGTCGGCCCACCAAGATCGGCGTACGTCAGAGTTCTTACTGAAGAAACAATTGCTGTTTATGAGGTCGACCTGAGGCGGTTCCGAGCACTTTCTCATGTGCTCCGGCCAATGCGAACATGCGTACTTGTGCAGCGCTGAAGACTTCCCGAGTACATCAATGCATCTCTTGGCAAGAGGAAATTGCTCGTCTGCTCTGGTGATGCGTACGCTTTCGAGAACAGCATCGTGATCGGGTGTCTCGCGCAGCAAGTAGTCTCTGGCCGACTGGTGCACCAGGACGACTTTATCATGCTGTATGGATAGAAACGGCTGGCAGGCTTCTACGAAGTCTCGAAAAGTCTGCTCCTGTTCTGGCCAGCTGATGGCATCTGCCAACTCGGTCAATGAAAGGGGCCGAACAGCTAGAGCCACCCAGTGTAAGACACTCTTGATGGTGGCCAGCTTTTTTGATGGCAGTCTTTGCAGCATGCGGGCATACAGTGCTGGGAGTGCGACTGGTAGATCGTTAAGCGCGTCGTTTACCTCCGAGCTGGTCTTCTTGGCCAAGAGCTCAGTCGTTGCGTGTCCGATCCATAAGAACGTCCCACCGGCTTTCCTGAGTAGCTCAGCTTGAATTCGCTCACAAAACGCAGGGGAGAGCTCCAAATGCTCCGAAAGCTCTTGCACTTTGACAGTCGTGAACCGCGTGATATCGCTGCTGACATTGTGGTCATTGTCTGGATCCAGGTGGATCTGCTTGATGTGGCTGGCTCTCGACATGAAACGGCTGACAATCAAGGCGCGCAAACTGCTATTGTTGTCTTCGCGTGATAATTCGGCGAATCGAGAGGCAAGCCACCTAGCGGACTCGTCGTCGCACTCGTCCAAGCCGTCGATGATGCAGTGCATGATCCCATGTTCAGCGGTGCAAATGACTTTAGTGAAGATCTCCCACAGACTTCCGGGCGTTGATAGCATGGCCTGCATTCGCTCGGGAGGGTCAAAGTGAGGAGAGACAAGGTATGTCAGCTCTGGTCGTTTCACCGTGATCTGCCATAGCAGCGTGCGCATAACAGCAGTCGCAGTGCTGAGTGTTGAATGTTCGCTGCTGCAGAAGAAGTATATTGTTTCTCCGCTGTGCAATCGCTCAAGTTGCTGTGTCAGATGTATGGCCAGCATCGTCTTGCCCTTGCCAGGCCCACCGAATATCCACAGAAGACCGGGCTCGCCATACAGCCAAGACTTGTAGGTTTCATTGTCTTGTATCCATTCGCACGTATTTGCGACTCGCAGGCCTTTCTTGTCGATCAGTTTCTGCCGGTCGATCGAAGGATCCGTCAAGAATAAAGCTTTTCGGCACGATGCCTCAGCAGCGGCGCCGACGTTGGGAGAGGCGTCTACGAGCATAATGTTAGCTGGAATCGGCGCGCGGAAGAGAGACACTGCTCACATTGATTGTAAACATTGCCGAAGTGAACTCTGGCACTGCCGCCAATGCTATTGTCGTGATATTGCTGCCTCTCCAGTTGGCCGGCCATGATCTCATCCTGGCATACATAAGCTCAGATGCACTAGCGATGATAGGACCATGTCTTCATGGAAAGCGCGACTGCTTCATATCACCTGGACGCACGAGGCTGAAAGCCCAAGAAGCTGAGCTTCTCAGCCTTGTTGGTTGCGTGATGTCGAGGACCCTGCATGACTGCATCAAATCAAATGTATAGGTTAGCGACAAAAACCCGGGTGGCGCTGGCGCAAGCCTCCAGAATAGGATCTGTCTAGGATCGTTCAAGCAACAAGCGCTTTGATGAGACAACCTACCCGCGTGGAACGATCGTTGAAAGTGGAATTCTATGTCGAGAATAATTAGCTAGCCTGGTTTCCTCTGATCTCGAACACAACAAAGAACCAAGCGAAGATTCCTCGCATAATAAACCTCAAGACCTCTTCTCATTTCCCCGAGCTGGCCAAGGCGACTCGAAAGAATATAGCCTCCTCTCCGAAAACTGCAGAACAGCACCGACACGACCCTTCACCTCATTAAACCTTCTCCCTTCGATGCAGCCAAAAATACTCCCCTTCCCCCTCAAAAGAGCTCCCAAACCTCACAAGTCCTCCACCTCCTTCTTCAACCAAGGATACTCCGGCATCACCATCCTCGCCTCCGAAAACCCCAAGACAGCACTAACCCGCATGACCATCTCCAAAATCCCACTCCAAACCGCAAACCTCAACACCACATCCCTAATCGTAATCCCCCACCAACTCTGCGGATTCAACAACCGCATGGCAACAGGCGAATCTCCATCCTGCTGTTTCCGCATGAAAAGCAACATGAGCTCCTCATACCGCTTGGAAGCCGTGCCAATATCACCAGGGCGACTCAGCATCTCACCCGCAAGAACATACGCGCCCATGATAGCAGCCGAAGTGCCAAAACCCGGCAAAGCATACCCAGCGTCTCCGAGCAACACCACTCTCCCATCACACAATTTCGGCGACCGAGTCTGCGCGAATAGAGAGCAGTAGAAATCCTCACTTTCGCGCATCCCAGCGAGCATTTCTTTAGCCAACCAGCCTGCGTCCGTGAACATTTCTTCCATGAGTTTCTTATACGCTTCATCTCCCCCGCGCAGAGCGGTGTTCAATTGCTCCTTAGTAACCGTATCGCTGGGCCAAGTACTATTCATAAACATCGCTCTCGTGCGGCCTGCAGGGTGTGGATCAGGTCGAAGAATCGCAATACGTCCTCCTGTTGCGCTGTGGCCTTTTGCGAGCTTGCTGCCTTGTAGGAGATCGCGGTTGATCGTGAAGTAAGCGACGTGTAGGCCTTCGTCGCGGATTTGCTCGGCAGGCTTGGAACCTAGCATCATGCCCCGGATTTTCGAATGATACCCATCAGCGCCGACGAGGAGGTCGTAAGTCTCGCTTTTCTTTCCTTTGGCGAATCGCACTGTCACTTTCTCATTGGAGTCCTGCTCGTAGCTCTCAACCATCTCATCAAGAACAAGATCGACTCTACCCAGAACCGGCTCAAGGAAAATCTGCGCCAACGCGCCTCGGAAAATCTCATACTCAGACGTGATAGATTGCACGTCTGAGCGACCCGTCGCGCGGAGCGTGGCGATTTCGCTCCCGTCGCAGCGGACGAATTGCATTCCTTCTTCGTGCGTGCTGGCGGCTCGGATGGCTGGCTCGACGCCGGCCCATTTTATGATGTCGACCGCGTTGGAACGGATGTCTGCGTGTGAGTCGTTAGTTGGTGGTTTGGTTCTCGGAGCCAGGTGGAAGATCGAGGCGAACCAACACTAGCGCCCGTCAATCTCAACTCCCTCGCTCTCTCGACAATCGTAATCTTCGCACGAGGAAAAGCCCTGAGAAGAAAAGCAGCAAAAGCACCACCAGCGATTCCCGCGCCAGAGATCAGAACCTTGGGACTTCTTGACATGTTTGCTTGCTTGCTTTGCTAGCCGTTCATGAGTTTGATGAGCAACTCAGCTCTGCAAAAAGACCAGTTCACCAATCAATCATCTCATCTTTATAGCATCCAAATCAGCAGCCATCCATTCTCCACAAGACCGTCATATACGATAGCGATCGCATTGCGATTCGCGACTTTTGCCCCATCTGTCTAGCGTAGTAGAACGTGAAGTGAAGTCGGCCGAGGCGGCCGAGCTGACGGTCCGATTGGCTTGGCTGGCTGCAACGAGAGTTAGGAAGTGCACGAGATCAACGACACATTTGCGAAGGAAGCGAAAACGATACATACAAGTTCTGAGGTCCGCTCTCACAGGATTCTTTGTGGATCGTACAGTGTTTTCTCGTACTAGGAGGCATTTATGTTTTTCGTGAACCTTTTTCACTGTTTGGAATGTTTACCATTGAAGGTCTGTTTGTGTGCATGTCGTGTGCTATCAACACCCACTCACACGCTCAAGTATGTGTGTCTCGCTAATGATACTTCTCATATAGGCTGTGTGTCTGAACAAAGAAAAAGAAAAGAGAGACGTCATGCCTTAGCAGCACCATATCCTACAACGAAATCTCTTCAATGAGTAGCCTCATAGCCCCGGCTGCGATCCAAGACCTCCACGTCAACGGCATTCTTATTCTCAACATCGGCAACGACTCTGGGTAAAGGCTGGATTTCGTCTTCGTTGCTTTCCTTCACACCTGATGTGTAGGAGGGAGGAGGCGGTTGGGACGATGAACTGCTTTCACCGCTGTCTCCGCGGTTGCGCGTGAGAGTGGCTTGGCTGTCTTTAAGAGCTTCGGGTTGCTCAGCATGCTCGATGTGGTCGCTTTGTTTGCTGGCTTCGTTCTTTTCGTCTTCTTCCCCTATCATTGCGGCGAGAGAACGGAAGTTTAGGAGAGGTTCATTGGATGATTGTGGCGTGTCGGTGCCGCCATCTGGTGTGGAGACGTCGAGAGCGCTGCCATCTGCAGATTGGATATTCGGCGTTTGTGCTGCGGAGTCATTGAAAGACGATGCAGCCGAGGACGTGTTGGAGAGTTCCTTTTGTTGGAGAGGGCTTGGCATCGGGATGGGAGAAGAAGTCGACGGTTGAAGGTTGGCACGGGATGCTTCAAGATGGCGCGCGGCAGATGAGGTTGCCGGGGGCGATCCAGATGTTCTCCGACCTGCCTCGTTGTTGAGACCGTTGTCGCGAATTTCCGTATTCAGTGTTGATGTTGCCTCGGAGATTGGTTTGAAGCCAGCGAAGTCTTGTGCCGGGGCTTTGCCTTTTCCTTGGACTTCTTCTTCTGGTATGGAGGGTTGCTGACCAAGATTACTTGTCGAACGGGCCATACTTGATGTTGCCCAAGTTGTCGAGCTGTCATTCGATCCAACCGGATATAATGAACTGTTTCCGCCACTGTTCTTCCTTGCTGCCTTGTCTGCAGCTTTCGCCTCTTTCTTAGCTTCCTTAGCTCGTTTCTTGCCTTCCTTTCTCGCACCTTTTTCTTCTTTTCGTTTTCTCTCCTCCTCGGCAGCAAGGGAAAGTCTGATTGCTTCCATCATCATGAGATCTTCGAGATCTTGAGCCCGACCACGTCGCGAGCTTGTTCGATCGGGAGCAATATCAGCACCGCTTTCTGTAGATGGAGTCAGCATTTGTGCATATTATCTTTGTTTTAATTCCACAACTTACCAGTTTCATCGCGCGGTGTTCCACTGCCGCTTGCGCCAGGGCTATCGCCAAATAAGGTCCTACGTCTTCTGCCGAATGCACCGCGCGAAGATGTTTCTCCTTGATTGCCACCTAACATATATGCTGCGTTATGGAGTGCCGTTGCTGCCGCAGATCTACGCAAAGCATGCGCACGTGCATCCGAAAGCTTCTTGGCCCAGTCAGGTCGTACTCGATCTGTTGTGATTACTTGAGGCGCAGTGGCTGATATTGAGGTCGTTCGTCGCCTGCCTGCTGTGGGTAATGATGTCTGCGACGATGTGGCGGATGTAGTTTTAGTGAGTGGATGAGGAGATGTTTGCTTCGCATAGGCCAACCCACGACGGAAGGGCGGCGGCTCGTACGTAATACCAAATTCTGGTGTTACGCAGAATGGGCATGATGCGACTTCTGAGACCAACATCTCTGCTTCCTCCTCAGGAGGTCGCTCTTCGCCGGGCTGTTCGTGCTCTGGTGGATGAGGGTCGGGTCGCTTGATCTGGACAAAACATTCCGAGCATATGGGCTGGTCGCAGCATCGAGTTTTGTTCAGATATGGAGGATAGTACAAAAAGCAGATTGGGCACTCAGAAGGTTCGCGGTACAGGTACGCTTCGACAGGCAGGCCATTAACATACGGATCCTGTGGGAGGCGAATCTCTTGAGGCGTCAAATCAGGCGACTGACTTTTAGATCCAGTCGCAAGAGACGCCAGCGTCTTGGCACGACCACGGAATAGCTGGCCAGCTCCTGTCGAAGGCGTACCACTGCCCGAGTTGGCGGCGTCTAAGCGACCGCTGTTAGACTTGTCCGATTGATAGGATTGCGATCGCGAGTTGATAGGAATGGTCAGATGGTTGATATTCACGTCGGAGCCACGCGGGTTGTTGCCACCGGAAGGCGATCGAGCCACCTCTGGCGGGACTTCGTCCGCAGGAGGGATAGGCAGACCTCGAGCAGCAGCGACAAGTTGATGCTCGGTCCATGAGCTAGAGTGTGTGTCAAGACCTTTCCAAAACGGGGCCAGCCTCCGTTCAATCTGTGCATAGTTAGTCTCTGATATCATCTCTTTGCTACGGAAGCCAACCCACCTGCAACTGTCGCACGACAGGCTTGCTATAGTCCTCAGGTCCAATATATGTTCCCAGGGTGACAAGATAGCCTCCGTCCACGTGCTCTTCTTGCATACTCTTCTCGCGCTCCTTCAACCTGGCCTGCCTTTCGCGCTCCGTCCGTCTAGCCTCTTTCTCCTGTCTAGTCTCGCGGACTCGCTCCTGCTGTGGCTGATCTTCGCCTCTATTTCGACCTAGGTGCAAGAAAGACAGGTCATGCCTACTACTCCGTCTGCTCCCGCTGCCATTCTGTCGTTGCTGGCCATAGATCTGGGCGACGAGCCGGTCGTGGCCAGCTTGTTGGTGTGACGAAGAAGGTAGACTGGGAGAGGCGGGCTCGCTACTTCGGCGGCCAGGGTTGTGGGAGTCCTTGGACGAGCTGTTGCCCATGGTGGGTGGGATATATGCAAAGGCAGATGCGAAGTCGGCAGTCGTTTAACTGGGGATCCCCAGAGTGGGGTTGGCGGAGGCGGAACAAAGAGGTAAGGCGCACGGCGAGGCCGGCAGCATGGGAGGTGATGGGTGATGTTGGCGGACGAGCGAAAGATGGTGTCAGCGGGTGAAGGGTGGGTGAGAATGAGATATTGGCTGAGTAAGGACGAGGTGTTTGGTGTGTGGCGTATGTCAGAGAGGTCGCGCTGCGCTGCGGAGTCGCGGCCTTTGCTTCTCTGCCTTTGGGCGGGTAATGGCGGGAGGTGGAGATTGACAGCGGGCAATGTCGCGAGGCAAGAACACAGAAGGATGGACGATGCACGTGTCTGTGAAGTGAAGTAATGTAATGTGAGGAGAGGTAAGTGAAATCAACAGATGCAGCCGGTAGTGGTGGAGCAGAAGAAGAGCAAGGCAGTGGACGACTACAAATGCAGGTCTTGATCAAGACTTGATGTAACTAAGTTATGCGCGGGAAAACAAGGCGCGGGCGACGGAGGGAGCTTCTTCTGCTGCTGCACCCACTCACACCTCTCGTCTGGGGTTGATGATCTGCCTCTGCGTCTGCATCCGGGTCTGCCTCTCTTTCTGCCACATCACTCAGCAGCAAGCACCAGCAATCAAGCTATCAGGCCATGTGACGTGTGCATACTGGATCAGCCACTGACAACCAAGCTGCAGGTCCAATTTGCTAAGTCATACATGTGATACATCTACCTAGGTATATCTTGTATACTTGATTGCCCAGCGACTACAACAGCATCGTCTTCGCCCTCAAACAACCCATGAGAAATCCATCCCAGCAATCCCGAACACACCGATTCCCATCATCATCCAGCACACGCAAACACAAATCGAATGACGTGTCGCTCACCATCAGATCTTGCAGTCTTTGTCACGGGCCAAACTCAATTACTACACCAGAGGCATTCGTGCCAAAGTCTAACCAACAAACACTTTCACCTTCCTGCGGCTCCGCGGGAAAATCTTCCTAGGCCTCTGCTTTTTGGGCTTGTCTCACTTTGCATACGGGGCAGACGCATCGAATAATCATCGGGACGTCCTATAACCACCGTAACCCGTAGTCAGATCGGCTCTACAGTTGTCGGAGTTGACTGTGAGATAGCCACTATACTAACCCATGCAGCAACACGATCTATTGTCATGCCTCCCGTGCCTGACTATCAGTGTTCCAAATCACAAGCCCCGCATCGGAGACACGTCCTATTTACATCGTTTAGACAACAATCATCAGCCATGTTGGCGTTCAGTGGAACGGGCTAAGGAAAAAGCCCATCGGAACACAGCGCATCTCGGCCTTTGAAGTAACTACCTTAACCTCAGTCATTGATGCCATACATCCGTCAGCACACGCATCCACACGGCTACACGTCTTCAACGCAATCGTTTCTTCCCCACCAAGAAATCCTGACAACCTCGCAACGTGCTAAACTGTTCATGTTGTAGTGCATACAAACGACTTCAACGACTGACATTTCCAGGTGAAGTGGTGATTTTTCAATCCTATTAACAGATCTAACAAGGCCCAATGGCGGGCTCACAAGCAATTTTAAGCCTACCCAATGGCTCGGAGTTCGAGGAAAACATCCAAAAAAGTCATAAAATCATTAAACAAATGGCCATCAAAACCATAACGCACTACCCTCAACATCACCTCAACGGCAAAGACGCATCGGCAGGATACGCAGGCTCCTCAGGCCTAGGCTGCGGACTCTGAGCAGGAGTCAACCAAGGCTCCGCCGCAGGCTCAACAGCGAGGGATTCTTGCTTCCCTCTCGCCCGCTTGTTGATGTAGTCTTTGCCCGGGCTGTCCCAGGCGTAATCCAGCCACTCGTCGAGGTGCTCGCGAATTCCATCGGCCAGGATCTGCACGGCACGTTGTCTGTTCAGACTCCATTCGTGATCTCTCTTCCACCTGCCAGCACGACGAGCAGTCTCCTCGCCATTCTCCAGACCGTCCAGAATCGATCTCCAGACCTGCATGGTCTTCTCCAACTCGCTGCTCTTGCTCACACCCATAACGCTGACACCCAACCTGTCGCCGCCAACCTCCTCAATCGACTCTTTCGTCCACGGCACGCCAGACGCAGGATCCCCGCGCGAGCCCACACAAGAGCCCACACGCAACCAAGTCTCCAACGCCCAGCGGATCGCAACAACCTCCAATTTCTCATCGTGGCGGTCGCAAAAATCGCTCGCCCGCTTAATCGCCGCGCGCAACTCATTACTCGCCGGGTGCCAATTGCCCATACTCCCGATTGGCACGCCCTCGCGCCTCAACAAACCCATGCCCAACACCGACGCATTCGGCACAACATCCACACCCGCCGCTTTCAACTCCTTAATCCCCTGCGTAGCCAACAATTCGTTCTGCAGAGTGAAATTCGCATACGACATGACAGCATCCAACGGCTCACCCGTCTCGCGCAGCACCCTGTGAGCCAACGAGCACAGAATCGGCAGCGGATAGCCGGAAATGCCAATATATCTGATCGTCCCCTCCTCGTCGCGTATCCGCCTCAGCTCGCGCACAGCTTCCATGACCTCTTCCTCAGACACAAACTCGACATCGTGACAGTACACAAGGTCCAAGTACTCGCTCTTCAACCTCCCCAAACTGCGCCGCACGCTCTGCCTCACCCACTCTTTGGAATAATCGAACTCGTCGCCGGCGATCCGGCCCACTTTCGTTATCAGGCAGAGTTGCTCGCGCGGCACGTTCTGTTTCACGAAGGGCGTGTCGAGCGCTGTGCCGAGGATTTCTTCCGAGGGGCCGTAGTAGGGCGATGTGTCGAAGGCTCGCACGCCGTATTCTAGCGCTTGCTGCACGAGGCCGGTGGTGTCGAGCTCGTAGGGGTCGGGGTTGTATTGGTAGTTGAAGGTTGCGGTGCCGAAGATTAGAGGGGGGAGGATGGAGGAGAGCGGGATGTTGGGTTTTGCCATGATTGCGCGGCTGTATGTGGGTGTTTCGGTTTTGGTTTTGCTGTATGGCAGGGAGGGGGATTGTAGGAGTGATGGCGATGGTGTATTCTTCTAGTAAGAAAGAAACCTCCCCGTTACCAAGATCTCAACCGTTCGCAAGTGGGAGTTAGTTGGTGGATCGGAAGCTTATGTCCAAAGTTGGCTGGTCTGGCAGATCCGGTGGGTGGGTTCGGATGTCGTAACGTTAGTGGGAGTGGGTGGATGATGGTGTGCGCAAAAAGTTTCCAGGCGGAGTACTAGATGAACCCGTCGGTTGCGATTGAGCCTCGCGCAGAGCAGGGAAAAAAAATATCAAAAGACTCAAGTCAGAGAAAGAAACCTCCCGTCAGAGTCCCAAAATGAGTAGCCGTGCTATCCACGGCCCCCGAGATCTACTCGTAATATGTAATCCAGGTGTGTTGACGCTGTGTTGACTGGCCCTAGGAACTCTAAATTACCAGGCAAAGAAATCCCCCACCGAGCATGCGCCCGAGCCAGAGAGCGAGAGCGAGCGAGGGGAAAGACTCACTACTCACACCATCCAATCGCGAAGATTAATTTTTAGATTCGATGCGCGCGCCGAATGCACTAAACGCTGACGCCATAGATCTAGAATGGAGAAAGGTGAGATGAGCCCCGGCAGGGGTGCGAGTGCTGTGATTGGGTGGGCTGGGCTTGCGGAGGATTTTGGAGGGCGAATTTCGAGGCGGGTGGTGAGATAGGAAAGTCTCGGATGGGAAATGGATGGTGGGAGATGTGGGATGGAAGATGGCGGTGAAGGGCACGTGGGTTATGGGGAGGTTTCTTATACGTACGTACTATTCGGATCTATTTGCTCTTCTCTGTAGTTGTTGTCGCTGGTATCTTTGGCAGGTGGGAGATTCCGACGCTTCACTTCCGAGGTCGGTCACGTGATCTCTTCTAGGCCGAGGTCGCTCTTGCCCTCGTGCACGTGGTGTCGGGTGGAGTATTTTTTCATCTGATAATTCTTATCAGATTGCGTAATGGCAACCGCAACAACCGCTCTCATCCAACGAGCCGCCGACACCTCATGTCTGGGCACCGGTGCCCGCATGACCGTGGTGGCCATGTCAAGCGGTTTCGCTGCTCGTGTTGTTTTTTGTGCTATGTTCTGATGTATCCTTCCTGCTGTCATCGTCTGCGTACCTGTCGCCATCTCGTGATCTGGACCGGATGTATCTCGTTCCACCGCCATGATACTGGAACGCATTATCGCCCAGTCGGGCGATGTTTCCATCTCTACTGCAGACCGGGAGAGCCGAGATGAGATTATCAGGAGAATGATCGTTGGTATTCAGTACACCAAATGGGCTATCTCACATTATCAAGCGAGTATGGTTGGCGTTGTTTTGGTCTTCTCAGTCTGGCATGGCCTTGACCATTTCTCGAGGTCTAGGAGAGCAGCTCAGCTCAGCAAGCAGCCACGAGAAGTACCAGAGTTCGGTGGTGTTTGGAAACCCAAGGCTCGAGTGCTGTGTAGGGAACGTCATGGTTCTGGGTCTTCAGGAAGCAGCACGACTCTGGACACCCTTGTCGGTGAAGCTACAAGCCACGACCGAAGCTCACAATCCAGGGACTCAAATGATCGCACGCCTTTACTTCCAGGAAAGGACAGGAAGCCAGGACTGTTCTCAAAAATACAATCCTTTTTAATGTACCAGCCGCCACCCATACCGTTCTTCAACAAAATCCTACCAGAAAACGGCTCGACCCTCCTCATCCTCACGCTTTTCGGCATCAATATCTTCTACACCCTCATCGGCATCGAATGGGAACTCCCTCTTATGCTCATCTTCTCCGACCGCACCTCACTCATCTTCGCAGCAAACCTGCCCTGGCTCTACATCCTCGGAGCCAAAAACCAGCCTCTACGTCTACTCACTGGATACTCCTATGAGCACCTCAACATCCTCCATCGACGGCTGGGAGAATTGCTGTGCTTCGTTGCTTTACTGCATACGGGTAGCATGTTCATGGTTTGGTACTGGTTCTTCCGCCCGGATGGAAGATCTTTGCAATGGTTTCTCACGGAACAGACGATTTACATTGGACTCATCACTTTGGCATGTTACGAGATCTTGTATGCCACCAGCCTTGCGAGTTTCCGGAAATGGTGGTATGAACTCTTTTTGGCATTGCATGTCATCTTACAAGCTGGAGCACTTGGATTCCTCTACTTCCACCATCGAGGCGCCAAACCATTCGTTCGCGTCACCCTGGCAATCTTTTTGATTGATCGCCTGATTTTCCGTTTGGCAGCAAAGAGTCGATCTTTCAAAGCAGACCTCAAAGTCATGCCAGACGGCAACACCGTCCTACTATCTGCCAACTGGCCCCTCCCAGCCAAACGCCGCAACCGCTTCGCCTCCCTCTTCAGCCAAAGCATGCACCAAGGCTGGGGCCCTGCCGAGCACGTCTTCATTACCATACCCTCTCTCGGCCGCAAACACAATTTCCAAGCCCACCCTTTCACCATCGCTTCCGCTGCCCCCGACCCTTCGCACGAACACGCTTGGTTCAACCTCATCATCCGCGCCCTAGACGGTTTCACTCGAGACCTTCTCATCCACGCTCACACGCACTCTTCCGTAACCGTGCGTCTCGACGGGCCATACGGCTCCAGTCACGCGCTTGACATGCTCCGCTCGAACGACGTGGCCATCACAGTCGTCGGTGGCTCAGGCATCGCAGTCGCATACCCCATGCTGTGGGCCCTGCTTCAACAAAACAGTAGCAGCAAAACCCCCGACACCGAAGCAGGCCTCCGCTCTCCTCGTAAAGTCTGCCTCATCTGGATCGTCCACCAGGAAGACCACATCTCCTGGCTCGGGCACGAACGGCTTGAAGAGTTAGCACAGCTGGGTCTTCACGTTGTGTTACCACCTCCTACATCCGTGGCTGGCAGACCGGATGTTTCCGCTCTAGTGCGCGAAACTATTGAGGAGCTTGCGTGCGTGGACAGCAGGGTTGGTTTGATGATTTCTGGACCGGACGGTATGAATCGTGCTGCGAGGAATTGCTGCGCGGGGCTGGTGAGTGAGGGGAGGAAGGTCGAGGTGGCGGTGGAGAAGTTTGGTTGGTAGGCTTTACGGTTGGGTTTGCGAGGTGTTTGGGTTTAAAGGGATAGATTTGCTTAGATTATGATATACGATCTTCACGAATACATCTGGGATTGGAGAAGATTGCTTTTAAAAGAAATCCTGTTCATTCACCCAATACCAGCCAGATGGAAGGTACTGGGCATCTGCGATATTCGAGTACATAATGCATCTGTATGAAACATAAAAAATACCCAAGTACCGCATATATAACTCTTCCTATCAAAGCAACCATTCCATCAAAACCCATGAAACCTTCCACTAAATCAAATCACGCTCCAACTTCACATCCCTCTGCCAAAGAACATTCCTCTTGAAAAAATAAGGCAACCAAACCCTAACCTGATAAACCGCATGCCGTCTAGTCGAAACACTAAAAATGGCATCAAGCTCTTCCAGCGTCCTCTTTTGAGTCTCCGGCACGACGAAGAAAATCACAACGAAAGACAGAATGTTCAAGCCGGCGTAGAGGCAAAATGCTCCCACGGGCGTCACTTTGGCAAGTAAGGCTGGGAAGGTGATTCCGAGGGCGCTGCTGACGGAGTTGTTGACGCAGATTGTGAAGGCGGCGCCGATTTCGCGGTGGGAGAGGGGGAAGGCTTCGGAGAAGTAGATGGAGGGGATTGGGCCGATGCCTGGTGGGCGTTAGTATGGATTTGCCCCTGTATGGTGGGGAATGGACGTGGTTGAGTACTGACCTGGACCGTAGAAGGCACCGAAGAGGTAAACAAAGAATGCGATCAATGGTACTCTCGCGGTGCTGCTTTCGGGCATGAGAAAGCAAAGTCCACCGGCAAGCAAACACCAGGCCATTTGCGGGAAAGTAGTGAGCAGCAGTCCACGTCTGCCGAAGGTATCCATGGTGTAGATTGCAGGGAATGCGAAGAGGAAGGTGACCAAGCCCTGATGGAAGAATTAGTAAGTGAATAAGAGGATCAAGCTTCGATGAATCATGAAGACTTACAAAACCAAAAGATGCGAGCAATGCTTGTTTGGTGTCATATCCAGCTTCTGCAAAGATAGTCGACGAATAGAAGGCCATGATGTTTATTCCGCTAAATTGCTGGGCGATGACAATGATAGAGGAAGAAACCGTAGCACGGCGGATCCTGGGAACGGTGAACAGCTCCAATGCTCGAGCAGCCAGAGACTTTCCTCCGAAGACTTCGACTTCCGACATGATCTGGCAGTGAGCATAGAATAGCTCACGGGCGGAGATCAGCTCGGTATTCCTGATGCGGTTGAAAGCTCGGAAGGCTTTCTGGTATCTCCCTTTCTTCATCAACCAGCGAGGACTCTCGGGTGTGAACCAAATCAGGACCATGAGCGGTACGGCTGGGACGAATGCAGCAGCCAGTTGGAAGCGCCATGCCAAAGGACCGATGTTCATGAATGCGAGATTGCAGCTGAAACCGACCAGGATGCCAAAAGCCACGAAGAATTGGAAACTGGTCACGATTCCTCCTCTGATAGAAGCCGGTGATACCTCAGCGCTGTAGATGGGAATTGTCGAGATCTTGATGCCCATGCCAATGCCCATAAAAAGACGGCAAATCAACATCTCCACCCAAGTTTGCGTGAAGGCCTGGGCTAGAACTGGAAACGTAACGAACAAGTTGGTCAAGAAGATGGTGCCGCGTCGGCCAAAAAGATGGTTGACGGGATCGGCTGCCCATGCACTCAACAGGCCGAAAAGCGATGGTGAAGCATTCAACACGCCAATAAGCCATGGCCTGTCGGCGATGCCGAACTCTTGAGGGTATGAAAGGTTGGCTCCATTGGCTCCAGTGTTGTCCCAACCCCTGTGAGAATGTCAGTTTGATCAATACAGTCAAGTAGAGACGACGGTCTCGCTTACTGGATTGCAGATCCAATCGAAACAATGATGATGCAAGTGTACATCGTCCACGGAAGGTCCCATCTGTCTACAGCTTGTCAGACCATAACGTCAAATCAATGGGTTGATGAGTAGAATAACACACTGGTGATCTCTCGTCGAAGCCAGTACTTGTCATCCTCTGTGAGCTCCTCAATCGATTCAAAGTCACGCGGCCTTTGTGCGACCATGGCTGCCTTTTGGAAGACATCAAGCTTGTCTTCGAATTCGTATTTGCCGCAGAAGGCTACGACTTGGTCTGACAGCTCAGCAGCCGTGAGGCTAGTCAGAGGGTTGTTCTCATCATCTTTCTTTCCGGACTTGAGTCTTTCGATGTCGTTCTCAATGTACTCCACATTGGGAACCTTGTCTTTGGTGTCAGCGGCGGACATGTCGAATGACGAATCGACCTGTGAGAGAACGTATGCGTGGAACTCTTATGGTGAAGTTTTGTGGAACGATCAAGGGAAATCATCAAGGATTCATGAGGTATTAATACTTGCAGTGTCCGTTTATCACCCCGCCGACATCGTCCCATGAAGGCAAACCACCAAGGCCAAGATCGTGGCGTCGGAATGGGC
Source organism: Cladosporium sp. MBC 237 (assembly GCA_030772445.1). Lineage (NCBI taxonomy): Eukaryota > Fungi > Ascomycota > Dothideomycetes > Cladosporiales > Cladosporiaceae > Cladosporium > Cladosporium sp. MBC 237. The sequence goes on from JAPHCH010000086.1 coordinate 328,627, forward strand.
CGTACACGCCTGACTTGAGTGCCGCATGTAAAACATGCCCTGTACAGTCCATAACGCCGTGTGCCTGCGCAGGGACGGCCGCCTCCGTACCATTGCCATGTCGAGAGGCAGATCAGCTGGTGACAGTAGTGGAAAGGTTATCCTGAATCCCCAGGTCCGGGCGCCGTTGTGGCTTTTCGGAGTCGTCGGCAGATGGTGACCCTGCACAGGTCCGTCTCAGGGTAAAATTCCATCAATATGGAAACGCGGCATTTGGGTAATTGAGTCTTGTCATCAGACTGGTCTTATGGTATCTTCATCGGACGCGAATGGATGCCATCTGGCACCGGCCATGGAGGCATCGTGACTCTAATCCGCGGTCTCGAAGTATATCAGAACCTCTACAAGGCATCACCAATGCCTCCAGTCAAGATCCAGCCTTCTTTTCCGGAGAAGATGATGGTATACTTGGCGGAAAATGACTCGAGCCGGAGTGGATCTCCCCGCCATTTGTTCCCCGCGTCTTGTCCCAAAGCGCTCTAGCACTCACGTGGTGAGCCAAAATGCTTCACTTACGATATACCTGCCCGCGACTGCCCTGTGTGCGACCACATCCTTCGGACTTTGTTTCCGCCGAGTGCCCTGTACAGGTCAACTGCTCACATGTCACGGTTTGGACCTTGTGTTGCGTTATTCGAGAGTCTTGTTGACAATTGCCCCACTTGTCCTGTGCAGGAACTGCGTGGATTATCTGCATGTGTCTGGATGGGTGTTTGGAGGTCCATCGGGAGGTTGTTTATATAGTGTTATGCTTTTCCTGTAGAAAAATCCAAAGCTCATCTTCTACGCTCAGCATACATTGCGCTCTTACAATTTTCACTTCAATCACCTCCACAAACTGCCCAAAATGACTCGCTCTTCTCCTCAGACATGGCTCGAGAAGCTGGAGGAACAGCGTAGGTCGTGATCTTCCTGGATAGATATGTTTTGATCCTGATTTTGCATACAGTCAATGTCGATGTCGATTGGATGGATCCGACATACTCAAAGAACCTTGCAATCAAGCCAAATGACCAGACGAGGTAAATGAGAACACTACAGCCTTCTCGGGTGTTAGATATGTACTAATGCTTTTTCCTGCATTGTAGCAACAACCTCTGGTACGAAAAGCTCTCCAAAGAAAAAGAAATCGAGTCCAACGACGGTGCAGCTGACCTGAAAACTTTAGGGTCAACGAACAAATGTCCCACCCTGAGAACAAAGAGATGGTATTGCAAGTCTGCAAGGAGCTCAAGTCTGAAGGCTGGAAGGCTGCCTACACTCGCATCGTGAGTGAACCGTCTCAAAACCCAATTTGACAATGTACAATGCTGAACAATTCGACCGCAGGCCGTGAACATGTGCAAAAACAACATTGACAATATCAAGGGCCGTGTTTTGCTTCAAGTCTACCCCAACGAGGCATACGACACCCAAGCAGTTTTGGACTCTGCTCGTGCATACGCCAAAGAGTTCGAGCGAGCCGGCATCTCCCAAGACCGCTACTGCATCAAGATCCCGTCCACTGGACCCGCACTCAATGCTGTTCCTCAGCTGAAGAAGGAGGGCGTTGCCACCCTCGGCACTGCGCTTTTTGGCTTGCCCCAAGCTATCGCTGCCAGCCAGGCGGGCTGCTTGTACATCAGCCCATACTTCAACGAAGTGAAGGCTCATGATGATCGCAAGCTCTGGCCTAATGTCGAAGACCCCGCCACGCAGCACACAATGGCACCGCGCACCCTGCAGATCTTGGAGACCTATGCCCGTTTGTACAAGGAGACCGGCAAAGAACAGCCATTGCTGAAGCAGGCCAGGTATGTAGGAGAAATCGAGACGCGCTAGACAGTCATACTGACAGCAGTACAGCTTCATCACCGCCAAAGAAGCCATGGCTGCCGGTGAGCACGGCTGTCACAGTGCAACGATCTCGCCTCAAGTTCTCGACGAGCTTGCAAGCCTCTACTACGATGGCAGCAAGCAACCCGGCGAGGGGAAGCCAAAGCCAGCCCACGTCTACGCCGGATACAAGACACCGGCGCGCCTCCTGGAAGTCTCCAAGATCGATCCTCTCCAGGCAGCCGAGATTGATGCGAAGCTCGCTGACACCAATATCGACTATCTTGCCAACAATGGCGAGGAGCTGCAGAAAGCCATCAAAGCCGATCCGGTCACCTCCCAGAGGCTCGATGATGCGCTCACGCTCTTCACTGGCGGTTTGTTGGAGAGCAAGGCCAAGATTGAGGGTTGGTTCCAGGAGGTTTGAGAGTCGAAGGACGTTGACAGCGGTGTTATAGATCTCTTTCTCTACACATAAATCGAACATTCATTCTCTGCTGCAGAGTTGATCACATTACCAATTTCACACTCGGCGCTTTGTCAGAATTGGTTTCGCTGTGTGTCCAACGGCAAACTGCCATAAGACTGATACGTCAAGAAGTCATGGTATGCTTGCTGGGGGCGTTGTGGTATCCAAGTCGTGGTATCTAAAGGTGGCTGGTGATAAGAGCTCGTGTGTGCCGGACCTTGTGGATGAAGAAGCGAGAAGTCCTGCATCGGAGCTCCTGAGAAGGGTACTGTCGTTTGTTGTAAGGGATATGGGTCTATTTGTTGTATCTGTAGTGACGTGCCAGTGAACGACTCCGATGGCATGGCGGAAGTCGTGGGTGCAGCTGGTAGGTCTAAGTTCACTCCGGGCTCAGAGACTAGAGGGCCGCTATATGTCGTCTCCAAGCTCGAGTCTAGACCAGAGTATTCGACAGCCTGGTTACCGATCGATCCGTACGGAATAGGCTCATGAGTGGCTGGTAATTCACACGGCGCTGTTCCAGGTGCCTGCTGAGGTGGCGTATCAAGACATCTTCGCCAGTGACTAATCTCGGCAAGAAGCGTTTCCTTCTCGGTCTTGAGAACGTCGATACTGTTTTGGAGCTCATTCAATTTCGCCTGCTGCACTTCGTGGTATTTCAAGCTCTCGTCCACGATGGTATGCTTTGACAGCTTGCTTTCCTTGACGGTAGCCAGGCTGGGCAAGAATCGAGCGAGAGACTGCATTTGACCTTAGTTAGATAAGAGACTAGCTTGACGCAAGGTATAGTGCCTTACCAATAGACTGTCACTGAATTCCTCTCTTCGGCTCTTCTCGAATACGCGGTGCTTGGCTCTATCATCCTCAGTCCATACACGTACGCGCTTCTTGTGATGTCCATTGTGTCCGGTGCGAGCGTTGTCATTGTCCGGAGAGACCTCTGATGGCGGGCTGTCCATAGTCGGCATGTTGATGGTGATGGGTTATGCAAGAGGCCGTGGGCGTGTCACAGAGAACAACGACAATAATGCATGGCACTGGCGGATGGTGGATGGCCTCGGGATCTGGTGTCTGAAAGGATGCGGGGAAACCCTATAAATAATCACATGCTCTCACTGCTCAGCTCTTGAATCAAGTTTTATGTTCAATCTGCCGGACCTGAACAGGCACATTGTCAATGTTCCATCACAGTGTTTATCGGAGTGTTTGTACTTGTAGAACAGTGGAACAGCAACGACCAAAGCGTCTGAGGTTGGCTTATTAGATGGATGCAACGTTTGGCAAGCGATTGGTGATCCGCTTTGGAGATCGGCCACGCAAACGGGCAAACGGGCGGTCTATGTTCGTCGTGGAACAATGCTTGAAGATTACTTGCAACTGTACTGCGAGGTACTTTTCATTTGCAATTGCAGCTCAACGCTGGTTTTTTTGTGTGGCAATAGATCTGTTGTCGTGCTTTCCGCTGTCCAGCATGGGATGAGATGTAACCGCATTTGCTCGACTCTGTACACATTTTACGCTTGACAAGTCTTCGTAAATAAAATACTTGTTGAGAATGTATCCACGTCAGTGATATACCATGTGATCTATGCTGTTGTATGGACTTCCATTGCCGTCCGGCCAGGCAAAAAATCAAATATTTAGGGATATATTATGCCCAGAAAACGAATTTTCAATAAATGCCTTGGAACACAGCCCGCTTGGCTTAGTGGTACAGCGTGTCACTCGTAATGACAAGATCCCTCGTTCGATTCGGGGAGTGGGCACGAGATCCAATTCTTTTGCCATTTTTTGAAGCTTTTAGAACATCTTAGAATATGACTATACTGGATTGAGGTGTTTCGTCCGGTCTTTTAGCCTCGCGAGTATAGAGATAGAATCATGCGATCCAAGTTTGAAAGCGACGCGCAAATGCTTCCATTTGCGTCTATGTGCCTAGGATATATTGAGAGTTGTGGGTGATTCGGAGACTGAAAAAGAGGTTTACGTGGATAATGTTGAATTGGTTACTCTTTGCGTTTATCATCCAGAGGCTATAAATTTTCTTTGACAATCAGCACAAAGAAAGAATGGTTGACGAATTCGAAGCAGCAACAGTCTCAGAAGTTCACCGATCATCGTTTCTGACAATCTGTCTTTGGTAATCTATAGCAACAACCAAGACGACGATGTCATTCATTCCACTGTCATTCAACTGAAAGACAACAGAATATATTTGAGTGAAAAGAAAAAGATAGCTGGCAGATGACGAGGTGCAATGATGATCAACCCGCCTGGTAATGGCAACCACACCCCATCGTAGCCGCAAAGCGGGGTTGACTGAAGCTATATCAAAGACACAAGGTAGAACGCATGAGTTACCTCGAACCGTGACACTTGTGAAGAAAAAAGTATACTTCAAATCTAGGAATACTCATTAGAACTCGGGCCACACTGGACATCTGTACACAGCAAACATGTTCTCACAACCAATCCCTCTAGCAAGAGCAGGTACAATCTTATCAACCACAACCCTACGCCACACACCCAACGCATTCCGACGAACATTCAAATCCTCAGCATTCCTCAATGACTCCGCTGGAAATCTCTCAATAACAGACCGCCTAAACATGAAAGGCAAAACCGTCCTCATAACCGGCGGAGGACGCGGCATAGGATTCGCCATATGCAAAGCCATCGCCCAGCTCGGCGGCAACATAGCAGTGCTAGATGCCCTAGCAGAGCCAGTGAAAGAGTTCCGCACCCTCAACACCGACTACAAAATCAACACATTCTACGAACGGGTCGATGTCACCGTCCAATCCTCCCTTGAAGCCGGATTCGACAGCATCATCCAGCAAGCAGGCAGTATCCAAGGCTGCGTGACAGCAGCGGGAATCGCTCTGGACAAACCATTCTGCGACCACACGTGGGAAGAATGCAAACGCATACTGGACGTCAATGTTCTCGGATCCTTCTGGACAGCAAAATTAGCCGCCGACCACATGATTTCCCAAGAGCAGGGCGGCAGCATCGTCATGATCGCTTCCGTCGCTGCTCAAGGCGTTAAAGTGCCCATGCAGAACCTCGCCATCTACAACATGTCCAAGGCTGCTGTAAAGGGACTCATTGGTCCGCTTGCTGTTGAGCTCGGTCATACTGGAGTCAGAGTGAATAGCATCTCGCCGGGTGTGATCGATTCGCCCATGACGAAGGCTGTGAGCACGACGTATCCGAAATTGGTCGATATGTTTCATAATGCTGCGCCTGTGAAGAGGATTGGGCAGCCATCTGACTTGACGCCTATTGTTGCATATCTCCTCAGCGACGCAAGCACGTTCACGACCGGCTCCGACTTTCCCATCACTGGTGGTCTTCACGCGGGTGTGAGCCCCGAATGGCTTGAAAGGGCTTGACGACAGTGCAGGATGAAAGAAGTGTGAAGTCTTTTAAGTGTAGAAGCATCAGTCTCGAGTTTGGATCATTCCGCGTTTGCATTGAATTAAAAGCTGCCGAGAGTAATGCTGTCCGACATGGTATATAAGGAAAAAGAAAAAAGCAAGAAACCCATCAATCAGCAACAGCAGCAACAATCATCGCCACAATCACAAAGGAAACAACAACACATGACAGCCAAGCAAGACATCAAGCAGCCCTTCTCATTGCTACCGCTGTCTTGCTGAGGGGGAGGTTGTTGCTGGGGTGGAGGCTGGCCGTAGCCCATTTGCTGTGGCGGGTAGCCGTAGGCGTCTGGCGGTGGTGGTGGGTATCCACCTCTGAACACGGTATTGTGTTAGTAAGGGTCAACAGCAAAAGGGGAACGAACAATTTTGGGAAACGTACTGTGGGGGCGGATATTGCGGCTGTCCGTACTGCGGGTTTCCATATGGATCGGCCATGGTTGTGGTTGTTGGGAGTGTTGGACGGGTTTACGGTTGGTTTTTCGCTGGATGCTGTGCTTTGGGTTTGTACTGACGGTAGCATTAGCCGATGTGTTCTGTATCGTATATCTATTGGATGCCAACTCACCGAGATCCCACAAACAGTATTGATCGATATTAGCACAAAGAAGCAACTGCAAATCCGACGTACGAAGGATCAAACAGCACTAGGGACCTCACCCGTCAAGTTATATAAGATACCACCGCCATCGACACAGACCAGCCAAGGCCATTGCATCCTGAAACCCTATGGGGATTGACAAGCAGCGCATGTACCTAGAAGTGGCTGAGTGCGACTTTGCCTTCTCCCTGCATCTTACGCGAGCCGATACCCGTTCGCTCGCACCGTCACGAACAGGTAGCGAACCCGGAATTGCAGTGATTGGAGCTCGGCCCACCAGAGTGAGTGGGTTTTGCGAGGGGGACTGTCGGCGCTTGATGACTTGTCAGGCGTTACTGGTTTCTCGTCGTGCTTGGTACTGTAGAATAGTCTTGGACTGGCGATTAGAAGGGACATGTGCGGTTAAGTCATTCGAGCTCTACTTTGAGCGCTTCCAACGAGTTCTATGGCGAGCTCAAGTCCTGTTTGTGCCAATGAGCAGGTGGGTTCGAATCAAATTGGAACTTGACATCGGTCTCAAAGACAGCCTTGCCAAGCAGTCGGATCCTTTGAATCTCGGCAGCGTATGTACAGACACGTGTATAGCGCCGCAGGGCTGCGACTAGTTCACGTCGGTGCGCTCTCTCCAACGTTTCCGATTGGCTCCGAATACGCAGGTATACAGCACACTCCTCTGTCATGCTGGGCCAAGCTTGGAAAATGATATCTCGTAGAGTTTGGGCACGAGAACAGGTCAGAAAGTACTTAAAGAGCCGCTCGGCGTGGCTGTACAGTGTTTAGGCAGCCGTATCGAATCGTGGCTTCGGCATCTGCGCCCCTGCATCATGCGTCTTTATTTACGAACCAAGGTAACATCTAGGACATCCACGTTGAGAGCTTCCAGGGTTGAATCGTCCATTGCTGGAGGCGGTGACCGATGACAGCATATGGCTCTTCTCCGACGAAAGTATTACTGACCATATACTACGTCTCAAGAGAACAGGTTTGAAGCGCCGACATGAGATTTTACAAGCAATCACCGCGAGACGTACTGTCGACAGCGTTCTAAGAAAACCTTTGTTGACTGAGACGACACAGAAGGGGAAAGAAATTTAGCTGCGTTTGAAGATATGACTGGTCTGTAAGCGCCCGGTCCCATGGCAAATCCAGCAACGCATGCGAGATGAATCAATCCTATCCTTTAAGGCGACGGTTTCCTGGTTAGATCTCAGGGTCAGGCAACGAAGCAAGGCCAGACAGCCAGATGTTGTGCTGATTGTCTTAACGAAACGATGTACCTGTTCCCTAGAGGGCCTGGGCAAGCCTCCCAGTGGGCATTTCTCGACACTTCAGCCCATGATCAGATTGCCGGTCCCCTCGAAGGCAGCTGGATTGACTTTCGGGAGACGGATTCGTGGCACGTGAGCAGCTGTTGCTGGAGTCAGCGGCTTCAAGTTCACGGCCGAGTAATCCATAGCCAGTGGAAACGCGAGAACAATCCGAACCAGGTTTCTGCCCTTGGAAGAAGCTCAAAAAGTCTCGCATTCAACCTCTGCCAATCTTACAATCTCTCCCACCAAATACTGATCCCTCACAAAAGCAATTTGCCATATTTTTCCTTTTTGCATCTTTTCCCGATGTCCCCTCAAAAGAAAATTGCGCCTAGACTCCTCGCTCAAACACGAATAGGTGTTGTTGTTGATATTTTATTCCCCCCTCGCCGAAAGCAGAAAATGCCCATCAGGCGTGCATCCCGTCCAGTAGGTGAAGATGATGTATAGTTCGTTTATCGGGTAGTCGTCTTGAGAATCTCACGCTCGGCAGGGTTGTACCTGCAATGATCCAAGATCAGCATTCTCCCACATGTCAAATACCAAGACCCTAGCATCAACGTACCTGAGCAGCTTCTCGATCAAATCAACGTGCGTGAGCAACATGCGACGGCAGCAGTAGCGGGTGAGTCCCAAGTCGTCCAGAGCCTGACCTTCAGTCAGACCCTCGCCACTGTCGGGGTCGATCAACTTGACGTATTTGGTCCAGAGGTCACCAACAACCTGTCGCGCGTGCGAGTGTTAGTTTTGCGCGCGCTGTTTGGGAGGTGGTTCGGGGTTGCGCTTACCTTGCCGCAGGAGAAGCAGCGGACGGGGATGATCATGTTGGCGGTGTGCGACGGTAATCAGGTCGGTGTGAAGGTTTTTGGCGCGCGAGGAGTGGTGTTGTTTGCCTGAAGAGAGGTTTGGCAGGACGATTGCGGTTGCAAGAATGTTCCTCTCTAGGGCTTCTTTCGGCCTTCGCTCGTCGGGCTGGCGGCTGATCCCGCTCCGATAAGATCAGATTAAGATTAAGGTAGCTGCGATCAACTCAGAATTTATCGTCATCAAGGTGAAGTTGAACAAATTAAAAAAAAAAAAAAAAAGAAACCAAACATCACACTTCACATCGCCTACAAACCGAAAAACCACAACAACGAGAAACAGACACCCAAAAACCATGGCCACCCCAGCCCCAACAGAAGGCGGCGTCCGCCTCCCCCCCACCCCGGCCCAACTCCAAAGCGCCTTCGACCACGGAATCTGGTACGCGCTCTCCCTCTGGCCAGCGCTCCACGTCGCCGTCCAAAACAGCTGGGGCGGGCCCGACAGCAGCGAAAAGCGGGACTGGTTCGCCGGCGCCGTAAGCGACCTCTTCTCCGGCCGACAAGACACAGACGCCGAAGACCTCGAAGCGTTCATGCTCCAAATCATGCAAGACGAGTTCGACTGCAACGTAGAAGACGAGACGGAGGGCGAAGTCGCGCGCACGATTCTGGTGCTGCGCAAGAGTTTGCTCGAGGGCGATTTGGCTGCTTTCGAAGCGTTGGAGAAGCGCTGGAAGAGTCGGGGCATGATGAAGGCGGATGTGCAGGTTGTGGATGGCGGGGACGGGGAGGTGGATGAGGAGGAGTTTGAGGGGTTTGATGAGATGGATGAGGATGAGGATCGGGCGCCGCAGGGTGGGCAGGCGCCGGCGGCGCCGAGGGAGAGGCCGGAGCCGCAGGTTGATGATGATGGTTTTACGAAGGTGGTGGGTAAGAAGAGGTGATTGGGAGGAGAACATTGGTATGATCGTATGAATTGAACGGAACGTAAGAGGGAGAGAGAAAAACGAAAATTATTCATGACAAGGGGGGGTAATATCTACTACAAGGTGTGAAATCTTTTGAGCTAGCCATCGACCTCCATCGCCTCAGCCTTTGCTCTGGGCTTTCTGCTATACAGATCCGCCACAGCACGGTACATGTCTCTGACCGAGGGGAGGGCAATACCCTGACCAACGTCAAAGATGCTGGCGAGTTGCTCGGGCCGGACGACAGGACGGTCATCTTCGGTCTCCTCCAAGGCTGTGCCTTCCTGAGCACCACCCGCAGCAGAGGCGAGCAAGTCGGGCACCGCGGTCGATTTGGAGGCGACAATCGCCTTCTCAGCCTCGGCAGTGGCAGCTGCACTGGCAAGCTTCGACTGCACGACAGGCTTGCGCATGGCGCCAGTCTTGGCGAGCATACGGACAGTGGCGTCCGCAAATAGAATTACGTAGCATCTGGTACTCTTGCTTGCCAACACGGCAGCAACAGGCGCAGCAAGCGTTTCCCTGTGAAGACTCTCAGCCTTTTGCGGCTCGAAGACCTCGACGCTTCCTCTGCCTCGCTTGGTGTGCGGCACGATGACAGCGAAGGTGCATTCTTGGTGGTTGACAGCGAGTAGTGGCTGGTCCGCCTCGTCCGCGATCTGAGGCAATGTAACATGGTAGTTGAGCGTATCTTGCACCAGGTCCCAGACACGCAGACTCTCGCGCGACAATGTGATGAGATAGCGATCCAAGAAGCCGATACCGCAAAGATCGACAGCCAGGAGATTGTCCTTGGAGAACTTGACCTCACCAGCGTAAGCATCGATCAAGTGAGCCACAGGCGCGTCCGCCAGGAAATCGTAGCATACGGCAGCGGCGATAGTAGAACCGTCTTCTGAGAAAGCAAGATGAGCGCTAGTAGGCCCCATGAGCTCAGCATCAATGTCTTCACCCTCGAGCGGGGTATCGACACGAGCCAGCTGCTTCTCCAGTTGAACATTGTGTCTGCAAAGCCACTCAGTGACTTCGTTGCCTTGCTCGTCCTTCATAGCCACGCCATGTCTGACGCGAATCTTGGGCTTCCAGGTCTTCACGGCAGCGTCCTCGCCGATAGTGACAAAGCCGCCCGACACAGGGTTGGCGATGAGGCCAAGAACACTTCCAGCTCCAAGGCTGCCGTTAGCAGGGCGGGCGTGAGGTGCGTCTACACGGGTGGTAAGAGTCCACACGCTCTGTGTAGAATCCCACTGCCAGAATTTGAGGTGGACCTCGCGTCTCTTGAGCTGCTCTTCCTCGACTTGGTCCTCATCAGCAGCAAGGTATTGAACGTCAGAAGCAGGCGGCAGCCACTCATCAACAGTAGCGAGCCAGGTACCATCATGGCTGATTGCCAAGAAAGCAACATCTGGAGGAATGATGGGAGTGCGCTCTGGACCGAGGTTGAAGTCTGTGACATTGTTCCTGGAAAGAGCCTGACGGCTAATGTGGCGGGAGTTGTAGAGATCGAAAGCCTGCAAGAAAGGCCTTGCTGCAACATCTTCGTCGGTCTTGGGCTGTGTGGCGGGAACGGTCAGGAGCAGCTGATCGTTGTGCTGGGGGTGCAGGATGGCGGTGACGTTGGCTAGCTGGGCCTCTTCGTAGGAAGATCCGAGCTGCTGTGGTGGCACTGGCATTTGCAGTCCGGCAAAGTTGGCAACGGGTTTCAATTCACTGCTGGACAAGACCATGATAGAATTGTCGCCCATCTGAACAGCGTATCTGTCGCCTTCTTGGCTGATAGAAAGACGCTCCACCTCTGAAGTCAAATGCGGCAAGAACTGCTTCTTACCAGTCTCGAGCTGCCACAGCACCATGACAGTTTCCTTACCACCAGAAATAATGTACTGGTGATCGGGTGTGAATTTGACTGCTGAGACAGCATCGCGGTGCCAGTGAAGAATTCTGGGAGAGGACAGGTCCTTGCCGTTGAAGAGGCGCGAAACGTCTTCGTACAGATGGATTTGACCATCCGCATTGCCAATCGCAAGACGAAGTCCGGGAAGGGTACCAGCTTGGCCGTCCTTTCTCAGAACACTGTGAGCACAGGTGAGTTGGCCAGAGGTGGGAAGTTCAGCCCAAGTGAAGTCGTCCGCAGAGTTCAGTTGCCGTCTTCCAAGCACAACGACGTGAGGACCAGTGGCGATAACGAATTCCAGATTGCCAACAACCTTGATGTCTTCGAGTGAATGTTTCGTTTTGTAGGCAGCCTTCGAGTTGACGAAAATGTTGCCGCCCTTGTCGGAAGAAGACAGAATGACGCGCGCAACATGGCGAGTCTTCGAATCGGCGACATCGATGTAAGAGGCAACATATGACCTCAGCGCAGAGGTCTGATGTGCGGTAGCGACCTTAGTCTTGTTGCGTTCCCAGTCCCATGTGCTGATGTTTCCTGTGCTGTCGAGAACGCTAATAGCAGACGATCCCGGCTCTTGACAGAAGCCCACAACGGTTCCGCTGACTTGAAGCGCCTGAACGGAAAGAGAAGTCTCCAGAGAGAGAACTTGGACCTCGCGAGCGGTTGCAGCAGCGATGAATTCTTCACCGGCAGAGTTAGTTACGAAAACCGGGTCGCGCTCAATGTAGCGACCAGCAGAAGCGGCAGAAAGCGTCCAGGCAGAAGACTTTCCGGTCTGGCTCTTGGACACAGCGGAAGGTCCTTTCTTCGCAGACTTGGTCTTGGAAGTAGTTTGGGGTGTAGCCAGAACCTCAGCTGCCCTGGACAGCTTCTCCGACTGCCTTCTAGCCTTCTTCTCAAGCGCTCTCTGGCGACGGCGCTCCTCGTTGTTGGGCGAATCATCCGCGGCCGCGAGCGGAACGGTCTGTGTGTGTTTGACTGGAGTGGCGGTAGAGATCGCAGCCTTCTTGTCCTGAGATGATGCGCTCTTCACAGAGCTCGGTGTTTGCTCAGAGTCTTTCTTCAGCTTCTTCAGCTCCTTCTTGCTGAGGCTCGAGGGCTCCTTGGGTGTGCTCTCTCCGTTGACTGAATTTCTCTTCTCATCTTTCTTCGCCGATCCCTTGGGTGTGTTCGCATTGCCAGTCTTGCTCGGAGTCGAAGTAGTCGCATTGGAGAGATCCTTTTTCAGTCGCTTCTGATTGTTGGCGGCAGGGCTGTCGTCGACGCTCTGTTTGCGCTTTTTGCCAGCGGCATCCAGCGAGTTTCTTGAATTGGCCATTGTCTGTTGCAAAGGCACAAGACGGAAAGAAAATTGCCAGGCTGAATCTTGCAGAGCAAAATCACGAAAGATAGATTTCTGAGATTCTAGAGAGAGATGCCGCTTGAACTTTCTTAGCGCGCAAACCTCCGCTCACACCGCCCGGCAGTACCCGTTACCTCGCTTCATCTTCCAGCGACCATGTTTAATCAATAATTTGACTGAGATTTCATTGAAGGCGTGTACAGGTATCTTGCATACATCATGGATTTATAAATTTACAGTTAGTGAGATACCTAAGATTGAATAATATCGACACAAGCACTCTGACAGTAGTTGGTGGAAAAGCCAATTGTATTTGTAGTTACCGAAGGAAAACGTGTGCATGGTAGTTCACCTATTCAATCAACTGTCTATATCATCTACCTAATTCAAAGAACTTCAACTCAAGTAGGTTTCTCCGGCTTCCCCGCCGGCGCCTCAACAACAATACTCTCCACCTGGGGAGCAGGAACCTCCACGCCCTCAACAACCCACTCCATCCCCAAATAAGAATCACTAACCACCTTGACATCCACCTTCCTCTCACCCTTGAACTCCGGCAACTTGACAAGAGCCCTCGTGCTCGGCTTACTAGCCGCACTTCCGCCAGGATTCCTAACCTTATCAGGCGAAGGCCAACTGACCCTCTTAAGCCCCAGCACATCTCCCGAAGCGGCGTCGGAGACGAGCACGAAATACCCCTCCGTTTGCGGCTTAGGGTAGCGCGGCGCGAAGATATTGTAGTCTTTGTTTTGCGCGGGGTTGAGGCGGGCAAGGTTGATGGAGAGGCTGCGGGGTGTTGTGTCGGAGACGTTGACGCGGAGCTGGGGTAGTTGGGCGAGGGCTTTGAGGGCTTTGGGGTGGGTTGGGGCGGGGAGGGAGAGGGTTTTGAGGGCTGCTTCGAGGTCGGAGCGGGGCGCGGTGGTGGCGGTGATGAGGGAGGTTGGTTTCGCGGATGGCTTTGCGAGGCGCTTTTTCTCTGCGTCGGGTTCGACGCCGGGGAGGATGGAGAGGGGGCCGTCGTCTGGCCAGCGGGCGCTTTTGACGGCTTGCAGGAGGGTCATCATCATGCGGCAGCTCTGCAAGTGGCCAAGCTCGGTGAGGACGTCGATGGAGGCCTGGATGATACGAATGGCCTGGTCGAGTACGGAGTTCTGGTCACCGACGTAATCGGAAATTGGCAGATCGATGCGCGAGAAATGCGCCTGCAGCAGGAGGAATGCCTTCACGTGAGGATCCCACATCGGGAGGCCGAAGTTCTCGGCTTTCAGGGGCAGTGCAGAAGAGAGCTCGGCGTTGATAAGGTCTTCGTTGTGACGCACAGGCAGCTCATCGTACTCGGTGGCTCTGCACATCCAGCTGAGGACGTCTTCGAAGGACGCTGTGGGGGTCGCGTGTTTCGTCAACGTACGAATCGTCTTGTGCGACAGGTAGTAGTAACTCATAATCTTTCCAAGAGGCGTAGGGTCTACATCGCCGTTGGGATAGAGGTTCAAGCAGCCAGACTCTGCCAACTCCGACATTGAGTTGTCCACCATTTCGATCATGTAGTCGTTCGCCGCCTGCTGAGCCGAGAGCGTGTTGTTCTCCTCCGCTGGAATCTCCAAGCCATAGTAAGAAGGGTTCTTGTGCAGACGCCGGAAGAAGAATGTCCACGTCAAGTAATCCAAAGCATCTTGCTTGGTAGAAACAGTCTCGGCTGAAACCTCAGCGCCCAAATGGTTGTCCAAGACGTTGTGCAAAGACGACTCCACAGGGAAACCCGTATGTAAGAAGTGCTTGTAGAAAGCCTTCTTGGAATCCTGCGTGAAGATGCGAGCGATACCGGAAGTATCGAACTGCGGTCTACCGGCTCGACCGAGCATCTGCAGAACGTCGGTGAGATCCATGTCCTTGTATCCCTCGATCTTGGCATCGAAGAACTGCGTGCCCTTGACTACAACAAGATGAGCAGGCAAGTTGACACCCCAGGCGAGGGTACTTGTTGCGACAAGAATCTGGATCTTGTTGTTGGCAAAAAGCTCCTCGGCCAGCTGCCTATCAGACTCGACAAGACCAGCGTGATGAAGGCCGATACCAAAGCTCAGTGCCTCACGCAGTGCCTCGTCCTTGACGCGAGCCAAATTGAGCGCAAGGTCCTCTTCTGACATACGCACAAAACGACGAGGGTTCTCCTCCATACCGCAAAGGTTGATCAAGTCTCTGGCCGTGAGTCTCGTCTGTCTACGAGAAGCCACGAACACGATGACAGGCTTGTCTGGGGAGTGCGACTTGATGGCCAAGAAGGTGGGACGATTCATGCTTTGCATGAGCGGGCAGAAACCTCTTTGCTCTGGGAAGCCATCGATGAAGATCTCAAGTGGTACAGGACGGACTGAGTGTCTGAAGTTGAACAGGCCCTCTTTCACACCCAACCAGTTCGCGAGATCCATGGCGTTGGCACAAGCGGTGGACATGCCGACGATGCGCACATCGCCCTTCTTCTGCGAGACGATGTAGTTCATACGACTGACAATGATTTCCAAAATGGGGCCACGTTCGCCACCGAGCAAGTGGATTTCGTCGATAATGACCAAGCTGACTTGCTGGACGTAGCTTCTCGTCTGCCAGCTACGACTGATACCGTCCCACTTCTCGGGAGTAGTGACAATAATGTCAGCATTGCGGATGGTGCGGGTATCTGGCGTATTGTCACCCGTCAACTCAACAAGCTTCAGGCCCATCTGCCTGGTCAATCTGCGACTCCAATCCTGTACACGCTCGCGGACAAGTGCTTTCATGGGTGCGATGTATACGACCTTGCTGCCAGGCCTTTCGCGGAAAGCCCACCACATGGACAGCTCAGCCGCAATCGTCTTGCCTGAACCGGTTGGCGAACCAAGCAGAACGTTCGCGTTCGTGTGATACATGCAGTGGAAAAGCTGAGTCTGCATGGGATTGAAAAATTGGAATCTCGACCCGTAGATCTCCTCGAGTAGTGGGTTCTTCAGCGCTTTGATGGGCAAGGGCTGCAAGTTGAGAAGGTCGGTATACACGCTCTCAGTATCAGGACGGATCAAGTGCTGGAAGCTGACAGGGGTCACAGTCTCTGCGCCTAGCCAACGATCGCTGACCGCGCGAACGTAGATTTGGCTGGGCAATGGGTCCGATAGAGGAATCGTGAAGTTGAGCTCGTGGTCGTCGTAAAGCTTCTTGCGGCCCAAGATGAAGTACTCGTGATGGTAGATCTCGCTGGTTTCGGAGTTCTCGACCCAGATCCAGTAGCTCTCACTCTTGCCGTGGTGACGGTCATTCCATCGGAAATCGGGCGTAATGAACAACTTGATACGCAGGACGTCCCTGTTCAGGGGCGCGATCTCTGCTTCGACACTCAACGTTGGAAAGTTGTCCAGCAGCTTGCCGATGGTGTGGCCCATCTTCTGATTGTGCACCAGAGCACCGATTTCAGCAGCCTCCATGTCACGCATCGCCTCAACAGTTGTCGTTGATCCCTTCTCGTCCAAGTTGCGCATGACCGCCTGGGGCAGATCAAACTGGTTGAACGGATGTTCGTACGGCCACACACGCTTCTCAATACTCTTGCACATACTCAGCAGTACCAGACACTGGTAGCCCCAGCGCCTGTTAAGTGCAATCATGAAAAGTGCACGACAAATTCTGGCTGCGTTTTGAGCAACGTATGCAGTGTCCGAAACGAGGGTGAAGTCCTCAGGCCTTGCCTTGCTGATGTAGGATTGAAGCAAAACGTTGGTTTTGCCCTGCTGTGTACCGATGCCGCCGTCAATATCGCACGGAGCATAACCCTCCTTAAGGCTCATGAGCTCCTTCTCTTCGGTCTCTCGAGACGTGATGTTGTCGAACTCTCCAGACATGGAGATCATCTTCAGCACATCTGCCTCGGTAGCACGAGGGCGCATCATGGTGTTGAAGATCTCAACGCTGGTTTGCAAAATGTAGAACTGACTAGCAATTCTTCCAACGTCTTTGGCGCGTAGCTCCTCAGTTGTTTCGTTGAAGATGATCATCTGGCTCTTTTGCAAGACTCTTGCAGCATTGATGATGAGGTCTCGTCGACGCTGGACCAGCATGGGGTCGTCTCTGATCTCGGCCCAATCGATACCATATGCAATGGGGTTCCTGCGCATACGCACGATCAGATACGAATAACCAAGCCAGGCAATGGCTTCAGGAACACTTGTGACAGTGCCAAGAGCGATTTCTGCGTTTAGGTTGTCCACCATTTTCTTGCTGAACTGACTCTCGATGGGCTGTTGTTGGGTGACTGTGGTTAGGTAGTGTTGTAGCTTATCCTGGCTTGTCAGGATCATGCCAATACCAGTGTCCTGGAATTGAGGACGACCAGCACGGCCGAAAATCTGCAATACATCCAGAATGCCAACGTCGACAAACTTACCAGCCTCAGAGCTGTAAAGCTGTGTGCCCTTGATGATAACGGCGGCAGCGGGCAAGTTCACACCCCAAGCTAGAGTTGCGGTACAGCACAAGACCTTGAGCACACCATCTCCGAACAGTCTCTCAACCATATTACGATCAGAACGTGGCATACCGGCGTGATGCGTTCCCATACCCTTCTGTATGAGTTCTCTGAGCTCCTTGCCCTTGGATTGCTTGACATCGCGTAGAGCATTGGTATACTCCTCATGCCCGCTTGGGTCGAAAAGATCTGTGACGCCCTCATCCGCGGCCATCTCCCAAAGAGTGCGGGCCGTCTTGACCGTGTCTTTGCGGGAGTGCACGAAGACCATAACTTGATGCCCTTGTTCAAGCATATCCTTGACCTTCTCGAAACAAGTCTTGTCGAGGTTGTCTCTGCTGGTCTTTGAACCCGCTTTGCCCTTGACACCAATAAAGTGCTGCTGGAGCGGGACGGGTCTGAAGCTCTGGTCGAAGTAGAACAGTCCAGCCATGCGATTGACCTTAAGGAAGTCTGCAACATCGACATAGTTCGGCAACGTGGCGCTGAGTCCAACGATGCGGATGAGTGACTGCGTACTCTCCACTTGTCTTTCTGTTCGTGCAACAAGAGATTCGAGAACGGCGCCTCTTCCGTCATGCAACATGTGCACCTCGTCAATGATCAACAAGCGTACCTTCTGCACGAGCTCTGTATCTCCAGTAGACTTTCGGGTCACTACATCCCATTTCTCTGGTGTGGTGACAATGATCTGCGTTGCCATGACTTCCGACTTCGTAAGGTGCATATCGCCAGTCAATTCACGGACCTGAATGCCCAGCCACGCGAGTCTCTTTCCGAGCTTCTCGGTAACTTCAGCAGCCAGAGCCTTCATTGGTGCAACGTAGACGATCTTGAAATCATCTGTATGAACGGCAAAGTCTGTAGCTTCAGGCTCTTCCAGCGGGTTTGGGTGAATGTTCTTTGCAACAGTGTTCAAGATGGTGAGCATAGCGGCGTCCGTTTTACCAGCACCAGTCGGAGCGCAGATCAGCATGTTCTCGCTAGTATGGTAAGCGACAGGGTGTACAAGACTTTGCATGCGGTTGAGAGTTTTGTATCCCTTGAAAGTTCCTCTGCAGAGGCCATCGAGCTCCTTGATTTCCACGAGTTTTTGGTGACGTCCCAGTGTGCCAACCTTAGCGGCAGGAATGGCGTATTCTTCATACTTCTCCCTCTCTATACGCTCGCTGCCCACAGGAAGAGCATATTTCTTTCCATGCGCAGAGAGACTGTTACCAGCGTCGTGAGCTTTGTAGACATGGGGGTATTCGGAACCAGATCGAATTTGGGCACTGGCAAGCGAAGCGTTCTTGTGTTCGAAATCTTGCTGTCGCAGTCGGGCATCACGTTCGGCCTTGGAAAGAAGTCCAGAAGATGGTTTGCTGGTGTCTGACGAGATTGACTTTCTGTGCTTGATCACATCCGAAACCAGATCAAGTTCGTCGAATCCCAGGATATCAGCGAGCGTCATTTGGAGCTCCTCATCGCTGCTGTCAGACGCGAGCACAGCAGTGATATGCTCTTCCAGGGTATCCGCATCCAGTCCACTTCCTCTGCTTGAGACGTCGGCACAACGCTCTCTCAGCCATGCTCTTGATCCTACTGTGACCGAGGTGTCTTCTTGCCCGTCGAATGGATATGCTGGCGAGGGCTCCAGGCTCTCTTCGCTGAAGTCGTCTTCATCTTCGTCACTGATCATATCCCAGATGTCGTCGCTTCCGCTGGCGGGAGACAGGTCATCTTCGTCCAAGCCATAGTCGTTCTCATATGAGGGGTCTTTCGAGTCGCCGTTCGTTTGCGGGAGGTTTAATTCGGCGATAGCAGCTCGCATGGCAGCGAGTTGCTCGAGCCATTGCGAGGCAGCAGTGTCTGCCGTTGGCGACATTCTTAGAGCGAGTGTGTTTGCTGTAGTTTCTAGCAGCTCTGCTGTCGCAAGAACGAAGGCGAGTCTTAAAGATTTGACTGTTGCAGACACCGCATCTCCACTTCTGGCGCTAGGGTGATGTAAATGACGAGGTGATTAAGGATGGCTAAGCTGAAGTTAAGGTTTCTTATCGGCTCTTATCGGCACGTGGGGGTCGCGCGTCGGTGAGTGTGAAAGTGCTTGGTGACAAGCCAAACAAGCGCTTGCGTCTCGATGCGAAGGAGAGCTCGAGACGGATATTGAAGACCTCGAGGTATTCTCGACTTTATCCGTCCGATCCAGTGCACTACACGATCATACCGGTGGCAATGGTAGGATCAATCGTCAATACCTGTCTGATCGTATCTAACAGCATATCCAGGAGAGTCCGCACGAGCACCAGCAGAGTCAGCTGCTGTCGCGTATCATCACAAATGTCGTAAGTTGCTAGGTCATGAATTCCACACAGATATCGAACTGACAGTATGCCACAGGAAAAGCTCAATGAGGCTGTCATGGTGCTCAACAAGAGCCTGCAGGTACATAGTCCTCTGCCCACGCGAAGAAGATGACCTTGCCTGACAATCAACCACAGGAGATCAACGTGCAAAACATGAACGTCGAACTTGTCGCACAGATGTTCAAAAACTACCAGTCTAACGTGCTCTTCCATCTTGAAGGTCGGTCTCTGAGTGTCCTATATGTCTCCTGGCTTTACTGATATGTTCTTTAGCCACGGATAGTCTGAAAGAGCCGTCGTGAGGGGATCTTCCACTTGGAATGCTGTGAAGGATGTTACTGTACTATGGGTTGACTCGGCGAGAACAAGAGATTATTGATCTCCATCGTGCTTTCACGATACACGGCGTTTGGTGGATTTGTTATTATGATAGAAGAATCGGGGACGTGCTTTTTGATACCCCAGAGTAGAGAGAGCAGCAGTAGGGCTGGTGCGCGCGACTTGAATCAAAGTAACGTTAGCCAGCCAGCCAATCTTCACAAGCTAAGATATACATGCGACCATTCTCATCCTCCTCAAACTCTCCCACCATAAGCCAACTCCTCATATACCCATCATCGGCGTCGCTGCCTCCAACTCTTTGCGCGACCCTCTCTCCACACCAAACATGATATAAACCCTTCACGACAACAAAACCTCCATCCACCATGCCTCACTACACCGTCCCCATCACAGCCCAGTCCGGCCGCAACACCCCCAAACCACCACCAACCAACATCACCAACCCCAGCGACCCGCCCTATCGCGGCCAACTCCCCACAGACACCACCACCTACACCAAAAGCGCTCCCGACACCGCCATCGTCATCGACAATGGAAGTTCCAACGTGCGCGCAGGCTGGCAGCACGAGGCCGCGCCGCGCCTGCAGATGCCGCCTCTCATGGCGCGATACATGGATCGCAAACTCAACCGCAAGCTGATGTTCATCGGCTCTGAAATCTACTTTGACGGAACCGCTCGCGGTCAATCTAAGAACATCTATGAGCCTGGCAGTAATATTGTCAATAATTGGGATGTGCAAGAGGGTGTGCTGGACTATGTCTTTTGCAAGCTGGGACTCGATGGACAGAATGGGAACATCGACAGGCCGGTCGTCATGACCGAACCTCTTGCGAATCTGGGATATTCGAGGAGAGTGATGAACGAGATTCTCTTTGAGCTTTACGGTGTTCCGAGCGCAGCGTACGGTGTGGACTCGCTGTTCAGCTACAACTACAATGGCGGCTCGACGGGTCTCGTCGTATCCAGCGCGTACATGAGCACACACCTCATTCCCGTCGTGAACAAGCAGCCTCTCCTCTCACATGCGACACGACTTGACTGGGGTAGAAGCCATTGCGTGGAATATATGAAATCCCTCCTCAAGGCGAAATACCCTGGCCTGCTCACTACTGGCAAGGTCACCGACACACAGTTGGAGGACCTCCTGCAGCAACACTGCTACGTTTCTGAGGATTACGATCGCGAAATGGTCAAGATGCTGGACTGGAGTGGATTAGAAGATAGAGACCACATTGTGCAGCTGCCGTTCCAGGAGAAGGAGGTAGTGCAGAAAACAGAGGAGGAAATCAAACGCGCCGAAGAAAAACGCAGAGAAGGCGGCCGGAGGCTACAAGAACAGGCCGCAAAGATGCGCCTGGACAAGTTGATCAAAAAGGAAGAAGAACTCGAGTATCTGAAAGACTTCCAACTGCGCATCAGCGAAGCGCAAACCAAAAAGGAAGCTCGCGCCATTCTAGACGAGGACGACGACTTTAAGGACGAAGCAGCCCTAGACCGCAAGATCAAGGAAATGGAGAAATCAATCCGCAAGCAACGAAACAAGGACGTCGGCGATCTCGAAGAAGAGCAAGCCGAAGCACCCACCTACCCACTTCTCGACATCCCAGATGAAGAGCTCGACGAGGACGGCATCAAAGCCAAGCGACAACAGAAGCTCCTCAAAGCAAACCACGAAGCACGCGCACGCGCCAAAGCCGAAAAAGAAGCCGAAAAAGCACGACAAGCCGAAATCCAACGCCTCGACGACGAGCGCCGCGAAAAAGACCCCGAAGGCTGGATTGCCGAGCGCCGCGCAGCCCGCTACGCCACCATCCAAAAGATCAAAGACCGCGAGCGCCTCAAAGTCGACCTGGGCAACCGCAAATCCCACGCCGCCCAGCAGCGCATGAAAACCCTCACCACCCTCGCCGCCGACGAGAAACCCGGGCGCAAGCGCCGCCGCGGCCGCGACGATGACGAAGACTTCGGCGACGACGCCGACGCCTGGAACGTCTACCGCGAAATCACCGTCGGCAAGGAAGGCTACGACGAAGAAGACGAGGAAGAAGAGGACCTGGGCAAAGAGCTCAAGGCCATCGAAACCCAACTCCTCGCCCACGACCCCGACTTTACCGAGCACAGCACGCAAGAAGCCCAGCGTGACTGGACCAAATCCCTCGTGCACGCCTTCACCCGCGGCCCCTGGCCCTTCGACGCCGAGTCCGCGCGCGAAGCCAACCAATTCCACCTGAACGTCGAGCGCATCCGGGTCCCCGAAGTCGTCTTCCAACCCTCCATCGCCGGCGTCGACCAAGCCGGCCTCGTCGAAATCGCAGAAGACATCATCATGCAGCGGCTCAGCGGGCACGGCGCGCAGCGCGACGTGCTCAAAGACGTCTTCGTTACCGGCGGCTACGCCATGTTCCAGAGTTTCGACGAGCGGTTGCGCTCCGAGCTGCGCGCCGTTCTGCCCGCGGACATGCAGTTGGGTGTGCGCAGGGCGAAGGATCCCGTGCTGGATGCTTGGAAGGGCGCGGCGAAGTGGGCGAGTTCGAAGGAGAGTCGGAGCTCGTTTGTCACGAAGGCCGAGTGGGCGGAGAAAGGGGGGGATTATATCAAGGAGCATAACTTGGGGAATGTTTATTCTTGATTTTCTAAAGTTGGGGAAGGCGGGGGGTGAGTTGGTAGTCTTGATTCGATGTTGTTCTGTTTTCCTTTCAGTTTGATTGGGTTCAAGTAAGCTACGGGTATTATTACTAGCTTTCGAAGTCGAAGGAAGTTCTGATTTGTAACGTTACAAACCTGCCTGCTAGGTACTGAATTGATTTTTTGTCGAAGGATGATCGAACAAGGCTTGCCGTCTGATACATACAAGAATCACAGCTCTCAAACTTCGACTTATCACAGTAAACACTTGACACAGAATCTCAGCTGCAAGAGGTGATGATTCCTACTTTATGGATTTTTTTCACAAGAACAGAAAGAACGAGTAAAACCTATCCAGGTGGGGGGGAATCCACATGCAGAGAAAGAAAAGTCATGGCCATGTGTTGTTTGAAAACACTGCGTAGACATCTTGTTGGTTAGAGATAGGTAGGTACACAGAAAAAAAGAAAGAAAGAAAAGAAAAACCTTTTGTGCTTTGATATGATTTTCTTTTCTTTTTCTTTTTTTTTTCTTTCGCTTCAAAGTACTTACATATCTAACAAACTAAAAAAAAATGGTATCACATAAAGAGAAATAAAAATAAAAATAAAACCCCCTGCTTAGAAATCCTCATGCACCTTATGCCCTCTTGCCGACTTTTCCCTCGACTTGAAGGTACACGTGAAAAGAAATCGAGCCCTCGCCTCGTGTCCCGCACATAAGAGAGAAGAAAAGAGAAAATAAATGGAAGATGATGAATGGATGGACAGGCTCTGGCTGGCGGTGAGTGTGGTGGTGGCGGCGCTTTGGCGCGCTCTTGTCGGACGGAAAAGGAAAAGGTTGAAACGAAATGAAATAGGAGAGAAGAAATGAAAAGAGGAAAAGGAACGATGGAATATCATGCGAGTTGGTGAAAATGCTGCAGTGCCGGCTTCGTGGTTTTGTGATGCGATGTGATTCAGACGTGTGGTGAGGCGGAGACGTTTTCCAGGTTTCGCAATTCGGTGTCGAATCCAGGTGTGGCGGTTCGTTTGCCAGTAGCATGACGGACAACCGATGACCATACGAAGCCGGCGACCAGAACCATTGTAAGCGAGTGTATAATCCAAGCAGTTGCGAGCTTCGTTCTTAGAGCTTAATACGCGCGATCCCCCTATGGCAGCGAGAAGAGCCATCCGCATGCAGCTCAATCCCCACCCTCAATCATAACAAGCGTACTCTTCCGATTCTTCCCCAACTCCACCACCCTCGGACGCAAAGGCTGTTTCACCTCCGCCGCATCCGCCACGCGCCTCCTAGCCTTCGAAACACTAACCTGGCGCGCAACGCTGACCTGGACGATCTGGCGATTGAACGGCTCAGAACCCGTAGGCGGGTTGCGGAGGAGGTTTGGACGCTCGGTGGAGCGAGAAGGGATTGGAGGTGGTGGAGGCGGGGCGGTTGGGGGTTTGGAGGTTGAGGGTGGGCCGAAGACGGTTGTTTCGATGCTGGAGGCGATGGAGGTTGCTGTTGTGGGCGTTGGGGGGAGGGAGTTTTCGCTCGTGAGGGAGGAGAGGGAGGCGGGGGAGGTGATTTCCGTTGCGGTTGATGTTTGCTGGGGGAGAGGGATTGCTTTGGCTGTTACTGGGGTTCTGGCGTTGAAGGATGGGAGGGCTAGGTGCGCGGTTGTGGGTGTTGTGTTTGATCGCTTGGGTGGGCGCGGTCTTTGGGTGACAGGTCCTTCGGGTTGGGCGGGGGCTTTGTTTCTGTCGTTGCGGTTGCTGTTTGCGATGTGGATTGTGAGAGATGGCATGCGGCCAAGGTGAGGAGAGGTGGCGCTACGTTGAAGGCTGGTGGTCGATTGCTTCTTTACGATCGTTCCGGAACCAGAGCCGGCGCCTTCTTCTGATTTGATGGGCTCCATATGCGTACGTTTGCTCTGTCGTCGCTCGATCAAAGGTACTCTGGGCTCTAGGAGTTTCTCGAACATGACGCTGTACCGATCAAATCCTCCATCAGGGATGAAAGTGTCGAGCTGCGGCGTCCTACGCGGCTCTCTGGGGGCGGTGTCATCAGCATTTAGGTTTGGCCTGGAAAAGTTCTGGGACTTGGTCCTGGGGCCAGCTTTTGGCCTAGGTGGTGAAAGATTCTTAGTTTCCTTCTTGCCATCCGACTCCCCCAGAGATCGACCAGAATCGACTCGATCGACTCGTCTCTCGGTACCGTCTACGGGCGATGGTAGTGGGGAGTCCAGCACACCCACCTTGCCTTGCGGCTGTTGTGTAGAAGACACCAAAGCGTCGTTTGAAGGTGGCTGAATCTGATAGAATTTCTCTGGAACGGGCTGTCGTGGTTGTTTGCTCTTGAACAAACCGCCGAAAGTCTTCCACGAGGACTTTTGCTTTTTGAGCTGTGGCCTCCGCGTTTCCTCGCAGTTCTGTTCCCAGGTGTGTGCTTGCGTGGGTAAGGGCTCTCGTTGCGTTGTGGTCAAAGCCGGGTCTGTGACTGACCGACCATAGCGTGGAGGGGCAGCTTTCTCGCGACCGTCTCTGGATGCAGATGGCAGGGTTTGCGAGCTATCGTCTAGTAATGCAGGCAAGTGTGCAATCGATGTTGGTGGTGTGTTCTTGCCCTTCTCGTTGATCAAGGCAGGCGATGGGAATCTGAAGCTATCGTTGCGCGGTGGGAAACGCATGGCGTTTGGTAGTGCTGTAATCTCCTCGTGAGATTTCGCCTTGAGATCAGGCCTCGCCTGGTAGAAGTCGTCGTGTGCGCTTCTGGATCTCGGCCGTGTGGCTTCACATGTAGTAGAGACTGTGCTGTTGGCAGATAGACCAGGGAATATCGACTTGCGTTTCGATCTTGGTGGTGAGCCTTTCACGGAAGCAAGTGCAGGGTCATCTGACTTGGAGCTTTTCGAGCTTCTTTTCCTGTGATGTTTGACGCGTTGCGACCTTGCACGCTCGAGGAGACCCATGATGTCGAGTAAGTGCTGAACGAGGATAAGAAAGATTGAAGAAAGTCGCACAAGATGCGCCAGGCAATCCCTTCTCCCGTCACGCTTGTGTATAAGCTGATCTATGATTCTCCAAATGCTATGTCCCGCAGCAATGTTTCAAGGAAAAAGGTGTGGCGTCGAGTCGTTAATGCAAACTCCGGCGCTGGGAGGCAATAATATGGCTGAATAGGATGAAGAGTCCAGAAGGGCCCGAGTATCTGGATCGAAAGGAGTAGATAGAGAGCGCCCGGCACTTTCAAAGGAGTGACAAGAATACTTCGAAACGCAGGTGACACGGTGGATGGGACTGTTGTTCACAGAAGGTATCTGCCGTCCAAACCCAACGGTCGCAGGTTGCGTTACAGCAGCATTGAAACGTGAAGAAGAGGAGCACGAGCAAACGGTCGCGGTCGTCAAACCTCCACTCCTCCGCCAGCAAACGCTCTTGGCCCCGTCTGACTAAAGCTCGGTGCAGGGAGGGCGAACCGGGGTTGTCGACATGAAGGACAGGGAAGAGATCAGCCGTGGCCTGCGGTATGGTCAGGGCCGGACACATCAGGCCCAAGATCGCCACCACGGCGGTGTCGAATAGAACAACGCAAGCAGCGCTTTCGCTGCGCCGTAAGCGCCATCCATTCACATCTCCTCGGAGAGGCCCACTCGGGGGCATGGGTTGGTAGATTCAAGCGTCATTCTGGAGCGCCAGCGAAATGAATATAGCCAGGGAGCCAGGGACAGCATGACGACCCTGCCGAACAATCCAGCAATCAAGCAATCCAACAGCCTTCCGTGGTGCAGACCAAGCGGACGGCCAGCATGGGTGGTGCAGGTTGAGGACGGCAGCCGATTAGCTGCAATCTTAGAGAGAGCCACTGGCGTGTTACAGGCGAAGTGGAGTGGATCTGACATCCCTGCAAGCGTGTCTTCAGCAACGCGAGTCGCCGCTTTACATGAAACGCCCGCCAAGAAGAAAGCGACAAAGTGCCGCTCCTCCACCTCAGTAGTTTCCGATCTTTGATGAATCTAGAATTCAAAAGACGATTGGACGAAAGATTCGTCGAACGTGGTGATCAGCCTGCTTATAGCCGGCCTTGTATGGAAAAAGTATCACATACAGGGTAGAATGCATATATAGAAGCGAGCAGTCTCGTCTCCTAATATATCGGTATGACATCCAGACAGGCCATCCCGACGTTTCGTTTTGAGCAAGATAAGAGGGCATTACCGCGATACGGAAAGTGCGAATATCAGCGCAGAGCTGATCGATCGAAAGTGGAGTGCTAATGTCGCGTAGTAGCTTTGTTCGACGTTTTTTTGCGCAATGTAGGGTTAGTGGTTTGGTGAACGGTTATACATCATCACCGAGGTATAATTCTTTCCACGCGAACTATGTGTACGCGCAGACGTGGACAATTTAATCTGTTTGGTGCTTACCAAAACACCTTACCAGACACAAGCCAATCTCGATAACGACGATCCGATGCTATACAATCGCGAAGGATCAAATAAAAGCCAGATTACATGTATTGTATGTATTGTATGTACACGCAAGCGCAAGTTTAAGCATAGGTAATTACAATACTTAAGAATTCCAAATTACCGACCAACGAAGAGAAAGAAACAAAAAGCGACGCAAGAAAACAAAGTCGAATGAGGCCTCCCTCCATAGTGCCATTATGTACAAAAAGGAAAAAAGCAAAAGGTGCAAAGTAACGAGGCGCCAAAGAAAGGCTGGCTGGCCTCTGGGTATCCAAACCGAGAATATTACCTCCTACCATCACCTCCAATCCACCGGGAGAATGCGATCCCATTTTTGTCCCACTTTTTTCTTTACTTCTCTTCCCGAGACTGCTGTTGTAAACTGCCTAATAACCGTATTACAAAAATAGAGACGAAGCCCAGGCAGTGTCCAGAGTCCACGTCAGAAGTACAACAGACACACGTTTCAGACGCCCAGCAATCGACGAACCACGACGCAAGCCGAGCAAAACGGAAACGTTCAACGCTCTCAGAGCCACGCAGGAGGCTTATCCTCATCGTGACCCTTGACGATGTCGAGGCCGAAATCGAGTCCCGTGCCATTTTCCTCTCGCAAGCCGGGAATGTCGCCAATAATAGGCGCGTTCTCGTGCACAATGCGTGAAGGGGAGGTGGGCTCGGCGCCGACGCCGACACTGCGCTCCTTGCCGGACCAGTCAGCAGACTGCTTGCGGGGCGGCGGTGAGCGCATTGCGGGAGCTGGCGCGGGCGCAGGTGCAGGAGCTGGATCATCCTTCGGTGGAGGTGGTGGCGGCGGGCGAGAGTTGCGAGGGGGCTCGACGACGGGCATGGTGATGTTTTCACGCACGGCGAGGTCAGGGCGATTGAAGGAAGATGGGGCGTTTTGCGGCGAGAGTGGGCGGCGGGAAGCGGGCATAGCTTCTCCTGACAGCTCGACTGGTTTCGGGTCTGGAAGCTTGAAATCCATCAAAGTGTTGTTATTTGCCGTGGTGGACTTTGAGGCGGTGGATCTCGAGTTTTCAGACGTGCGCGAGTTGGTCGAGTCCCGGCCTAGGTTCTCATGACTGGGGCTGTATGGGACTGCTGCGGCGGGGAGCTCGACAGGGTCGCCGAATGGACGACTCTGGTTGTGATAATGACTGGAAGGCGGCGCGGGTGAGGCTGGAGCAGGCGAGCTGCCTCTGGAGCCGGTAGCTGCAGCATTTTCCGAGGCGGCGCGGTTGAGCATGGCGTTGCGCAGATCACGAGGGTTGTAGGCGAATCCAACAGGCTTTGGGGGTGGCGCAGCACGCATCTGGTCGGGGTAATGTTGCGTGCTTGGTTGAGAACTCCCGCCAAAGACTTGTGCGGCCATGTTGCGCGGATCGAAGGCAGGGTTGCGATGTTGGTAGTCTGGAGCCTTGCCACGGTATGAGGCTGCAGGGCTAGTTGGAACTGTGCTCACCTGTGAGGTGTTGGTAGGAACAGTGGTGAGATTGTTGGTGTCCAAGCGTGCCGTCGCTCCCAATCTTGGATCACTAGGCAAGTTGCGCATGCGGAACGGCATGTTGCGGCCATCGGTGGGCGTACCCGGATTGGAGGGGTTGTTGGATGAGTCGGAAGCAAGTTCTTTCTCTGGGCCAGCCATCACGATCTCTTTGTCGGAGAAAGCATTGATGGAGGAAATGGGCCGTGCCAGAGCGGTGCGCGAGCCAGAGCTAGGGAAGAGAGTGCTTGATGTTTGCCCTTCAGCGACATCGCCATTTGCGGAGCTCGCCACACTGCTTGTGTAGCCTGGTATCGGATTCCGGATCTTGAAAGGATACGCCACAGGGCCTTCTGGGTTATTTCCAGAGGCTGGTTCTTGTGGAGTCTCAGGCGGCTCTGCAGAGCTGCGACCCTCGGATGGCACTTCATTTGTTGGTGACAGCACGCGCTCCGTCGAAGGAGATTGCACTCGAGGCATTATAGTAAGAGCTTCAGAGTCAGGGCGAGCTTTACCAGGGCCCTTTTGGAAATCTGTGACAGCCGTTGTCGATGCTGGTGTAGTCAAATCGAAGTCCTGCTGTGAGGTTGTGGCAGAATACCTGCTGCTGGTGCGGGAAATGGTGCGCGAGATCGAATCGCTCGGCGGACGAAGACCACTACCACCAAGCGGGGTCCTCTCAGGGCGGGCTTCTTCAGGAGTTGCCACGAATGGACTGATCGACCTCTCCTCAACCTTTGACCGATCCGAGACGATCGAGGAGCCAGACGTTCCCCGTTTCTTGCCAATATCCTCACCAGTTGAATGGAATGGCTTGAATCCAGCAGTCTCAGCAGTGTAAGCAGTTCCGAGAGCATTTGGCTGTCTGCTCTCAGGTCGAATGCTAGGATCTCGTTCGAAGTTCTCTTCACGCTGGATCTGAGTCTCGTCATGGCTAGAACCCCAACCTGCCCACATGGCGAGGCCCCATGACTTCTTCAGACGCTTCTCTGGGGGCATGTCTGCTGTTCTTCGGCCGGCAAGCGCGGTTGGTGGTGGGTGCTCATCTGGTCCGACCACTGTGTATCCCGCTTGCATTTCCTTCAGACGCTTTTTCTGCACCTTCTTCTTTTCGCTCGAGAACTTAGAGTCGGTCGCTCGTTTGTGCACCAGCCACTTGCCTACCGGCCCAGATTTAATGGCACCGATGCTTTCGGGGTTGAGATGCAAACAAGGAATCTCCGAACTGTCTGCTAGAGGATAGGTGACACCATGGCGATCGACTCTCTGCCTGACCATGTGGTCGTTGAATGGTGGCAGCGGGTCGCCAGATTTGCCAACAGTGCCAGTTGCCTGTGCGCCCTTAGCAGTCAACGGTCGAATGGTGGCAGCCCTCTGATCGGGGTTGCGCGACGCTGTCTTCGACAAGTTTGTCGTCGATGCGTTTCCTTCGTTATCCGTTCCAGGACCAGAGCTTATGATCGAAAGCTGGTCGTCTTGCAAGACCGGGATAGGCTTATGCTGTGCATTCGCGAGTGCCCAAGCACCGAACTGTGCAATTCCTCTATACATGTACTTCGCGGGTCGAGTGAATGAAAGCGTTTGCGGCACATGGCATAGGTCATCCCAGACCTGCAGCTGCACATTCGTAGGCGGATATCTGCCAATGTCTTCGCGCCTACCGCCGTACTCATTCAGTGTGTGCTCACTTGGTGGGTATGCCATGGGATTGGCCGCCTTGTGGGCAACGTAGATCTGCTCGTCTCGCAAGAGCTCACCGCCACCGACTTGAATGAGCATCGGAGGTAGACCGCCAAGAGAAGGCTGCTGCACAGGCGAGACCAGGGGATGGGCCAGCATATGGTTTGGCGTATACATCTGGATTTGATCCTTGATCGTGACTCTCTCGCCGTTTACATATAACGACAGATCATGGTGCGTATGCGGAACTTTCCGATTCTGATCAGGATGTGACATCGACGAAAGGTCATCCTTGGACTTTTTCCTCTTAATCGGTGTTTCGGCGAGATCCCTAAGCTCGTCTGTGTTCGGAGGAGGCCAGACCATAGAAGGTTTGTGGTGGAATCCGTGCGGAGGAATGTAGTCGCCAGCTCCGTCTCCAGCAACTGAAGGGAACGAATGCGTCAGGTCCACCCATGGAGACAGCAGAATAGTGCCGGCGGGAAGCGAAAGTCCTTGGTCTCTCAATGTAACGAGCATGCTCAACACCATACCAGCGCCAGCCGAATCACCAGCGAAAAGAATCTGAGTGGGCTCAAATTCCTCCAGCAATTGAAGATACGCCGCGATACAATCCTGCAATCCACAAGGGAACGGGAACTGCGGCGCAAGTCTGTATCTCGGCGCAAACACCCTCGCCTTCAGCTTGCGCGCATGTCTTTGCATTTGGTATCGGTGCTCATCCACAGATCCGAAGTAATAGGCGCCTCCGTGCACGTAGAGCATGGCCCGCTCACATTTCTCACCCGACCGCTTTCGCTCGTTGTAGTCTTTTTTCATTTCTATCCACTCGGCCTTGCAAGGCGCGTCCGGTCGTCGCCATTGCCACCAACTCTTTCCGCCCACCAATTCGATTCCCGTCGGCCCAAGCTGTTCCTGTATGAGTCTTGCGCTCTGCTCGAGATAGCGCGAATTGATCTCGACATCTTGAATCCGCACCCAGGTAGGAGCGGGCACCCATTGCGCAGTAAAGGCTTGCAAGTCCTCGACAGTGTGCTTCGCGGAGTAGTCGAGGAACTGGCGAATGAGGCGCAAGCCTTCGTGGTAGGAGATGTGTGCGGTTGGTTTCTGGCGCAAGGGAGCGCGGTTGAGGAAGTGTGAGAAGTAGGTTTCGATGACCGAGGGCGTGACGGCGGAGACAACGCCAAAAGTGTTTAGAGGCATTGTTCTTATTTCCCTGCCCTACTCTTTCTGTATTGCGCCCGGCTCGACGATAGATTGCTTCCCTGCAAGTTGAAACTCGAAATCCAGTTTTCTGGTCCCGCGCGACGCTGGATCAACGAATCGCGACGCCGGTTCTCATGGTGTATCCCGTCCAGTCGGTATGAACCCCTGCGGTCGAGTCGCTTAAGGCGGCGTGTGGCCTACCGAGTGCTTGGTGGTGGGAGGATTTGGCCGAGAGGGAATATTTTGGCAGAGGACTCGCTGGTGGTATGGCGGATCGGATGTCAGCACGACACTGCGTGAATGTAAGAAGTACTGAGATGTCAGAAGCCAAGCAATGGGTTCGTCGCAGGGTTTCGAAGGATGCAGCAGCACAGGGGGAAGTGACAGCCGGGGTGTTTTACTTGAAACGTTGGCCGCCTATGAATCTGTGCGGAAGCGGAGGTGGAGTTGCCTTGGTTTGTCCAATTGGAGATGATGTCGCCTCGTAGCAGCATATGTAACTAACTAAATTCGTACCTTCTACTACAAAAAACATAATGGCATCTCTATTTTGTGTGGACGTGCAGTCATATATGCATCTAGATAACACATCATCATCTAAGCCTCGGTCGAGTTCCTAGCAACACAAGGCACGCCAACACCATCAGCAATACCATCACAGAGCACAACGCCTTGCTCGTCTGGGTTCTCAGGGCTCCTCAGGTCAATATCCTCCAACCTAATGTTTTCACAGACCGCAGAAGGGCTGCACACGAGACTAGCGACATCCTTGCCTTCCTTGCCGCTCGTGATGCCGTTGATGTTCTTGAACAGAATGTTTGTGATGTTGACTCTGGAGGGATCGGCGGCACAGATTTCCGGATCGATGTTGAAGTAGCAGGCGTCGAGCACAATAGGCCAGTCAACGTTTTCGTTGTACATGCCTGTGAGAAAACAGTGTCAGTATTCGAATGCCGAAATGTACTTGTTCGTCTTCGCCTACCGTTGTAAGTGATGTTGTTGATGTAGCCGTATCCAACATCCGGACCCGCCCATGATTTAAGACGAGCGCCGTTCTGTGATTATAAATTGTCAGTATTGCACCGATGTCGCTGCGGAAGATCATAACATACCTCAGAGTTCAGCATCGTCACATTCTCGATGTATGCATTCTCAATGTAGTCCAAAACACCAGGATACTGCCCAATAGAACCCATACTCACACCATGGGTACCATTGCACCAGAGATCCTTCACATAAATGTCACTAGTATTCGGTTTCGGCGAGAAGCAATCATCGCCAATGTTGACCCTGCTGTTAGTAACACTGATACCCTTGACATTTAAAGTGTCCCAGCCGTCCGTGTTCTTCGGTTCCGCAGAGGCGTTGTTGGAAACAGCTTCGATGAAGATGTTGTCGAATGAAACGTCGTTGGAGCGGATGAGGAAGTTGGTCCAGCATGGGGAGTTGAGCATTTGGATGCCACTGACGTCGACTTGGGTGGCGTTGTCGGTTACGAAGAGAATGGGTCTGTAGTAGGTGTTGTCTGCGTCTAGGATCTCGCGGCCGGCGAAGCCATTGTACCTGATCGGCTGGTTAGTCGTGTCAAGCGACAAGGTCGCCATCGACTTACCAGGCTTGTCCGTTGCCATTGAGCACACCTGTGCCAGCCTCGGAGTAGATCTTAATCTTCTCACCACCCCAAACCCAGAAGGTAATACTCCTCTGAAAATCATAGTAGAAGTGGTTCTCCTGCCAATACTCAATATCATCGGTAAACTTAATCTCTCCATCAAGCTGCAGATGCACATCATTGAGGAAGCTAAGATCAAGCTTCTTCCCGATCACATATGTCGAGCCACCTTCAAGATAAACAGTACCGCCATGATTCGCTTTCTGGAAAGCCCACAGCAAGTCGGCAGAAATGTCATCCGTATCGTTCTGCGACGCTCGGATGGTGACTTTGTGGCGGTAATCGGGCTTGTTGCATCCCCATTTGTCTTTGTGCTGCTTCTTGGGCCAGCCGCGCGGTTCGAGGCCGGGCGTGATGGCGGCGCCTGCTGGTAGGGCGTCTCGAGCTATGCTGGCGGCGGAGGCGAGGCTTGCCGACAAGGCGAGCAGGAAGCCCTTCATCTTGGCTGTGAGAGCTGCAAGGCTTTGTTTCGGAATACGAAGGTGTTGATGGATGCAGTAGTCACTCTTCAACCAAGTAATAATACACTTTGAGGTAGGATGTGAAAGAACAGCTTAGCCTGGAAAACGAGCCTACCTTTTACCACGTTCTCTGCGGTCTGTTATATGCCATGCCGCCGGTTATTGCGATTAAATGGCGAGTTGGAAAACATGATGTGACGGAAGAATTGTGGGACAGTAGAGTTCGACGCGCATTGGAGAATAAGGTCTATTTTCCCGTCTTGGCTTTGCGTTTGGTGGACCTTGGTTTGAGTTGTGCGGAGAAGTGGTCGTGGAGAAATGCAGATCGTGGAGAATGCCAGCAGACGCTTTGGCTATCCGGAATATCGGGGAGGTACGTGTATTGTGGATTCCAATAGAGCATAGAATACAGTGAACTTGCTTTCGCTGTATTGCGGTATTGACAGTGAGTGGATCTGTCTAAGTGGGACGATACATATTATCCACGAGTCAAGAGATCTCATTCTTAATACTCAAGACGTTGTTTACGGAACTTCGTAGGAAATGCATAGAGCAGGGCTGAACGATCTGACAACGCGTGGAAACTCTACCGTGCCCTACACGTAAAACAGTCCTTTCATTGGTGCATATAAAACCCTACATTCAAACGCCACACAATCAAGACATCGGTTAGCCGGCAGCGGCAAGTCTTAGCATCTTAGTCTTCACAGCAGATACACTCTCGCCTCCCAAGCTTGAAGCGCCTTCTCCTCGCGTACATGCTTGGAGTAGTTGCTGATGAGAATGTGCGGCGGCCTCTCCAGCACATTCGCCTTGGTCTTTGCATCCTTCTTCCACCGCAGGACGCTGTTGGGGATGGTGAAAGGGATTCTGTCGGTAGAGAAGTTCAGCACTATCAGAGCCTTGAAGCCTTTGGTTGTCTCTTTCGAGTACATGAACATTTTCTCGTTGTCGCGGTCGTACACTTTGTATTTGCCGTGGACGAAGAGCTCCTTGTGACGCTTGCGGTACTTGATCATTGTTTTCCAGAATGCGAGCGGGCTGTTGTTGTCCTGCTGTTGTTTTGCCACGTTGATTTGCGTGTAGTCATCATGATAAGGGATCCAAGGACCTGCGTCACGGTCTGTGAAGCCGGCGTTGGGCGAGTCGTTCCATTGCATTGGTAGGCGGGTGTTGTCACGTCCGACGTTGAGCACACCATCGATGCCTTTTTGATACATGTACGGGTCGTCAGGATGCTCTTGCTGTTTGCGCTTGACCCAGAGGTCAGCGTCGATGTCGCGAAACTCTTCTGGTCCGAAATGGTCGGGCATGTTGTGCATTCCGATTTCCTGTAATTGATGTCAGCAGCCTGGATAGTGCTGTTGGGTCCATGATCTCTAGTATTCAATGCATACCTGGCCCTGAAACACGAACAGAGTGCCTGAAAGAGTCGTCAACATGATGCAGATGAGCTTGCACCCACGGTTCCAGTACGGTGGATTATCCGACACCCATCGTCGAATGCTTCGAAGTTGGTCGTGATTCTATACGTAATATGAGCCAAGATCTATAGTATATCAAGCGAAATACGTTCAAAAGCTCACCTCAGCAAATGCCGTCGCCCATGCCTCACCATCAGTCTCCGTAACAAGATTCTGTACTTTGGAGATCGTGTCTTTCATGTCAGGAAGCAGATGACCTTCGCCAATATTTCTCACCATGTGCTTGTCGACTTCGTCCGGGTGATCGTTGCCGCCGAGCTCCTGTAAATCTTGTCAGACACGGCTAGGTACCCAGGGCCAAGGGGAAAGAGATCTTACCATCATGTCAAAATCAAACGTCATACTTAACTCCCTCCTCTCACGAAGCACATATTTCTTCAACACATCAGGTTTGGTGCCAGGCAACTCACCCACCAACACCGCATCATAATCGTATTTATCCATTGCCTCCCTCCTCATCTCCTGCAAATAATCGTGCATACACTCCCCATTCAAGCAATGATCGCTCATATCCTGCCACGGAACATCATGCTTCGTCACCTTGGCATCCTGAAAAGTCATATCCTTAGACATGCGATTTGCGGTATCGACGCGGAAGCCCGCCACGCCTTTCTTCATCCAGAATTCGATCGCGGATTCGTAGATTGCCTTTCTGCAGTCTTCGTTCGACCAGTTGAGATCTGGCTGCTCTTCGAGAAAGCAGTGCAGGTAGAATTGCTGTCGCTCTGGGCTGTATGTCCACGCGCTGCCGTGGATGAGGCACGCACGCCAGTTGGTCGGCTCTTGTGGTTCGCCGTTGCTGTGGTAAAGAATGTTGCCATTGTGGTCTTTTTTCGGATCTCGCCAGATGTACCAGTCAGCCTTTGGGTTGTCTTTGCTTGATTTGCTTTCGAGAAACCACGGGTGTTCCTCCGAAGTGTGATTGATGACCAGATCCAGAATAATGCGCATTCCTAGGCTTTTGACCTGTGCAATTAGTTCGTCCATATCTTCCATCGTTCCGAAGTCGGGATCGATAGCTTCGTAATCCGAGATGTCATAGCCGTAATCTTTCTGCGGACTCTGATACGTCGGGCAAAGCCACAGGGTGTCGACGCCGAGACTCTTGATATATCTAAGCTTCGAGATAACGCCTTTGATATCACCATGACCGTGATTATTCGTCGTGCTGGAGTCTTTGAACGAGCGAGGCCAGACTTGATAGAAGACTGACTCCTTCCACCAGGGCCTGTACGGTTCTTTGGGCTTGACGTCTGGGGTGCAAGTCCCGGAAGGTGAAGGGGACTGTGGCTGTCCGTGAAGTCTCAAGGCCCATGGCAGTGGAGCGTACTTACCTATACCCGGCGTTTGAGGGCCTTGAGGGCCATTCGTCGTCATTGTCGAGGTAGGTTTTCGTGCAAGACCGGGCACAAGCTTTGTTCGTCAATTCGTGTCCGAGTGATTGTAAATTGTCGGTGTGGGTATCGCTGTCAGATACTGGAAAGCGTGTTTGAAGAAAGTGTATACTGCGAGAGCTTGCGGTGATCTTTGAAGTTCATCGAAGCCTGTCGTGTCCGCCGTGAATGTCGACAGATGTTTGCACGAGATCACAGTCCTCACAGGTACTGGGAAACCCTCTGGATGCAAACAAAACACATCGTGAAGCCGGCTATGTTGAATAGCCAGCGAAGCGTGCCTTCTTTGGTAAAGCATTTCTTCGATCCTGCCGCAGCGCAAAAGGCACCAGTCAATCATGTTTCGTCGTTGCCGGCGACAAATCAAGATGAAAGTATCAGCTGTGCGTATAGTTATGTGGTCTTGCTTCCTAGCTGCGAAAGAGCGTTGAGAGGGACGGTGAAAGCTGAGTCGAAAAAAAGGTCTCCTCGCCTGGAGATCATAAAATTAGCAAAGCAGGAGTACAAGGAGACAGCATAGTCGCCAACAACACAAGCTGCTCCTTAGATATAGCCCAGTGCAAAAGCAAAAGATGAACTCATCCGAAGATGATGCACATGGAGAAACCCGGAGTCGAACCGGGAACCTTCTCCACTCAGCTAGTACGGGGTGACTGTACAGTGCTAAGAAGATGTCATACCGCTAGACCATATCCCCTGGATTGATGGAAGTTTGTCTGTCTTCGTGTCTCATAACCGCTTGAACAGATTAGCAAACACAACCAACCAAACGAAGATCCGACCTGATTTCGTTGCTGAGTATATTGTTCTGAACGTTCTGGACGTGGAGAAAGAGGGAATGTGTCATAAGTGCATCGTCATTCAATGCGAATCAAAGTAGTATCATCTGCTTCATATGAGATCCGATGCTGTCACCAATTGAGAAGTTCAGAAAGTCGTCTCCGGCGCATCTCCCAGGCGTGATCCCATGTAGCTTCGGATCTCGATTTCGATCGAATAGGCGCGTCAAAACTTGTTTAGCCTCAAGTCTGTGGGCTTGGTGATAGATAAGTGTAAAATTATTAAGATCGTGAATCGAACTGCTCGCAGCATTCGTTGGCGCCGGAGACCATGACGTGGGAACCGCATGAATCTCAAGTGACCTTCTCTTTCCCTTTTCCTTTGTGTTCCGCCATCTCAGCCGCTACTGGCTCGTCTTCGTCCTCTTCATCAGAAGACATGTCTTCGTCGTCCTCGTCCCAGCCAAAGAAGGTTCGGCTGGTGGTGTCTTTGCTCGAAGGACCTGCACCCTCGTCCTGTCCTGAACTGGATTCGCCTTCTTCGCCTGTGCTCTCACTTCCTTCATCTTCCACTGAGCTTTCGCTGCCGGTTCGCTCAACATCCGTTTGCTCGCGCATAGCTCTCGCGACAGCTTCTCGAACCTTCTCCTCGGCGTTTTCCTTGCTTTCCACATATTCGGCGTCCAGCCTTCCTTGATTACTGCCCATCTTGCCTGCCTTGATCTTGGCCTCGGTTGCTTCAGCAGCGTCAATCACAGCCTCCCATCGCTTCCGACGCTCCTCCTTTTCCTTTCTCTCCATCTCGGGTTTGGTAGCAAGATATTCGGCCAGTCGCTTGGCTTCGTCAACAGTGCGCAGCCTTCGGCCATCGAGATTGCGGTTGCTACCATTTTGGTCTTGTCTGTCACGGTTCTTCTTGCTGCTCATACGTCCACCAGCGGCACGAAGTTGAGAGCCAAACCCACCCTTGCCACCACATAGCTTTGCGCTGATCCGGAGTGGAAGAAATGTCGCAATTTCGTCTGGGAGAAGGGTGCGAACAGACGCCTCATCGGTTGCGCGAAGTAGTTTGCCGGAAGTTGTGGATACGATCAAGCTTGCGTCGATGTTTGAGGACGGCAGTCGCGCATAGACGGCGCGCAGTACGTCGCAGATGCGCAGATCGGCAGTCACTGGGATGTTGAGAGTTCTTGGAAGACCTAAACCAGGGAAGGAGGTGACGAGCAAATTGATGTCTTGCGACGGGCGAGCATCGGTTGCTGGAGTGGCGGCCATAGCAGGCGCATTTGGTTGAATGGCGACAGCGGCCATATTTTGATCTTGTGAGTGTGGTCGAATACTAAGATGATCAAATCGGTGTTGTTGGTGTGAGTGCGACAAGTAGATGTGTGGTGGGTGTTGTGTTTGTATGGTGCAGCGGTTGTCTTGTACTTGACTTCAGCGCTGTCACCGAACTGGATGAAGTCCTGAGGTTGAAGCGCTCACTCGGCCTATCTTCGGTTCCGGGGCGGGACTAGCCTCACCTGCTCCCACCCCACACAGTCGGCCGCACACACAAATTGAAAGATTATACTTGCGCCCGATTGAAACAGAAACCACCTCCGTCACGCCTTCCACCAGCCAACTAACCAAACAGTCACCGCTGCCAAAATGTGAGTTGCGCGCAAACATACGCTCACATCCACGAATCGCCAATGCTGACAATGCACCAGGCTCATCCCCAAGGCCGACCGCAAGGCGATCCACGAGTACCTCTTCCGCGAGGGTGTGCTCGTCGCCAAGAAGGACTTCAACCAGCCCAAGCACGGCGAGATTGACACCAAGAACCTTTACGTACGTCTTGCCACTGGATTGCTGGAGCAAAGTTGTTTGCAATGGTACTAACAACCCATTTACAGGTCATCAAGGCTTGCCAGTCTCTGACCTCCCGTGGCTACCTGAAGACCCAGTTCTCCTGGCAGTGGTACTACTACACCCTCACCCCCGAGGGTCTCGACTACCTCCGCGAGTGGCTCCACCTCCCGGCTGAGATCGTTCCTCAGACCCACGTCAAGCAGGTCCGCAGCCACGCTCCCCCCAAGGGCATGCTCGGTGGTGACGGCGAGCGCCGCCAGGGTGGACGTGGTGGCCCCAGAGGCGACCGCGAGGGAGGCTACCGCCGTCGTGATGATGGCGAGAAGAAGGAGGGCGGTGCCCCTGGCGGATTCAACCCCGAGTTCTCCCGTGGCGGCATTGGTCGTGGACGTGCTGCTCCCTCCTCTTAGGAAGGGGATGGAATGTGGTAGTGTCGCGCAAGGTCATGGTTTGATCGGATCTGCAATGGAGTTTTGAGAAGGCTACGGCTTTGACGACACGAACAAAACGAGTCGAAGAACGGAGATAGTTCGAGAGGAACAGACGGGCTTCAGGCTCTGAATAAGCGAGATAATCCCAGTCGGCCTCACCATGCGCGCCCCTGTGCCGCTTTCCTTTGGTTATGTGTGTGTTGTGTTGTGTTGTCTCGTTTGATTTATTGCAGTGATGTTACGGCGAGTCCCCTCTATGAACATGGAACTGACATCGCCCGTTGGCAAGTGTATCGGTTTTGGCTACACCCCCTCCCAAAATCACCGACTGACACCATGTAAAGTCTGTTCCTTTGGAAGATACGATTCTGAAGTACGTCACAACGCCCAAGCCAAGTTATTGCAATGTCAGGACTTGTAGATAAATGTCTCTGCGCCAACATAACATCCTAGAGTACAAAAGTGAGATTGCTAGCATGAGTTGTTGTATTAGTTCAGAAAGACTCAGCTACATCAGAAGATCTCTCGAGGGCAGCATGCTCATCTCAATTCATCAGAGGCGATAGCAGGTGCGCCTGAACAGTTACTGCTAGGTCATGTCGATTGCTTGGGCATACTGGTCACCATCAGCGGCACCGATACGATCAATTTGTTTCTCCAGATCACCTTGCTTTGATGCCATAATTAGCGAAAAGGCCATATCATCTTTGGAAGACAATACTTTCTATCAGTGTTCTTCGAAAAGCTCAACGAGGCGAATATGTCCAGCTTATAACAGCTACATGATCCTTGGTTCGTCTAAGCGGAATCGCACATGTGCACATGTACGTATGTGACATGTCCTAATTCCTTCGTAAGGTAGGCAAGAAAACGGCAATCATACTAATGCTCACATACATAACAATTTGCTAAAAAGTCACCCTTTCCGGATTAATGAATCGTTCACAGGCACCTTGAGAACAAAATGCGGTCTACGATATGAGTATGCCTGGAGAGGCAGGTCCAAGTCCAAGGTCCATATCAATTAATTGTGGAGAGAGCTCCCACGCCGATCTCGCCAACTTCGCACTCCTCGTTACATGTTCAACTCGACATATCACCACCAGCATCCCTTCATCTTGAAATTATAACACAAAATTGAAATGAACAGCACAATGCTTTGTCGAGTTCCATTTCGCCTGTCGAGGTCGACATGTCGTCTCAATCGCTTCGCGCCTCGTTTGTTCTCTACCTCGGCTATCCGGTCAATCGCTGTTGCTGAGATGTCTGAGGGCGATATGAAGAGTCTAAAAGTGAAACGCGATCGTTTGATGGCGGATATTCACAGTACTTGTGAATGGGGGAAGGGCGAGAGATGGGGCGAGTAAGTCTTATCGTCCATTCCTCAGGATGTGGTGTTTTTGGAGCACTAGTTCTTGTCTCTCATCTTTTGTGTGCAAGCACCTAAGGCATTGATACTGCAATGATTCTTCTAGCCACAGAGAGACTTCCACTAACGCATGTCCTCCAAGCCATCCAACAGAAACAGGCATGTCTCGTCTGTCACTATCAGAAACCGATAAGCAAGCCCGTGACTGGTTCGCCTCGACAACCGAAGCCATGGGCTGCAAAGTCACGACAGATGCCATGGGCAATCAATTTGCGATTCGGCCGGGTCTCAACGATGGACCTCCAACCTGCGCTGGCAGCCATCTCGACACACAACCCAGCGGTGGCCGCTACGATGGCATCCTCGGCGTCACAGCCGGCATTGAAATGCTCCGCGCTCTCGACGATGCCTGGGTTGAGACCACCTACCCTGTAGGTGTGATCAACTGGACGAACGAAGAAGGCGCACGATTTCCTAAATCTATGGTTTCTTCTGGCGTATGGGCTGGCTCTATCCCATTACAAGAAGCTCACGATCTCAAGTCCGTTATTCCCGCCAACGACACGGCAACAATGCGCTCCGAACTCGAACGCATCGGCTACCTTGGCACAACGCCCTGCTCCTGGGAGTCCATGCCCATCGCCGCCCACTTCGAACTACACATTGAGCAAGGCCCAATCCTAGAAGCAGAGCAGCGCAAAGTCGGCATAGTGCAAGGCGTGCAAGCCTACAAATGGTTCACATGCACCGTCAAAGGCCGCGACAGCCACACAGGAGCCACATCCTTCCAGCACCGCGCAGACGCACTTCTGACGGCAAGCAAAATGATCCTGGCAAGCCATCGCATCGCCCACCGGCACGGCGCGTTAGCCTCAACAGGCATCCTGAACCTCAAGCCCGGTTCAACAAACACGGTGCCGGGCTGGGTACAATTCAGCCTCGACGTGCGCTCGCCCAAAGACGCCACCGTCAACGCTGTCGAGGAAGAATGCAAACAAGCCTTCGCAGCCATCGCCGCAGGCTCCGACGCCGAAGGTGTCAATGCCGGCTGTGCGCCTTCGCAACGACACTGCGAGATCTCATGGCATACGGATTTCGTCTCGCCGGCGACGAATTTCCATGAAGACTGTATCCGATGCGTCGCAGAGACGGGCAAGGATCTGTTCGGGGATGCTGAGGTTGTCGATGGGAACTTGGGTTCTTGGGGGAAGATGATGACGAGCGGGGCGGGTCACGATTCCGTTTATGCTAATAAGAGGGTGCCGGCGAGTATGATTTTTGCGCCGTGCAGGGACGGTGTCAGCCATAATCCTTTGGAGTATTCGAGTCCGGAGGATTGTGCGAATGGAGCGCAGATGTTGTTGGGTGCGGTGTTGAGGTATGATCGTTTGAGAATGGAGAGAGGACATTGATACTATGCACATAGTTGAGCAGATGGTTGAAGAATACTATGTATCAGAGAAGATTGATCCGGTGTCAGATATTTTGAGCCTGAAGGGATGTTTTGTCGTGTTGCTGAAGTCAATGATATATTCGAAACGAAGTATAGAAAGACTCAATCACTCTAATAGCTCTCTCCTGACAATAAAACTGGTAGCATTCTCCCGTCAAGGAGTTTGGCGGTACATGCGGAAGGAGTAACAGACTCGATCATTATCTGGCATTTTCGTCAACAACGGTCCAGGTACCTGGTATATCCGCACAAGGAAACACCGCAAGCACCGAGGAAATGTTATATTAGCCAGCGTTATAGCCGCGTGAAACATGAGAAGTACACGCATGGTTTTCTGCAGAGGTGTTCTGATGTCATGAGATATTTAGTATTCACCGGGAAGCTGACTTCATTATTGATAGACGTTCCCTTGTGCCTGCAGCTCCGGAGAGCGGCAACAAAGACCTGAATACATATATGCAGTGTGATTGAGCTTGGACGAACGACCGCGGCTGTCGGCTCGCTTTGGTGGAATATTTCGGACAGTAGTATCATCAGACGTTCGCATGCGCTCTTATGACGGCTACAAACCTTTCCAAAACCAATGTGACCCAAAAGCGCTGGTCTCTCAGCGGCATGGCGCATTCTTCAGTATGCTACATGGGAAGGTACCAGCATCCAAGATTCGACATCGCAAGACTACAAACTTGTTCTTTCCAATAAAATAATATACAATACCACGCATTTCGATTAGACAAGACGGCTACTATCAACATCCAACGAACAACCCTCTGTCTAGGACAAAACTTCAAGCATGTCGGACATTTTCGGCCAATGTTTGAAGCCCTGCTGAAAATAGATGCATGCGACTGTCGATCGAGACGACCCCATGTCTTAAATCTGGGATCTCCCCCGCGTGGAATGTAGGAGTGTTCGAAAGAGCAAACAGCGTATATATAACTATATACTGGAGCCGATGTGACTGCCCATTCGTGGAAAGTGGGAGGTCGAAGTCGTGATAGGAAATGATCACGAGTATTCGCTGTCGCCATGTCATATTTCGGTAGGCCTATGTAGCTGATAGCTGATGATGAATAGGACTCGTCTCTTGACTTGGCTTGACAATGTCGCGAAGCGATAAACCGAAAGAACTGGTGGCTTTGGCAAGCGGCTCTGGCCCTGCGCCGAAGATTGCTGCTTCCTGTCTGTTCGCTGGAGTCTTTCGTTCTGTATCTAATCAGGTACCTTAGGCTGGTGTCTCTACAGTCTTCACTTTGGGCCTTTTCGCAAACATCCATCATTTACTAGGAAAATGCTGTGGGAACCGTGATCGGAACATTTTTCGAGCACTGAAGTCATGCGCTTCCATCCACGTCCATTATTTTACAGAGATACTGAGCGAAACGCGAGTACTATCAGGCACTATATGTCAAGATCCTCAACATGTTACCAGAGCACAGGCATCTCTGCTTCTTACA
Organism: Cladosporium sp. MBC 237; assembly: GCA_030772445.1. Taxonomy (NCBI): domain Eukaryota; kingdom Fungi; phylum Ascomycota; class Dothideomycetes; order Cladosporiales; family Cladosporiaceae; genus Cladosporium; species Cladosporium sp. MBC 237. The sequence continues at coordinate 372,298 of JAPHCH010000086.1, forward strand.
TGCCAGTATCAGGAGGCATCTCTTGCAGCAAATCGTCCCTTCCAATGGACAACCCGGACGCCGCCCGATTAATATACTTCCCAAGAAGGAGTGGACAGATCAAAAGAAAAGACCGTGTCACTATCGCCCCAAATTCGGAAATCGACGAGATCTACAGCCCGGACAACAGTCAAGGGTACGAAATCTCGGTTACTCCTGCCAACACTGCCGCTTTCCGATAGCGCAATACACGCGAATAAATACCCAACGGCAGCAGTGCCACCGATCGAATCAGCACGAGGCACATCACGATTCCATACCGCAAGAATAGATAGGGAGCAGCCCTCGCTCGCTAAGAGCCGCCACGCGCAAAGACCCAGCCTCGTCAGGAGGTTTGCGAAGCGACACGAACAGCGCACCGCGGACCAAGAACATCAAGACTAAGAAAACGCCAGCGCGGCAACAGCCTCCGGGGTGGCTTGTTTTGAGTTGCGGCGAGCACTGGCACAGGCAGAGTGGAGTGGTGGTGGAAACTCTCATCTGGCGTGCTGGCTGGCGCTGGCGTTTACGATTCTTCGCCCAGGGCCATGTGTCGTGGCTTGAAAGCTTGATCGTGAAGCCGAAAACTAACCCACCCCTCTTTAAATGAGAGATAGCGCCCGCGCCCTCTTTCTCGGCCGCGGCGCGGGTGCGCAAAAGGGCTGGGCCCCCGTCAAATGATGCCCCATGCGCCGTTTTTCCTTTGGTGTTTCGGCATGACGGTCGGGGTGACGCCAAACGAGCCAACAGGCGTCAAATGAGCACATAGATAGGATAGCCGAGAAGCGGGAGGGCGCGTGCGCTTTCGACTTCAGGAAGCGAAGGAGAACGGAAAAGGCAGCCTTGCCTTGCCCTGTCTTGCCTTGTTTTGCCTTGCCCTGGGCGCTGGCGCTGCTGCCGGCGTGTGCTTTTGCCCATGAGGCTAAATCCGCGCTGCTTTGTCTGGTGAAGACCACGCGCGCGATGGCTGGGTTGCCAAGGCTGAGATGGGAACGAGTCAGGCTGTGTAAGGGCAAGATGAAAGGGCGATATCTGTTCACGACGTAGACGTTCTTTTAAGCCTCAGAGTCAGGTTCTCCCTCTCACGGCCGGCCTGATCATCCAAAGCCCTGGTGGAGGATTTGCTTGATCGTCACGCACAGCAGAGCGCCAAGAGAGACGTTTTGCCTTTTTCTCCTCCTCCTCCCTTTCCCCTACCCATTCCCAGCCCGCGGGCTTTTATCCTGAACCGGTACCAGCGCAACGCTGTTCAGTAGCGAGGATGGGGAGTGGACGGTTCAGGAGCGCGCGCTGCCGTCATCCCAGCCGGGGGTGGATGCACGCGCTCTCGCGCAGTGTGGATATGCCTTGTGCGTGGCGCAGGGCCGAAACGGAACGTATTCAAAAAAAAAAGGGCCATGGGAGGGAAAAGCTTGACTACGGCGCGCGATAATATCATCATCGCAATCATCATCACCCGAGCACGCCTAACTTCAGCCTGCCAGGAGGCGTACCTCCGTACCGTACCTCTAGGCCCCCAGCCTTCTCCTCATACCACACCAATGCGCGCGTGCATGCATGCATACATGCATGGCATGGGTGCTCGGGCGCCTACGCTTTCCCGTCCGTCGTCCGTCTTCATCCAGTGGAGTCCGCTTGAACGGCTTGACTGCTGTCTGTGGTTGTTACGGTGGTGGTGATGGATCATGGTGGTGGTGGTGCGCATCGTGCCGCAGCCGTCGCCGGCCTGATCTAGGAGCCACGCACGCTACGGTAGGAGGTAACGGGAACGCACGATGCCACTGTGATGCGCATGGGGCTGGGCTGCCGCTGCTACTTCCGTAACTTGACTATGGCTGTATCATGTCCTGCCTGAACCTGCCTGTATCTGTATCTCATCTGCGACATGACAAGCCAGCCTCGGACACTGCCTGCGGCTAGGTACCGTCGCAAGGAGGGTTGGCGGCATATGTATGGCTTGCTGGCGGCGTTCGGTTGGCTTGTTGGGCTTGGACACCTGCTGCAGCCCGCTCCGCCGAACAATATACCTTTACCTACCTTACTGTAATCTGTATCTACCCCCGGCATTCCCCAACCAGCAGCATCAGAAGCAACCTCCAAGCAGCAGTTTGCTACCTCTTCGCCGCCGCCGCCCTGAAGGAAGAAGAAAGCCTTCAGCTGCCCTGCCTGCCTACCTGCCTACCTGCTTCTGGGCCCCCGTTGTGCTACACCTCAAGCGTGTCTCAGTCAGCTTGCTTGGCCCCAACCGTCTGCCTCGTTGCACCGGGCGGCGGCTCCTGCGCTGCGCAGCTTGCGATGCTCCATTTCAACGGTGGCATAACGGGCCCAAAACCTACAGTCGTCGGAGGTATCAGAGACAGACAAGACATGGCGCGCCGCCTGACTTGGGACCTACTTCTGCCCTGTGCAAGGCTAAACGGTCATGTAGGTATGCAAGGCCATCGTGGGGGCGTGCAGCATGAATGAAAGAAACCTCGTGCTCGGCCGTCCTATCTGCCTTTCCACATACGAATGCTAATGAGAGGGAGGTGTGCTGACCAGCACTGGCTGGGCTGGCTGGTGACATGACATGATCACTGTCTCACGTCTCGTCGTGCCGTGGTCAATTCGACCACAACACCACCACTACCGTCAGCTGGCAGGCACGTCTCCGTCTTCCCGTCGCCATGCGCGGCGCCTCATCCCGTCTTTCTGGGACCTGCTCGCCCGGGCTGGACGTTGTCACCCTCGCACCTGCATCCCGTTGCGAAGGTGTCACAAGCAAGGCCCCTTCGCTCGCCCGCCCTGCATTGCATTGCGTCTACATTGCATTTTGCAGGCAGCCAGCCGGAGACGAGGCGCGCGAGAACCGAGCGGGGGACGGTCCTGCCATGTGCCCTATGTATTTACGTACCTTATGTATGTAATGTGTGTGTATGTATGTGTGTGTGCATGTGTGTGTACCTCATGTACATGCACATGCAAATAGCCGGGGGAAGCGTGGTCGTGCAGAACAGGAGATGTGCACTACTACATACAGTACTGCAGACGAGACGAGACTCCGACCGATGACGCTGGGGGCCGATCGGCTTCCTCCCTCACTCTTAGGTTCTGATGAACGGATAGCAACGTGTGTTATACTTGTGCACCCACATCGCGGGCCTGGCAGGTTGGACTCTGGTCTTGGATGTTGTGGAAGTGGAAGTTCTTCCGTGGAAGATCTGTGTGCCAATACCGCACCCGTCGGTGGCCGTCCTTCCAGATCAAATCTCGCGTGACGGATTTAGCTCATCGTTTTACCGCTTGCCGCTGGTGGAATCTATTCTACTGGTACGCGGGGGGCGCACCTGAGTGACGATTGGCTGTTTGAGATGAAGTTTGATGGTAATATGCTTGTGGGAGGGATTGGGGTGATGATGACATATATACATGCCCAGTCTGGCTGGTATAAAATATTTCCAACACCTGTCATGAACAGACTTCCGGGCACAGGAAGAGAGTTTCGACATGAAGATTACCAGCAGGACTAGGCAACGCACAAACCTTCAGCAAACCGGTGGTAGCGGACGGTTCAAGTACCAGTACCAGTTCCAGGATTCATCAAGCAGCGGCTGCTTGAAATGCTAAGTATGTCTCAGATGAGCGCGCGGACGGGAAGCTTGTGAATGGTGGAGACGGTCCTCTTGGTCGGAGAGTTAATCTGCTGTCTCCTCTCTCCCTGCGGCCCTGCCAGAGACAAACGGTTGCCGGTTGCGGGCTTGGCCTGGCTTTTGGCTCTGCGTGGAGAGAGGCCCCACATAGGACAGGCTTATTAGGTTTAGGTTAGGGCGCTGGCTGTAGCGTGGCGTGGTGGATCGGTGTGGGTGGTGTTGGTGGTGGTGATGGCTTGGATGGCTGATGGCTGCACAGCCGATGCCGAGCATGGGTCAAGGGTGGATGATTAGCGCCATGGGCATGGGCATGCCCGCCGTGCCCATCTCTCCACCCGCGCCTCACCCACCCACACGCTAGAGGCACCTCACTGACTCTTGGTGCTTGTCTCTGTCTCTCCGACCTGCGATCAATCCATCAACCCTTACCCATCCCATGCCGACTAGGAAAGGGCCACCCATCCATGCCCGCGCGCGCGCCTTCCTGCCTGTTTCCCTTCTCTTCTCTCCTCACATCTCACTACTCACACCTCACTAACGCCTCGACTCTCTCCCATCGAACTCACTCCTCCTCTCTCTGCCACTCCATATCACTGCCTCTCCCATCCACCTCCCCGTCATTGACCCGTTCCCATCGCCCTGCTTGCGCCTTCCCGTTTCGGAGTCGCAGCTGATCTTCACCAGCGCGCCTAAAGGTGAGTAGTGAGACTTGGGCTTTCGCGCTCTCCATGCGCAACACCGCCCTCCCTTCTTCCATCCCGACCTCCCACCACGCGCGCGCTAACTCCTCCAGGCCTTCATTCTTCCGCTGCTGTTGAATTGCGCCTTTCACCATGGCGACTCAGCAGTCGCCAACGGGCCCGCTCGCTCACCAGCAGCACTACCCTCCACGTCCGCAGCCGAACGGAGCTGGCATGCCCATGCCGCCGCAAGGACAACCACCACCTCCTCAGCAGCAGCCACAGCCGCAGCAGCAAAAGACAGCTGCGCAATACCTCGCCGCGTCGAACGAGCAAGTATGGCTGCAGCTGGGCGCGTTGTCGGAGATGATGGGCGAACTGGACGGCGCAACTCAAGCCTACGAGCGCGCAATGACCTTCAACCAGCGCTCAGTCCCCGCCATGCTGGCCATCTCTTGCATTCTGCGCGCCAAAGACCAGTTCACCGCCGCTGTCGAGTACCTCAGGAATATCCTCATCGTCGAACCTACCAACGGCGAGGTCTGGAGTAGCTTGGGTCACTGTTACCTTATGATGGACGATCTTCAGCAAGCCTACTCGGCATACCAGCAGGCTCTGTACCACCTTCCGGACCCCAAGGAGCCAAAGCTCTGGTATGGTATCGGTATTCTGTATGATCGCTACGGCTCTTTGGAGCACGCCGAGGAGGCCTTTTCGCAAGTCATGCGCATGGAGCCAAACTTTGAAAAGGCAAACGAGATCTACTTCAGACTCGGTATAATATACAAACAACAACAGAAGTTCCAGCAGAGTCTCGAGGTAAGCTTGGATGGTTGTTGTTGCTACCAATTGCGATTCTCACTAACACCCACCTAGTGCTTCCGTTACATCGTCACCGATCCACCAAAGCCTCTCAGTGAGGAAGACATTTGGTTCCAGATTGGTCATGTGCACGAACAACAGAAAGACGTAAGCTCAAATGTCACATGTTATCTCTCATTCTCCAACTAACGCGATCTTGCAGTACGACTCTGCCAAATCCGCCTACACGCGCGTACTTGAACGCGACCCCAACCACGCCAAGGTTCTTCAGCAGTTGGGCTGGCTCCACCACCAGCAAAGCACAAGCTTCAGCAGTCAAGAACAGGCCATCGAGTACCTCGAGAAATCCGTCGCTTCTGGTATGTCTTATATCTTATGCCCTTTGCTAAAGATGATTGACCTAACACCTTCCAGATCAGAATGATGCCCAGAGTTGGTACCTGCTCGGCAGATGCTACATGTCTCAGCAAAAGTACCCGAAGGCCTACGAGGCATACCAGCAAGCCGTCTACCGCGATGGCCGTAACCCAACCTTCTGGTGCTCTATTGGTGTGCTCTACTACCAGATCAACCAATACCGTGACGCTCTTGACGCCTACTCTCGTGCCATCCGCCTGAACCCCAACATCTCAGAGGTTTGGTATGACCTCGGCACACTCTACGAATCTTGCAACAACCAGACAAGCGATGCGCTTGACGCATACAGCAGGGCTGCTGACCTTGACCCGTCAAACGTCCATATCAAGGCACGCCTTGCTCTGCTCAAGGGCCAGCCCACCAATGGCCTTCCCAACCAGGCTGGTGCTCCACTGCCCCAGGACGTCCACCCTCAAGCGTACCAGCCAGGTGCTCTTGGTGGTCCTCCGGGTCCTCAGTGGGGAGCCCACTCGCAGAACGGTCCTCCTGCTGGCCCTGCTCCCCCACCTCTCGCCACTGGCAACAACTGGGGAGGCAACAGAATCGCAGAGCTGCAGAACCCGCAAGGCCCACCGCAGCCTCTCAACCCGTACGAGTCTCGTGACCGTGTGCAGCCGCCACCTCAGCCTCCTATGGCATCTCGTGGACCCAGCCCGCCTCGCCAGGAAACTCTGCGCCCATACCAGGACGCTCAGCGCCCGCCACCTCCTTCTCACCGTGGTCTGTCCCCGTCGCCTAAGAACCAGCAGTCTACCCCGTACCAGCCCGCGCCAGCGAACCTGCCACCGCAGCACCCTGCATTTGGCACTCCCCAAGGCCCGCATCCTCAGCAGCCAGCACAGCAAGGACCGCCGCAGCAGCAACAGACGCCCCAACAGCAGCAGCAGCCACTTCCGGGTCCTGGTCAGCCTCCTTTCGCGCAAGGCGGAGCCCCGCCACCTAACGGTGTGCCACCACCGACGAGCCACACTCCTGTCCCTCCTTTCAACCGCCAGCCAAGCCCTCGTCCTGAAATCAGGCCCCTTGTTAACAACCCTCAGCCGTCTCCCGGTGGTGGATTCCCTAGGACGCCTTATGAGCACCACGCAAGCACTAGCATGCCCCAGATTGCCAGCGGCGCCCCGCCACCATCCAATGCACAGGCGGCCGCTGATGCTGCAGCACGCGACCGGGAAGACAGGCCAGGCAGCGCTGCACCAAAGCGTATTCGCGAGTGGGAAGATGATCACAGCGTTAAGAGGCCTGCGACCGAGGAGACTCGCTCGCGACTTGATGAGGTCAAGCTTCAGCGCTCGTCCCCTCAGCCTCTCAAGGTGTCAACCCCACCGAACCGTAGCCCTTCGGAGATGCGTAGACTCGACGAGCAGCGCCCTTCCTCGACCTACCACCCGTCTGAGGCTGCCCACCACCCACCGGCGCCACCTTCGCTCCCTTCCATGCAGACCATCACCCAGCCGTCTCCGCCTCGCGCTCCCACAGCACCGCAGGAGGAACAGCGCCCTGCGCCTCCTCCCCAGCAACCTGCACCCGTGTACGAGCCTGCGGCCCGTAAGATGGACATGGATGAGAACTACGACGACAGCGGCGACGACGACAAGCGCTCCGCAAAGCACGAAAGCCGTCGCAACAGCCCCAAGCCCGTCAACGGCGCCTCTGGAGCTCCATCAAGCGGCACCGCCGAGTAATTGACTCGGGGCAGCTCGACTTGCGAGCCGCCGCCGCGCACTTCATTTTTGTGTTCTCTCAGGAATCTCCTTTGTCGACGACTATGATGTGCATGTTTGCATTGGGAAACCGGCGTTTTTATGTTGGGCGCGTTTTTGAAACTTTCTTCTCGAAATGATGGAAGGGAAGGGAAAAGAAATGGAAATGGGAGGCCTGGACAACAAGAAACGAGAAATAAGAGGTGATTTTTTTCTCTCTTTCTTTGTTACTATTCCAAAAGTTCTTGTGGGCTCCATAGTCGCCGTCCCTTACTCTTGTCTTGGACGATTCGTTTTGGTCTCTTTTTTATTTTTGAGATTTGGTTACTCTTTCTTTTTCTTTTTCTACTGTTCTTTACAGCTGTTCTTTTTCTCTCTACACTTTCGATAGGGCTTGTTTTTGATTTTTGTCCTTTTCCTTTCCTTTGCGTTGTGTGTGTATTTATTTTGTACATCTTTGCTCTACCCTCTACCTATCTATCTGTTCGTTTCGTTTGATTCCAGTCCATTTCTAAATCCATTCTGCTCGGATGGGAACTGGTTAGAGTGATCATGCTGCTTGTTGAATGCCTGAGCATGAGTATGATGACCATGAAGAGCTCCAGGCCGCATGCCTGCCTAACTTATACCGAGGTAGGCAGATTTGTGGGGTTTTATTGCTTGAACATCGCTGACGACATTGGAGCTTGCGTGCTTTGAGGGGGATCGACGTCGAGTGTTCAAGGTACCTTACCTCATGAGCTTATGTCTGATGTGCGTGTAGGGGGAACGGATATTGGGACGTATGTATCATTGCCGCGACTGAACATCGATTGTTCTCTTTCATTGTCTAGTAACGAGGACGTTTTGCACAATCTAGGTGGCCTGTGGAAGTTAAGTCGCCGCTTTCAGGTATTACTATAGAAGCAATCACCAACACTTGCATCGACACGATCACCGACAGAGGGGACCGAGAGAAGAAAGAAAGAAAGAAAGAAAGAACAAAGACAATGGCACCCTCAGGTCTCGCAATCCTCCTCGGCGCCGGCCCAGCAGCAGTAAGTAAGATCAATCGACGTCCAATCCACCGCCCGCCCCGTCTCTTACAATCGCCCATCCATTCATATCTAACCCATCACCCACCAGGGCGCCGGCATAGCACGCATCCTAGCGCACCCTGACCACGGCAATCTAGCCGTCGCTCTTATTGCCCGTCGTCCGGAGCCTTTGGAGGCTCTAGCGGAGAAGTTGCGAGAGGAAGCCCCGGGTTGTGTGGTGCGCGCTTTTCCGGCTGATACTTCGCGCGAGGCGTTGGAGGGTGTTTTTGAGGAAGTTGGGAAGTGGAAAGAGGCGGAGGGGTTGAAGTTGAGGGTGGTATGTTTGCTTCTTTTTGTCTTTTGTATTTGGTTTTTTGGCTTTTAGTTTTGTGGTATTGGTTTTTCCCCTTTCGAGAAGACAGAAAGCGAGCGAATAACACCCCCTTTAGCATGCAAAAGACAAGAGCAACAAACCCATCCCAAACAGCTAACATCAACCGCCTCCACTAGTCAATCTTCAGCATCAAACACTCGCACAAAACGCCCTTCCTCCAAGAAACGCGCGACTCCTACACGCAATCGCTAGAATCCTACGCCGGCGGCGCCTTCTCCTTCGCCCAACTCTCCCTCGCCCGCTTCTTCCACGACCACGGCGAAGCCGGTCTCGCCGACGGCGCGCCCAAGAAGGGAACTCTGATCTTCACGGGCACGCTGGGCGCGCTGAGGTGTAATGCCGAGTTTGCGGCGTACGGAAGCGGTGAGTCTTCGCCTTACTACAGTGCTCGTTGTCTCAATTCCAATTCACTAACATCACGCCTCTTCTCTCCCCACCAGGCCGCGCAAGCGTCCGTCAGCTGGCGCAAACACTCGCGCGCGAAATGAGTTCTCGAGGCGTACACGTCGTGCACGCCATTGCCAACGGGAGGATTGTCGACGAGGATAATGAGGAGACTCGCACGGGGAAGGTCATGTCTGCTGAGGCGGTGGGGAAGACGTATTTGTTCTTGTCGCGGCAGGAACCCGCGCTTTGGACGCATGAGTTGGATTTGAGGCCGGCGTTGGAGAGATTTTAGGGCGGTGGAGGGGTGGGTGGCTCTGTGGCTTGATACTGGAGTTCGTGTTTCGTGGTTGATGGCAATAGCATAGAAATGGAGATGGTAAGGTATGGAAGATGTTTTTTTTTTGTCGATGGCGTACATTTGTTGCTTGGTGGTACTAATGATATACAGCGGAGATGTATGTTTGAAGAGATGGCCAGACATGTGTCGATCAAGGGCGCTGGTCGTCACGCTGGAAGCTCTCTTCTGGATGACATGTCACCGATTGATCCTCCAGTGCTCGCGCATCACTTCCAAGCAAAAGTATTATCGCAGCCCGTCAAATCATGCCGTCCTCTCCGCCCTCGCTCCCGATCAGTGTCAACCCAAGTCTGCAAATTAGTCGTTGCCACAGATTCGCTGGCATCCAGTCTGGACAAAATCTGCGTGAATTCTCGCACGAACTCAGCAGCACGTAAGGAAGCGGGCTCGTGCGGTTCGAATGGACAGCTGAGCAGGCCTACAGCGACGTCGCGGACTTTGTATGCGAGATGTAAGCCATTTGGTTCTAGGTCTTGTGGAGGGATTGCGTGTAAGACGTGAATGAGTTGCGAAGACAGGTTTTCTCGCTCGGACCATCGACCTTCTACCGTTGCTAGGTAGGAGGGTGCGTCTATGCTGGGAGATGGGGTTTCCGAGATGAGATTCTCTAGTTGGTCTAGCAAAATGCTCCGAAGCCATAAATGGGTGACGTGTAAATTTGCTCTGACGGCGCCGAATTGGGAATTCAAGATCTGTGCCGATTCTGGAGATATATCCATCGTTGGAAGGATGGGTTGCACGGCCCACTGGCGCAGTTCGGGCGGGATCGAATCGAGTGTGTATTTTAATTCTTGTAAGCGACCCTGGAGATGGGCAATCTGTCGGTATCGATTGTTATGCTGTGCGCACCTGCACATGCATGTTGCGCAGATTGTATCGGCTGCCGAGCATGGTCTTCGAGCTTGTATGGCTGCTAGGAAGACCAAGGACGTGATATTGAATCCGGTGGTGAGGTTTGGTTGAGGCGAGGGCTCGGATATTATGCGGTCTTCGAAGATTGCTTCGTCTTCGATGTCCAGGGGCATTAATGCTTCGAGGTCGATGGTTTGCAGGAGTACTGGATCGATGAATAGTAGACGCTCTTTGCGGAGGGACTGGACTTGTGAATGCCTGCAAATAGAGAAGTTCAGTAAAAGGTTTCGCGCCCAGATCGCGTTCATCAGTCAGGGTGACATACACAAAGCTATAGAACAATAGCCAGAAGCCTTTCTTCCTTAATTGTGTCTCGATGTGATTCAGCCCTCTGTATTCCTCAATTTTATGCACACCTAGCATCCGGGCTATTTGCTCGCACTCAACTTCAAGCATTCGTGCCCGGTTGACCTGTCCGATCTGAAATAGGGCAATGTCGAATAGATACGAGGCCGAAAATTTCTGGTAACTGATTTGGTCGAAATAGTCCGGTCCGCGCATGTTGAAATAAAGAGCGTATGCGTGATTAATAAATTCTTTGCGCGACTCGAACCTCAAAGGAGGTTCATGCTTGCGATACTCTTTGAATTTGCTCGGTATCACGCCAACCACGGCGGCACACAAAGACATTATCAAGCCGAGGAAATCCGGATCTTCGGAGTCCTGGTTGGTGGCGAGAGAATGTCTGAAGGTGGGCCGATGAACAATAGGGATGAGAGGATACAGGCATTTCAAAAAGTCCTCGAGCATAAGTAGGACCAGTTCTCGTGGGCATAGTTGATCGGTTGCAAACCCCCGGCTGGCGTGCGAATAGACCTCGTGTTGTGGTGGGGAAGTGCTGGAATTTAGCAGATCGGCTATTGAGGAGCCTTGCGCCAACCGTCTCGGCTCTGCAGCGGTAGGCGTCGAACCATTGACTGATGGGTCCGTCGTATTATGGTGTCCATTCTGACCCGTCTCATCCACAGAAGGCGAAAAAGTGTGCTTCCTGAGCCAACGTTAGAGTGAATGATATCGGCGAAGAGTACAAGTCTTACCTTCGTTTCGGACCTCGCGTCGAAGAGGGAATATCAAAAGTACACGACAACGACAAATGAGAACACCGACCGCAAGGCGAGCCAGGCGAAGCGTCCTTGCATTTGACCTTCCTCAATCTGCATCCATCGCAAGCCTTTGTCGCCAAGCTGCGTTTGGCGGGCGCAAGCGGCGGTTCCGTCATCGCCAGGAGAGTTGCTCAGTGTATGTATGTCTCAACATCCTGAAGATGGAGCGTGTACATGCGAGAAGTGTCTTGGGAAGATTAAATCGAGTTGGGTTTGATGATGAGGTGGGAAGAAGGAAGTGAGGTGTTGGCTTCCCCATGCGCGAGAAAGCCAGAATCTCCGAATTGCGGAGACGCCCTAGCTTGCTCAGCCCGGGATTGCATCTCGTAGGTTACAAGTACAGAACCTTGGTACTCTCACCCCTCCTTTGCTTACATATTGGCAACAGGTATTATACCATTTCGTAGTGACTCACCTTCCAATACTGTCGTACAGAGACATCTGCCAGATACTCTAATCATTTTCAAATCAAAGCCAATCCCATCTCGACTCGAAGCTCATTTACCGCAATGCCGCATTACAAACCATTCGCTTTGGATCAGTGGAGTTAGTCAATGGATGATTGCTTATCTGAACGTGTGCTGATATCGTAATCTTCAGTTCAACGCTATGGGGTAATGTAATAATGAAAGAAATACAAACCCTTTACTGACTTACATGCAAAAGCCCACCTGTAAGACGGGATTGCATGGTAGGGTAGCATAACAGAAGACTGGCAATGAGCTCGCTGACTGCTCGCAGGCTCCGCCGTCCAACCACTCACGCTGTCGGATCTTCAATACCTCTCACCTTCCACACCAATCCTTGACCCTGACATTGCCTTGACTTACGGTCCGACTCGTGGATTGCCTGTGTTCCGTCAACAGGTCGCGGCTTTATACCAGGACAGCGATGGCAAGCCAGCAGTAGATCCGGAAGATGTGTTGATCACGGCCGGCGCCATCGACGCAAATCATCTCATCCTCGAGACCGTCCTGAAACCTGGTGATCATGTCATCATACAGTATCCCATCTATGGGCCACTACTCGAGATCCCACGAAGCGTGGGCGCAGAAGTGTCCTTCTGGCAGTGGCGAGAGGGTAAAGACTTCACCAACTGGAGACTTGATATCGAAGAGTTGCGTGCAATGATCAAGCCGAACACCAAGTTGATCATGCTCAACAACCCCACGAACCCCACCGGATTCTTACTGCACCGTGAACAGCTACTTCAAGTCATCGAGCTCGCAAAGCCTCAAGGCATCATGATAATGTGCGACGAAGTCTTCCGGTTCCTCCACCACGACGACCAGATGCCAACACCACCCTCACTGCTAGAACTTGATTACGACAAATCGCTCGTCACCAGCAGCCTGTCCAAAGCCTTCGCACTACCCGGCTTGCGTACAGGATGGATAGCCGTCTCACGCCCTCTCCGTGACCTACTAAAGCAAGACATCCTTCGAACCAGAGACTACACGACGGTGACAGTCAGCCAAATAGACCAACAAATCGCAGCTTTCGCTCTCAAACCGGACGTGCGAAAGCTCATCCTCGACCGCAGCAAAGCCATCTGTCGCCGCAACATGGCGAGGATCCGCGACTGGGCTGAGCGGAATCCATGGGCGGAGTACATAGATCCTCAAGGTGCGGGGACTTGCACCATTCGAGTCCGTGGTGCTGACGGGGGAGTCGTCGATGATGTTGCGTTTGCGAGGGCGCTGGCTGAGGAAGAGAGTGTTTGTGTGCCGCCGGTTGGCCTTTGTTTTGGACTGCAGGCGGATGGGTTGGGGGAGACGGCTTTTAGGGGTTGTTTGAGGGTTGGGATTGTTACAGATCCTGGGGTGGTTGAGGATGGTCTGGATGCAATTACTAGGGTGCAGGCGAGGTGGGTTTGATGCTTGTGATTCTTCTTCAGGGGACTGAGAGTGATTTAAAAGATGGTAACATGATAATGCTTGTGTTAGGCAGGGAAACAATGCTGTTGGATCACATGCAGGCGCATTGCCGATATTGCGCCAATGGACGGCAGCTGCAATGCGTATGTGCTGTCCCTAAAATCACCATGATAATTCATACCACGAGATCACATGATCTTGTACTATCAGTCGTAAAAATGAATTTTATAGATGAAGTTTGCTGGTGGTTTGGTCTTAAGAGGTGTCTTATGAACGCGGGCCGGCACTCCCTGCATTTGGGGATCAGCCTCTCTCGAAGCCGGGGGCCGATTGAAAGTTGGCCCCTCGGTCTCTACCCAGCCTGAGACACGTGCGATCCACCGTGTCCAATACTACACTCTCCTTACTCCTTATACCCTTCAATGCTCCTCCGATAGTCCTTGTCTGACGCGGAGTTTTCTCTTGTACCGCCTGGTAATTCCATTCTCTTTTCATTTCTGGCTTGCGCGCCTACAGGAACCGGACAACAAACATCAGCAGCCGCCGCCCACGATGAACGGCCACAATGGCTTCGGCGACTCTGGCCTGAACGAGGACAACTTTGGCGAGAGCAGCGCATTCAAAGCGGTAAAAGCTTTCGATGCGTTTCCCAAGACGAAGCCTTCATACACGGAGCAGACCAACAACGGTGGCATTTGGACAATAGTGCTCGTGCTTGCGAGCATATGGCTGGGAGCCACAGAGCTGGGTCGGTGGTGGGTTGGTGAGACGACACACACTTTCAGCGTGGAGCAAGGTATCGGACACGATTTGCAAATCAACCTAGACGTTGTGGTGCATATGCGCTGCGAGGACATCCACGTCAACGTACAAGATGCTAGCGGCGACAGGATATTGGCTGGCAGCACGCTTCACAAGGACCCCACGTCTTGGGTACAATGGGGAAAGGATCGCAAACTGCACTATCTGCCCAAGTCGAAGGACGAAAGAATTGATCTGAGCGGATATCCTGGCTTCGGAGAGTACAAGGAGGAGGACGTACACAACTACCTGGGAGCGGCGAAGACGTCGAAAAAGTGGCCCAAGACTCCTAGATTGCCGAAACACGCCTACCCCGACAGCTGCAGGGTTTACGGTAGCATGGAGGGCAACAAAGTCCAGGGAGACTTCCACATCACGGCGAGAGGCCATGGATACATGGAGATGGGCCAACATCTCGACCACAGCGGTATGAATGCTCTGCTGTAACGGAAGGATCAACTGATATACTGACCGACTGAACACTAGCCTTCAACTTCTCCCACCACATCAACGAGCTCTCCTTCGGCCCCTTCTACCCATCCCTCGTCAACCCACTGGACAACACCGTGGCGACGAGCGAGAATCACTTTCACAAATTCCAGTACTACCTGTCAGTCGTGCCCACGGTTTACACCACCGATCCGAAGTCTCTCAAGAAATTCACCGACAAGTACCACGAATCGCCCTCCAGCGGCGAGGATGGCATGAAGAAGCACCACAAGCGCTACGCCCGCGACACAGTCTTCACGAACCAGTACGCCGTGACGGAGCAATCACACGCAGTCTCGGAGATGAACGTGCCTGGCGTTTTTGTTAAGTTTGACATCGAGCCTGTCATGCTCACCATTGCTGAGGAGTGGGCTTCTTTCCCTTCGCTGTTCATTCGCCTGGTCAACGTTGTGTCTGGCGTTCTGGTGGCGGGTGGCTGGTTGTACTCGATGAGCGAATGGGCTAAGGAGGTTCGATCACGAGGCAGGAGACAGGGCGGTGGTGGCTATGACAGTTTGCTCAGTCCTGCGACGCCGTTATCGAACGGTGAAAAGAAAGGGTTTTAGACGGTCTTAGTTTGTTGTATGCCATTTTGTTTACTTTTATCGTTTGCAGATGCGTTGGTTAGACGTCACAAGGGTTGTTTGTGATGCCTAACGTCTTTCCCGCTCTGGCGTGTGCCTGGCTAGTATGATGAGATGACATCGTGCCGCTCCTGTCGTGCCATGGCACATAAGGTATCGACTCTCGGAAGTATCTCGCGCAATCGAAAACCACGGCTCGTCCATGGCCGGCCATAAATACAATCGCCTCATACCGCGGAACAGATCAAATCACCTACCAACTTACGTCCAAATGACACGGTGGCCCACAAACACTTGCAAGACACGTACAGCGCAGGCAACACATATGCATGCAATCCCAGTTGTCCTACTCCATGGGCAGTATAGATGCCATTTCGGGCTCAAACCCACCATTCCAAATCGAATTCCCCATCAACAGCCGCCTACGTCAGACCCGCGATTTTTCATTTCGGGACGTTTCACCGCCGATCGCAGTTCATCGCCCATCCCATCCCGCTTGCTGGGTCGTTAGACTCCTTCTCTACACGATGATTTTATCAGCAGCAGTTTCGGGAATTTTGCGATCGCGTCAAACATGGCGATTTGTAATTTCCCATGTTTGGCTGCGGTGGGAAAGTCCGGTTTCGTGTGAGCTGGCAGTTCCATTTCTGGTCTGATTCAGCCATGCCTTTTTCTATCGGCTTGAGGGCGCCACATCTTCGATCGCGAGGTTATCTACGATACGGCTGGGCTCGACGGGGTTTTGTTGACATCTTTGCGATCTGTGGGTATCGGCGATGAAGACTGGGATTTTGTCTGGTCTTTTTGTTAAGGGTATGGACGGCTGGATGAGATTTATAAGTATGTTTGGCGGTCTTCGTTGTTCGTTCATCTCGTATACACCTCAGGATTCTGCATTCTCTCGCCTAAACTTAATCACCAAATAACCCATCCACCCACCTCTTCCATCACCACAATGTCCGATCAAGGCAGCATCCGCAGCGAATCCTCCTCCTCCTCCTCCTCATCAACAGCATCTGCTACCACCTCGCACGAAAGCTGTCAAACACGCAGCAGAAGCGATAGCTGCACGCACATTCTGGGCCCGGCCAGACCTACAAATACCACGCTAAAGTCGGTGAAAAGAAATACCGCCGACACACCAGAGCTCAAACCGCTTGCCTCGAATGGCCGGCGAGGCCACCCTTCTTTTTCGGTCAATGATTCGAATTTGTTCTTTAGTGGGCTTAATTGGCTGATTGAGGCTACGACGCAGCCGACGCAGTCGAAGAAGTCTTGAGATTGGAAATCGGTCATCGCTTTCTGGTTTCTTGAGGAAAATCGATTGCATGATTGAGTGCGAATCCTGTTGGATCAACGATCAGCTAGAGCCATGTAAGCACCACGCCTTTGCCCATGGTCGGCCAACGAGGACAGCGACCTTGATCAGAGAGCCGGTTAACTTCAGGACTCGACCTGAACTCGCGGGACCACCGATCGATATGAGTACAGCTCGTTTCCACAGGAGGCGTCCTGATCAGTCCTTTGGATGTAACTGCCACGAGCGATCCAGACGGCGACACAAAAGTGCAAATCGCCAGAGCTCTCTATCTGTCTGTACAGAGCGCAGCCATTGACCGGGGCCACCAACGAGACTCTGTGATTCCACAGTTCGCAGCCAAGCAACATCACGCGCAACGATCGAAGACATTTCTGGATCCAACAACCAGGGCGATCGTCGGGTTTACCTGTGTACAGAAGACGATCCGCTCAGCATACCAGGCCAGATATTGGATTTGCCAGCTCTCCAACTGCTTCTCCTTGATAAGGCTTGTCGCTCAAGCTTGTAGCAAGGCGGCTGTGTTGACAGAGTGCTTGAAGACTGTACGGCGCAGCTTGCGATTCATGTCCCGACTACAGTCCCATCAACATGCATAGCCTGCAAAGCGTCTGCAGAATGACGTCTGTCGAAGCTGAACTGTGCCGTGCACACGGAAGAAGGGCATGGTCACGCCCCAAGTTCTGTGTTCAGATGCAGACAAATCCCAGGATCCTGATCTTCGAAGAAGTCCTTACCTCTGAAGGAATCAGTTTCCTCGAATCCCGAAGCATGACCGATGAAGGATCTCGGAAAATATCATTGCCTACGTGGATCTATTCTTAGGCTGTCAAAAGTGGTTCGCTGCAGTAGTGTGGCATTATTACTAAGTCCATGTAGATCAAAGGATTCTTAGTACTTTTTTTTGTCGTCAGTTGTACAATACTCAAGACTCTAAGGATTCCAGTCTCCGAATGCTGTTCAAAAGATAGCCTTACACAGCCCTGCAATTTTATGCACCGTTTCAGCCTCTTCCTTCTCACGTGGAGTTGCCGACTTGGCTCTTGGCACTGCCTTGTGAATTTTGCGTGACGTTCGACTTCCCTTTTCCCGTCGGAAAGCCGAACAAAAGATTCAGCTCACTTCGCATTAGGCCCTCCTCACATTTACGTCCCCACTCCCGAATTGCTAGGAGAACAGAACAACTCTAAAACGCAGGCATCAACTTTCCAAATGATCCACTATCAGGGCGTGCGCCGCGTTTGCCGGCTTAGGTCAAGTTATGGACGATCTCTAAATCCTTCGCGCAGCTCTAGTCTACAATTCACCTGCACCAGTCCATCATAAGGCTGTGACGGCTTGAAGACGAACACTCCGTGACCGTTGCAGGAGGCTCATGCTTCCCACACCGGTGCACTGCATCACCGCGGTACTCTGCTTAAAGGACCAATCCCCTAGACCAGGCGCCAGGAAACCAATACCGCGTGACCAATCATCTTGGCGTGCTGCATCCTTCGTTCCGAGGAGCAGAGACGGAACGAATCCTAAGGGAATGCGATATGATAAGTCAAGCACTGCACTGCACCGTTGTGATGATGCTTAGAACAACGGTTTCTGCGTTGTGAATATGTCTGCCTGGTTTTCCCCTTTGTGTTCTCCTTCCTCGCGTTACATCTAATGACCTTGAACGAATGCGGGTTTCTTCTCACTTGATCCCGTATATATGTCTCTTCCAACCACTCACGGGCCAATCTCGCTGCCTCGCCCACAGTATGCGCTGAACAACTCATACTCACGACGTGCGAAAAAGGGCGCTTGGCTTCTCGCTTTCTTCGTCGGTTTCGGCTTGATATCTTATTATCTGGTGAGATCAACTCGAATTGCACAATCTCGGTTCATTGAACTCTGACCATGCTAGACTCTACACGCCAATGCCTGGCGACCTATCGAATTGGCATCCCTGGGGTCAACAAACTCAGCAGACGGTATTCCTGCAGGAGAGCGAAAACTGGCCCTCGTCCTCCCAGTAGACACTCCCAGTCCTGACCTCTGCAAGGTCATTGCTAGCGCTGTTGCATTAGGCTACCCTGCACCTGTCATTGTCAATTGGGCAGAGTTTAGCACGGAAGAGGACGAAGCTGTTCCGTCGCATCTGCGTAAGATCACAGGCGTGCTAGATTTTCTCAACTGGGCAACAAGCGACGATGCGACTGAGGTGGAAAGATTGGACGAGGACGATCTCGTACTTATGTTGGATGCTCACGATGTCTGGCTGCAATTACCACCCAGCGTGCTAATCGAAAGATTCTTCGCGACGAACCAAAAAGCCAACGAACGTTTTCTCAACGATCACCCTTCTCTCGGCAGCAGCAGCAGCAGCAGAGGCATTCAAACAATCATCGCCTCCTCCCAAAAGCGCTGCAACGCCCCCAGAAACATCTTCTCCGACCTCAACTGCAACTCCGTCCCCGAGAGCCCCCTCCCAGACAACATCTATGGCTTCTTCACCGACTCCATCCTCACAGACGCGCACTACGACCGGCCCCGCTACCTCAACAGCGGCAGTTTCATGGGCCCCGCAGGAGACATGCGAGCGTACTTTGAGCGCGTCAACGGGCGCATGAGCGAATACCTCTCGCAAGTCCAGAACGAAGACGACCTTTCCGGCGACCAAGGGATTTTCGCCGAAATCTGGGGCGAGCAGGAAGTCTTCCGGAGCGAGCAGGTCTCCCTCGACGTGAAGGAAGAGCACGCCACCACTTCTCTGAAAGAACGCGAGGCCGACCTCGGCCTCGACTACACGCAAGAACTCTTCTACCCAACCTGCTGGTCCGAGAACGGCGGCTCCTTCGTGCCCCTCGAAAACGCCTCCCTCGTCTCCCAAGCGTCCAAAAAAGCAGGCGTAGCACCCCCAAGAGTTCAAGGCCTACCCGCAGACATCCACCGCGCAGAAGCACCGCTCTCCTCCCTCTCCGACTCCAAAACGAGCTGGGGCTCCCTCCCCCTCTTCGTAGATTTCTGGACAACCTCCATCCCCGTCGCCATCCACCACAACGCCTGGAAAGACGGGCTGAAGAGCCGACGGAAGACTTGGTGGGATCGCACGTGGTTTTTCCCGTTTTTACGCGAGCTGCTGCAGGCGCGCATGCTGGTGCTGGAGAGCGGGAATGCGACATCGGTGCCTGTGGCGGAGGTGGGGAAGGGGAATGAGAGTTTGAGTGTGTTGGGTTATCCGAAAGAGGAGGGGGCGAGGGCTGCGGTGTTGTTTGGGAGGGAGGGTGGGGGG